>LNAC01000044.1:4007048-4023161 GCA_002007465.1 Ailurus styani | reverse complement strand
CCAGGAGATGAAATGACAACGTCAACCCTCCAGGTACCTCGGCGCGGCCGGGCTCGGCTTCCGGAGGCCGGAGGAGGCGCCGCGGGGCCTTCGAACCAGCAGCCGGGCGGGCGGCCTGTTCGGAACCCCGGCCCCGCGGCCCTCGCCCCACCGCCCTGTCGCCGCCTCCGCCCGTTTCGGTTTTCACGCGCCCGGAGCCACGGGCCGTCTCCGGTCCAGAACTCCCGCGCCCCTGCCACCCCCACCCCACCCCCCGTCCGGCCAGGCCGAGCCCCGAGGTCGCTCCATGCAGCCCGCGGCGCCCCGGTACCGCCACGGGAATCAGCCTCCTGCGGACCGCACAGGCGCCGCCGGGGAGGCTCGGCCCCGCAGGCGGGCTGCTTGCTCTCCCTCCTCCTCCTGCTTCCCTTAGGACGAGTCCCCGCTCCTTCCCCAGGCTCGGATTTCCTCCTCTCGGCCCGCGACCCTTCATTCATTGCCCAGGTCTTGCCTGGTGGTGCTGGGGTGGCGCCACCTGCATGTATGACTGACCCATCCTCCAGGTGCTGCCGGTCCTGCTGGGCCGGCGAGCAGAAACCTGCCCAGGCCTCAGACCTGGGCTTCGGTCTTGACTCTGCCACTCACTTGCATGTGACCTTGGGCTAGTTACTTGATCTTGGAATTTCGGGTTTCCTCTCAGTGAAATGGGGTAATACCCTGTACGGTTGTTGTGACAGTGGCTCTGGATTAATTCAGGTAAAGTCTTCTTAACAGTGTCTGCTACATAGTAAGTGCTCAAGATAAAGCCTGTGAAGGTGGAGGAAAAAGTGGGAACAGAGGCATGGAATAAACTGGGCTACTTGGCCAGGAATTAACTAGAGTCCAGAGCTAGACCCCACCATCCACCAGCAGAAGCTCTGATGTGTTGTCACAGGGTTTTGTAAACTTCGCCTGTAGATCCCACCTGCCCAGTTTTTAAACTGTGACCTAAGAATGTTTTTAGCTCCGGAGTTTTCGGTTCCGTGAGCTAAGAATGTTTTTACATTTCTGTTAGTTTTATTAAGGAGCGCCTGCGTGGCTTAGTCTGTTAAGCCTCCGACTCTTAATTTTGGGTCAGGTAATGATCTCAGGGTCCTGAGATGGAGCCCTGCATCTGCTCCATGCTCAGCAGGGAGTCTACTTGAAGATTCTCTGTCTCCCTCTGCCCTTCCCCCTGCTCATGCTCTCTCTAAAATAAATAAATAAATCTTAAAAAGAAAACCTTTGTTAAGATAAAACTCACCACACAATTGGCACGTTTAAGGTACACGATTCAGTGGCTTTTAGTATATTCAGAGTTGTGCAACCATCATCACACTTTTAGAACATTTTCATCACCCCAAAAAGAAACTCCACACCCTTTACTATCAACCCCACAAACCTTGTATCTCTCCCAGCCCTGGGCAAACTCTCAGATAATTTCTGTCCTCATGGATTTGCTTATTCTGGGCACTTTATTGATTTGGTCATTTATTAAAAGATTTATCTATTTAGTTTAGAGAAGGGGAGGAGCTGAGGGGAAGAGAAACTCAGGCAGATTCCTCACTAAGCATGGAGCAGATTCAGGGCTCGATCCCATGACCCTGAGATCACCAAACGAGCAGAAACTAAGAGTTGGATGCTCAATCAACTGTGCTAGCCAGGCGCCCCTATTCTGGGTATTTTATATAACTGGAATCATACCGTATGTGGTCCTTTGTGACTGGCCTCTCTCACTTAACATAATGTCGTAGGTTTTTTGTTTTTAAAAGGCTGGGAAAAGATATGACACGTGAAAATGATGAAATTCAAATTTCAGGGTCTATAAATAAAGTTTTATTGGAACACATTCCTGTTCTTTCATTTATGTATTTTATATGGCTGCTTTTGGTCTACAAAGACTCAGTTGAGTAGTTGCTCCAGAGACTATAAGGCCTAGGAAAGTCTAACCTATTTACCATCTGGTCCTTTACAATTTGACAGCTCTTCTGTTAGCACATCTTCCTTAGCCTTGTCCTTGCCATATGTGTTACTAGAGATGCAGCAGGCTGGCAGTTCTATTTATCACCTCACCCTTGTGTTATGCAAAACTATTCTTCTTCAAATTGCAGCTGAGGCCTCTTGCCTGTGAAACGTTGTATGCACTTGCCAGAAAGATCTAATGTGCTCTTAGGTGCATTAATTAATAAAGTATCTCGAAGGGAGGGGGCAGAGTATCCCTCAAGTATTGTTCTGAGCTCTGCCTTTCCAAAGGACAGACCCCAGCAAGAAGGCATATAGAGTGAAAAAAGTCCAAGGAACTGGGCATGTTTGTTCTGGAGAAGAGAAGCCATCAGGGACATGAGAATTCATTCCATTGTTGTCTCATCAGGAAAGTGGGTGCATCGTTGGGAGAGAGTAGACCTGCGAAGCTTGTGTTTAAGCTAATCATCCGAGAAGATTCTGGGCTCCTGGCCATTCTCTATTTGTAGGTAATGGAGGTAGCTGAGCTTGAAAATAGTAGCCAACACTCTTTCACCTTTCCTCATCTCATCACCCTGGTGAGTTCATTTATCATCGAGCTGGCCTAACCTCCTCCAGTCCATTAGTTCTGTAGAGGTAGCTGTGTCTTGCTGAGACTTCTGACTTTCAGATGAGGAAGGGCCGCACAAATGCCTGAGCCCGGCCAAGAGTTGGTCAGGAGGTTTATTGTTTGCTGTGGACGGAACTGTGTGGACACAGTGGGATCTGCCGATCAGCTTGAGGAGGGTAATTCTGGTAACGCTTCCTGGGTTGGTGAAGCCATGGTTTCTAAACCGGGATATGTAGGTGTGGGGCAGCTGCCTGAAAGATACGGCGTGCTTTGAGTTCAGTCCAGAGCACAGGCCTCCAGGAATTGTGAGATTCACAAAAATACTCTCACAGAGTTCTTAGAAGATTCCAGAGGACCATCCCCCTCAGTTGGCAACACATATGTGTCTTTGGAGTAAGCAAGTCCTTTTCTTTCTTTTTTTAAAGATTTATTTATTTTAGCAAGTGCATATGCCATTTAGCAAGTGGAGGAGGGGCAGAGAGAGAAAATCTTCAAGCAGACTCCCTGCCGAGAACAAAGCCCAATGCCCCTAGAGATCATGACCTCAGCCAAAACCAAGAGTCGGACACTTAACTGACTGTGCACCAGCCAGCACTTTTCTTACACGAACTACTGGTATACTGATCCATGTGTCTACGAATCCCTTCCCTAAGTAGCAAATTTAAGAAAACCGTCTCTTTTCACGACAGAGAAGCAGGTTGGGCTGGTAGGAGGATCCGGTAGAACTCAGGGCTGGCTTGTCTCTGGATTTTGAGGTCAAGTGCAGTTCCTGGCCTTCACGCTGAGCAGCACAGCAATCTGTTGGTTCTGGTGTTCCCCTGTTCCAGGCGCTGGGTCCAGGGACACTTTTCTTTCCCTTGACACAAGGAATAGAAAGTGGATTCCCCCCTTGAGCCCTAACCTAAGATATTTGGTCAGGTTTCCACTTACTGAAATCCAGAGTGGAACTGAGGAGGAGGTTGCTTTCAGCTGTATGAGTGTATTGTGAAGAGGGATGGCTGTCTTTTAAAGCTCCCTTTCAAGGCCTTTCAAGTTGATGTTGGAAAAATAGGCCGACATAATGGTGTGCGACTAACAGATCTGCAGGGTTCCTGCAGCCCCGGGATCCCAAAGGCCTTTTGGGTCTCTTGGGAAGCACTGTGGTATCTGAGGCATTTGCTTTGCCTTTCCCAGAAAGCCATTGATCTGGTGACAAAAGCCACGGAAGAGGATAAAGCCAAGAATTACGAGGAGGCCCTCCGGCTCTACCAGCATGCCGTGGAGTATTTCCTACACGCTATCAAATGTGAGTCACACGCAGGGCTCCCCCCGGCCTGCAGAGACCCTGTGAGAGCAGGTGAGCACACCCTCTCCACTTCCCCTTTTGCAGATGAGGCACACAGCGACAAAGCCAAGGAGAGCATTCGAGCCAAGTGTGTGCAGTACCTAGACCGGGCAGAGAAACTGAAGGATTATTTACGGAACAAAGAGAAGCATGGCAAGAAGCCAGTCAAAGAAAATCAGAGTGAGAGCAAGGGGTGAGTACAGAGGAGTGGCGGACCCGGCCAGGACCAGAGACCCTAGGAGCATGTGTCCTTTTTCTGTGTTGCCACCATTCCTGGTGCTGATGCTGCCTTCCTTTGGGGGGAATTCCACTCCTAGTGATAATGCCCCTAGCTGCTTTTGTCAGGCACTTTGCACAGTATTTCCTTAGACAGTGACTCGTTGGAACTGCATAGAAAAGCTGTGAGTGAAACTCGAGCCAGCAGGGAGGTTACAAGCCTTGGATTCCGCAGTCAGACTCTCAGGGTACATCCCGCCACTGCCACTTCCTAGCTGGGTGACCATGGATGCATGCCATGACCACCACCCCCCCACCCCCACCCCCCCCGCTTCCAAGCTCCTCATCTGTAGAAGAAAGATAATGCGCCTTCCCGCTCAGTGTTGCCCTAAAGGGGGATGAGAGGATGTGGGTCAAGGCCCGAGAGTAAAGCGTAGTGGACAGTAAGGATGGAAGAAGTGCCAGCTGCTGTGACATTGGAGTTACTGTCTGCACCTGACAGATGAGATGGCCCAGGCCACAGAGCTAGCAATGGAGTCTGGACCCACACGCAGTGTCCCACTCCAAAGCCAGTGTTTGCTCTGCAGCCTCTCACCTCACATGTGTGGTTTGGCCAGCACAGAGATTCCAGTTAGCTGAGCATAAAGGCCACTGGTGTCCTGGAGGCGAGGGGGAGAGCCCCAGGCAGGAGGGTCCCAGAGCAGGAGTGAGGCAGGTCGTGTGTCCGCCGCCCCACGAGAGCTGACAGGTGGACAGGGTTCCCAGAGAGACAGACATACTCTGGGAGGGGAAGAGGAGGGGGCAGGAGGTGCAGCATCTTTGGGAGGGCTGGAAGAGTTCTGGGGACGGCTGATCGCTCATGTCCCATTAGGGACTTGCCCACTCAGCTGCTCCTGAAGTCCAGCCAAAGCACATGCCCCTCCCCAGCCTTCTAGAGAGTGCACATGTCTCTGTCCTTACTCCATTAATGAAGAAACATGGATGGGTTATGGGAGTGTTTCCTGGAGGGTGCAGAGGGGAGTGTCGATAACAGGTGGTCTGAGCCTGCTTGAGGTCCCTCACCACTGTTGAGCAGGACAAGCAGCTCTCTACTGCTGGGCCAGCAGCGAGAGCCTGGCCTTGCTCTCAGAGCCTCCTTGCCAAGTGCCCCTTGCCTTAGCCTGTCATCTTCTGTGTCCTTTCCCAGCAGTGATAGTGACAGCGAAGGGGATAATCCAGAGAAAAAGAAATTGCAAGAACAATTGATGGGTAAGAGGCCCGCTGCCCCACGACAATGGGAGGGGGGTGTGGCGGGGGACCCTGGAGGGTCATCTCACACTCATCTGTCAGGCTCCAGGTCGAAGGCTCTACTTGCCTCTTGCAGGTGCTGTTGTGATGGAGAAGCCCAACATTCGGTGGAGTGATGTGGCTGGGCTGGAGGGCGCCAAGGAGGCCCTCAAAGAAGCTGTCATTTTGCCAATTAAATTCCCGCACTTGTTCACAGGTAAGAGTTGAGCTACTTTAGGCCCAGATGGAAAAATAGCAGGCTTCCGAGGAAGCCAGCCCAGGGCTCCCACTCTGAAGGTGTCCAGGAGCAGGTGGCCACTTGGCTGTCTTGGCCCTCATGGGGTGAGGGCCCAGCCTTCCCTCAGGGCTCTCAGTGAAGAGAGGCCCCAGGGTCTACCCATCACAGTCATCTGCTTCTTGGCTCCTCTCTGGTGTCAGAAACACCTTTGCAACTAGAACTTTGACTTGACCATCCCAGTGGGTGAGTAGGGTCAGGAACCAGTGCCAGCCAGTGTCACTTCACACAGTTTTGGGGGTCATGAGCCAGGGCTAGGAGCCGGCTCTCAGCAGGTAATTCAGTGCCCTTTCTTCCTTTGCTTCTAGAATCACTTATCTTATACAACTTTTCTCTTCTGACCGTACTTGCAGTAACTAAGTCCACTCTGCTTTTTTCTGTTCCCTTTCCCTTTCCCCAGTCAGGCGGAAGCTCACCTCAGTTTATTCTTTGTTGTAGGCAAGCGTACACCTTGGCGAGGGATACTGCTCTTTGGACCCCCTGGCACAGGGAAATCCTACCTGGCCAAAGCGGTGGCCACAGAGGCCAACAACTCCACCTTCTTCTCTGTGTCCTCCTCAGACTTGATGTCTAAGTGGTTGGGGGAGAGTGAGAAGTAAGTCAGTTGCCAGGCCCTGCATCCCTGCCCTTGAGCCACTGCCCAGAGGAATTGCTGTTGGGGGTCACGGAGAAGTAGCCAGCGGAGGGGAGTCCTGCTAGCTGGTTGGGTGGGACACTGTCTGACAGAACCTGCGGAGACTGAACGGGCGCTCAGGGGAGAGGAGTCCTCATGAAGGGAAGGCAAAGGCACTACCAGTCTTTGGGTATCAGGTGGGTGTCCTCTGTTGGGGACTTCACGTGGTTCAACGGAACCATGTTATTTTCCACACCGACTCCCATTTTGCGGAGGATGACACTGAGACTGAGCGGAGGGGAAGTGACTTGTCCTAAACCCAGAGCTAATGAGTGGGGCTGTCGCCAGGGCGGGCTCTTCCTCATGACACAGTGCTGCCCGCGGATCTGTGACGACCGAGGTCTGAAATCCCAGCAGGACCGGCGTCTTGACCTGCCTGTGGGAAGGGCAGAGAGAAGCAGTGACTGGGCCCCTGGCTGGGATGTGTGGGGGCGTCCTGATTCCAGCCCCACTTGTCACCTTCACAGGCTAGTCAAGAACCTGTTCGAGCTGGCCAGGCAGCACAAGCCCTCCATCATCTTCATCGATGAGGTGGATTCCCTCTGCGGGTCCCGCAATGAAAATGAGAGCGAGGCCGCCCGAAGGATCAAAACAGAATTCTTGGTCCAGATGCAGGGTGCGTGCCCGCGCTGGGAGCCCTCCCCGGGGCCTAGTCCTCCTCCAGCCAGCCCGGCATGTCCCTATGTAGCTGCAGCTAGGTCTGAGGATCCTTAAAATGGAGGGAAAGTGTCAGAGTGCCCTTCTCGGCTCCCACTCGACAGGCCTTTGCCCTCCAGCCCTCTGCCCTTCGGAGGCTGGCAGGGCTTCAGAGAACGCTCGTGGCCCAGCGGAGCCGGCTGGGGCCCTGCTGGTGGGGACACGGGGCTGGCCCCAGGTCGGAACACACAGGCCGCTGAGGTGCTCCCCCCCGGGGCTCCCTGCTCCTTGCAGGTGTTCGGAGTCAGCGTCTGTGTTTCCCTTTCTCCACAGGGGTGGGGAATAACAATGACGGCACTCTGGTTCTTGGTGCCACGAACATCCCCTGGGTGTTGGATTCGGCCATTAGAAGGAGGTGAGTTTTCCCCGGCAGGAGCGGGGGGCTGAGGTCTTGCTCCACCTGCAGTCAGCCTCTGGTCTCCTGCTGCTGCAGCTGTGGGTGCAGACAGCCTCCGCTTCCCTGGAGGCCGCTTCGTGTCTGCATGGTGGGCAGAGTCCTCAGTAAAGCCAGCTTCCAGAGGGCCCAGCACCCTGCTCCATGAAGACTGTTATGCCCCCTCAAGTCCTGCCGTGTGCTTGGTTCTGTAGGTTTGAAAAGAGGATTTACATCCCACTGCCTGAGGAGGCTGCCCGTGCCCAGATGTTCCGGTTGCATCTGGGGAGCATTCCCCACAGCCTCACGGAGGCCAACATCCACGAGCTGGCCCGGAAGACGGAAGGCTACTCCGGTGCCGACATCAGCATCATTGTGCGGGACTCCCTCATGCAGCCTGTCAGAAAAGTTCAGTCAGCAACACACTTCAAAAAGGTGAGTGGGGGCGCCTGGGTGGCTCCGTGGGTTAAAGCCTCTGTCGTGATCTCAGGGTCCTGGGATCGAGGCCCGCATCGGGCTCCTTGCTCAGCAGAGAGCCTGCTTCCTCCTCTCTCCTCTCTCTCTGCCTGCCTCTCTGCCTACTTGTGATCTCTCTCTCTCTGTCAAATTTAAAAAAAAAAAAAAAAAACAACAATCAAAAAGGTGAGTGGAGGGGCAGCTGGCCAGCTCAGCTGGTGAAGCATCAGACTCTTGATCTCAGCTCAGGTCTTGATCTGATCAGGGCTGTGAGCCCACGTTGGGCTCCACTCCTGGTGTGGAGCCTACTTAAAAAAAAATAGGTGAGTGGGCCAGCAAGGAGTTGCTCAGAAAGTATCACAGGAATGGGGATGTCAGCTTTCTTTGCCAATTCCTTGGCTGCTCAGGGGACATTTCTTTGGTCTCATGGAGAACCAAGGACAAGTACATGAGCCCTCTGGCTCTAGGGACTGGGGTTGCACCTGCTCTCTCTTTCCCTGTAGTTCTTGCTCCAATGTGACCATCTCAGATTGTGTGAAGCCAGAGGTCATGGCCCCATGCCAGCCACCTCTGCCACCTCCACAGTCAGCACTGCACTGTCGTGTGGGGCGACCCCACTCAGTGTCTGAAGAATCAGCGGGTAAAAAATGACCCGCTCTAAGGAGGAGCTCCTTTACGCAGCGTATCTCTGTCGAGTGTCTGCCAAGGGTCCTACTGTGCACCTGGTGCTGTTCTGGGACCTGGGGAGACACTTGGGACCACAGCAGACAAAAATCCTCTCCTAAAGGAGTTGAAGAGATACTCATTTCTTAGAGGGTGAAGATGGGGGAAGAGAGAGCAGGGGATGGACTCTGGTGTTCTGAAGTTTCGAGTTGAGTGGGCAGGTTGTATTCTTTGAATAAAAAAAAAAAAATTATTTGAGAGCGAGCGAGCGAGCAGGGGTTGGGAGGGGCAGAGGGAGAGAGAGAATCCCAGGCAACTCCCTGCTCCATCTCACAATCCTGAGATCATGACCTGAGCCGAAATCAAGAGTCAGATGCTTAACTAATTGTGCCACCCAGGTGCCCCTGGGCAAGTTGTATTCTTTTTTTTTAATCTCATATTCTTTCCACCCCCCCGCCCCCTTTTTTTTTCCAGGGAGAGAGTCAGCATGGTGGGGAGGGCAGAGGGAGAGGGAGAGAATCTTTTTTTTCCCCCAATATTTTATTTTTTTGACAGAGAGAGACACAGCGAGAGGGGGGGACACAAGCAGGGGGAGTGGGAGAGGAAGAAGCAGGCTTCCCACTGAGCAGGGAGCCCCATTCGGGGCTTGATCCCAGGACTTCGGGATCAAGACCTGAGCCGAAGGCAGACTCAACAACTGAGCCACCCAGGCGCCCCCGAGGGAGAGAATCTTAAGCAGGCTCCATGCCTGTTGCCGAGCCCAGTGCGGGGCTCAATCTCACAAGCCTGAGATCATGAGCTAAGCTGAAATAGAGAGTCAGGTGCTTAACTGACAGAGCCACCCAGGCGTCCCAAGGAAGGTTGTAGTCTTAAGGGACAGGCCACCCCAAATGACAATTGAGTCAAGAGTTGGAGGAGGTGAGGGAATTAGCCTTGGGGATATTTGAGGGGTTGTTGCCAATAAAGCAGACTGTGGTTAGGAAAACATTTTGATGTCACTACGTTTGTGTGAGATTTGATGGAGTTACTGAGGAAGAGGAAGATATTAAGACACTTTGGGCCACAGATTCTGGTTCTGGAGAACAATGCCTGGAATATCGTGGTGACCGCAAACCTCTGAAATCCTACCTTGAGCTACTTTGACTGCCAGCCTGAGACTTCTGAAGGAGTCAGTCATTCTCTTCTAAGACTGATGACCTAGAAAGCCAGGCATGCATTCATCCTCTCCTGCTACCTTCTCTTCAGGACTCAGAAATCTGAGGCACCCTGTCCCTTCCCCAGGCATCGAGGTGCAGCCCCTCCAGCCCAACTCCTATTTGATTTTAGGTCTGTGGCCCTTCCCGCACCAACCCTGGCGTTATGATCGATGACCTCCTGACCCCATGCTCACCAGGGGACCCAGGGGCCATGGAGATGACTTGGATGGATGTCCCTGGTGACAAACTCTTAGAGCCTGCGGTTTGCATGGTAAGTTTTCATGGCACCAGAAAACTGGTGTCTTGAGTCCGAAAATAAAAATTGGCTTCTCCCCTTCTCTGTCCTGGGCTGTTGTGGCTCCTCTGAAACGGACAATGGCCTTTGGGGCTCTGTGTAGCTGGGGCTCCTGCTGTTAGACTCAATGGAGACCTGGGGTGGAAGCCATAGCATAAGCATTTTATTTTCTTCAGCAAGACAAAAGGCCCACTGGCGTGACTACATCATTCCATGGGTTTGGCTTGTTTTGTGCCCAGAAGGAGGCAACGAGCATCTGTCTGCAGTTGGCTTTGGTGCCTTTGCGCAGGCAGCCTCACGGGACTAGTCTTGCCCTCTCGTCTTGGTCTTCCTGGTGGTCTTGCCTGTCGTGTGGGGCAGTCGGCCAGAGTGGCTGGTGTGACGGGTGTGTGGTCAGAACAAGCGTCTTCCAGAAGTTAAGACATGAGGGGAGTTTGCATTTTCTCAGATGAGAAGTAGGCCCAGTTGGAAATGACATGAGTTGCCTCAGGAGGGAAGAGCAGTCCTGTCACGGGAGACATGCAGGCAGGCGCCAGGCAACCGGAGGTAGCTTTGCCTTTGGGGCTGGGATTTACTGGGAACACTGGCCTCTTCCTTCTGGACCCCATGGGTCTGTGACATGGGGAGGCTGAGGACCCGGGATCTGATTCCTCCTCAGCTCCGTGCCCTTATCTTTGCAGTCGGACATGCTCCGGTCTCTGGCCACCACTCGGCCCACCGTGAATGCAGATGACCTCCTGAAAGTGAAGAAATTCTCAGAGGACTTTGGACAGGAGAGTTAAAAATTTCTTCACTTGGTGACGGTGAAGGTGGGAGGTTGACTGGAGTAATAAATGCACGGCACTCCCCGCGTCAGTGGCCAGACAGCGCTCCGGGGCTCGTCTTCACATCACTGCAGCGTCCTCTGTGCTGTCTGACCGCCGGCCGGGGAGCAGGAAGGAAGGGCCTCCCTGGCCACAGAGACACAGAAGCACATTCAGCACTGGGTGGAATAGTGGTTCTTCCTCCTCTCCTCCTCCTCCTCTTCTGGATGCTCACCAACTCCTTGTCCTGCCCCCTGTTTCCGTTTGTTTTTTTTAAACCTTTCTTTGTTTCCCTAAATTAATGCTGCTTGGATTTTTGTCTCGTTAACAAAGTTAAAATCTCCCAGAAGCATCAAGGAGTGGGAGCAGCCCGCACTGTGGGGTTGCACACCTCCAGGACGGCTTGCAGCTCCCTCAGCCTGCCCCTTCTAACCCAAGTTTTACTCCCTGCCTGGGGAGGCCCCAAGTCAAACCAAGCCATTCCCAACCTCCTAGGTCAGCATCCCGGGCCCTGTGTCCTCCCTGCAGGACGAGAGGATGGTTTTTGTGAGCACAAAGCTGTGTATAGATCAGAATGAGTGAAGGCAGCCAGGTGGGTTTTACTGCTGCCTTTTCTTCCCTCTGAATGTGAGAACACCACACCCCGCCACTGCCCCTGGCTCCCTGCCCTGGAAATGGGCTAATAAATCCTTTCCCTATTGAGTCAGCTGAGTGATCGCATCTTTGACTCTTATCTGGGCTCCTTGAAGGCCATGCTTGCTTCCATTAATTAGAAAGACCCCCTGGTTTTCTCTCCACACTCTTCTCTCCATCAGAGGAGGGTATTGCTAACTGCCGCAGTTCCCAGGCCTGTTCGCCAGTCAGGCTGGCCCGACCCCACCCCTCACCCTCCCCTGGGGCCTTGCACCTGTGGCACCTGGACAGTTCTTCCTGCAGACTGGGAGGCCTGCGGGCCACACATGGCCTGCAGCTGTGTTTGGTCTGCTGCCAACACTGAAAAATCAAGAGTTGGTGTAAAAATTCAGATTTCTGGCTTCTGGGAGATTAGGCAGTGCTGGGCCTGCATCCCCACAAGGCAACCTGTCAGCCAAAGTTGGGGGGGGTGGGGGCCTGCCCTGTTCAGAGGCAGAACACTTGCTCCAATTCACCCATCCCCATATGGACTGCTTCACTCTTTTGGCTTGCCTGCCCAGCCCCTGTGGCCATTTGAATTTGACTCCTGATCCTAAGACCACCCCTGACAAAAGGCTCTAGAGCTGGCAACCCTAAAAATGCTGAGTAGGAGGCTGTGCACCTTGACTTGTGCAGATGAATACACAAAAGGCCTGCCCTTGGGCTCCTCTAGCTCCCCTCCCCCTCCACAAGCCAGAATCATTGCTCCAGGTCTTACTAGAACTCAGTCTGTCCAGAACTGTTATGGCCAACTGTTACATCATGGTAGCCTTGCACCGTGGTGGTCTTTGATTTGCTTAGGAGTGGCTGCTGAATTGAGCCAACTTTTTGTTGGGTTCCTTGAAGGCTCAGGCCCAAGTGCTCCTCTCCAGGGTGGGCATGTTAGCCCTGCCTCAATACCAGGTGACACCTTTGCAGCAAATGGCCGGCATCTTTGTCACTCAGAAGTCTCCAGGACTCTCGCTTTAGTTATATGCCCTCAGCCACCAGTTACTGTTTGTGAATGCTGGGCTAGAAGCCCGCACAGCACACTGCCCCACTCGTATGACTTCTTTTTAGCTACTTGTGTTTTCTTATTCTACCTCCAGCCACCTTTACTTCAATCAGAAAGTCCTTGTTGCTTTATTTTTAAAATCTTCCTTTCTACTGCTCAGACACTTTGACAAGTCACAGGGGTTAGCATAAACTGGGGCTGCTGTGGTTCATCTTCACAGCTCTGGTTACAGTTGTCACAGATGTCATGCCTCTTCATCACTAGTGACAGGATGCAGGGTGATGACTGTCCTATTCACATGTGAGGCTGGGGTCACTTCAGACTTCAGACTGATGGTGTGCCCTCACCATCCATGTTAAACACATCTCACAGGTGCAGAGGCATTTCCTCCCCTAAGTGCTAACTCTGAAATTCACTCTTTCCTACTTGGGAATTCTGTCCTAAACCTTCTGTCTACCTTGGCTTTCACTTTGGTAGTTGACTTCTAAAATGTTCCTTAGCTCAAGATGATTTGTGTGTGTGGTCATTGTGGCTGGTACATCTCCCTGAGGTGGGTGGCGTTTTACTAGAAATGGAGATTAGTGGCTTTAGGCTGTAGTAGCTAGTTGGACAAATCCTCCTAGGTGGATTTGGTTATAAGAGTAAACCTCCAGTTGTCAGCAATATAGAGTTTCAGGCTTTCTCCAACGTCCACTCTGAGCAGCTGCACACTCTTGGGCCCCCAGGTCAGAAAGCTGCAGGCAAATGTTACTGATCTACCTTACAAAGGCATCAGTAAGGACTGATGACCTCAGAGCGCTGTAAGGAAGCATCAGAATATTCTGAAGCCACCCTGCAGGAGCTTCTGAACATTGTCCAAGGGAAAGGAGGGTCACTGATTTCTAATTTTCATAAGGATCCATGTTTTTAGTATACACACTTCCCCAGTGGCTGAGTATCTAACCTCACCCTCCTATTCCCTTTCAAAGTTTAATGCAGAGAGAGCCAGTTCCCTTTTGCTTGACCTTGTAGGCCCCCAGAGGGTGGCCTGTTTAGAGAAAGCCATACTGAGTTCGTTTAGTTAACTACTGTTTAAAACAAGTTATTTTTTTATAAACAATTTACTGGACTTACTACATGGGTACTAGGATTTTGAGGACTCTGGTAAGAGTACCTGTGTTACAAAACTCAACATAAAAATGAGACAAGACCAGTATCTAGAGAAACAAGTTCCTTCACCTCTTACAAAGCTCTGACAGTATCTTAAGGCAATCATCAGTCAGGGTAATGCTAATTTATTTTTCCAAAATAAGTGTGGTGACCAGGAAGCACAAGTTTTGCTTTGTTTCTTCTCTAATGGTGACAAGAGGTTCATTGCTTCCTCAATTATCATTCCCTCCTCTAGCCCTGATCCACGAGCTCCACCAAAAGAATGAGCCAAATAGCAGCTGCCCAAGAAATCTTAGCAGGAAAATCGACCCAAAACTTGTGAACCTGGAAAAATGTGTGGGTACTCATTTATGTTAATACTGTCATTAACTACTTCATGAACTGTGGCCATTCTGTTCTGTTTTACTTACACAAGCAAACTGTTGTCCAAGGCAAAAGACTCTCCAAGTAAGACACATACAAGCCCTTTGTAAAAAAAAGAACTCAGTGAAGATGGTCAACCACAATACTAACCTGCATTTTTAAACAAAGTTTTCAGACATTTTCGACTATGTCATTATCAAATCTTGGCTTTGGGGTAGATTATACAGGTCAACGAAATCATGTCTCCTAAGAGTGGTTATTTTCCCCACTGATTACCACATCAGGAAATCTCTACTCTTTGGGGGGAGTTAATTTTCTTCTCAAGTTGAAGGCAATATTTTGTCCATGGCTGATTTCAGGGCAAACATCTGTGATATATTCCTCCAACCTGGTTTGGAAATTCACTGTTTTCTGTCAGACCAAACCAGTATCACGTTGATACCAGGCAAGCCATGCCCAGCTCAAACCCCGTGTTTGTGTTTTGGTTTCCAGAATCCTCAGATGCAGCAGAAAAAATTTAATCATTCACCTCCATCCAGTAGATGTTTGTAAATGTCTTGCTGTCCATTTTGTCAATGAACAGGCAGCCCTGCAAGTGGTCCATCTCGTGCTGGATGATTCGGGCTGCCCATCCGCTCGCCTGCCACACAACCTGCTCCCCTTTGGGGTCCAGCCCTGCAAAGTAAGTTCAACCTGGTTAAGGATGTGCTTAACTGCATGGTTTTTATTTATTTATTTTTTTAAGATTTATTTATTTAACAGACAGCACAAGTAAGCAGAGTGGCAGGCAGAGTGAGAGAGGGAAGCAGGCTCTCTGCTGAGCAGGGAGCCCAATGCCAGGCTCAATTCCAGGACCCTGGAATCATGACCTGAGCCAAAGGCAGCTGGTTAACCAACTGAGCCACCCAGGCACCCCAACCTCATCATTTTTAATCTCCTTACCTTCTCCCTGCCTCTGGCTGTTCACAAAAGGCAACATCAGAAGGGAATGTAGACAGCAGCCCCCAGAAAAGATGCCTCAACTCTGCCCATTACCAAGTATTCAATGTGGTTGACAGTAACGCTGACAATAGGTTGCTGGACTTACTATGGGGCTGAGATGAGAAATGATCTTTGTAAAGTGCTTCATTTCTGAACATTCCTCCCATTTCTGGAATACTGCTGATTTATTTCAATCCCTAAAAGTCTTTCAACTTGGTACACTATAAAATAATGGGATACCATTTACTTTCTGACCTGGACCAAGTGGCCTACTCAAGAGGAACAATCATCCCAATTCCAGCAACAAATCACATTCCACAAGATATCCTGTGGTATGACAAAGCAGGTACGGCTTATCATCCCGGGCAGGGCAAAGCTGAGTCCCACTTCTCCCATTTCACCAGGACGGATCCAATTGGGTAAAAAGGGTTATGTGTGCGAGACAGCGAGCGAGAGGGCACAGAGGATCTGGAGTGAGGTAACATCTGAACCAGGCCACGTTCCCAGCCCAAACCACGCTCCCGACGAGCTGTCGAGCTGTCTCTGCTGTCACACTGGCCCCCATCCCCATCCCAAACGGTCAGTCTCGAACCATGTCCACTCCCGCGTTCTGAGCTGGGCCTGCACTTCACAAGTCTGCACTTGAACTGGAGTTGTGCGAAAACTGTTTCATGGGACCAGAGATCGCCGCTTCCAGGGGTAGCGGGTAAGAGACGCACGCGATTACCCAACCGCTCTAAAGCCACCGCCCCGCCCCCTGCCGCACCTGAGATCTGCACGGCCTGGAAGCGGGACACGCAGGCCAGGAAGCCGGCGACGCTCTCGCAGCCCTCAGGGAAGGTGACCAGGCGGCTGTCTAGCACCCGCAGGCTGGGGTTCACGAACACGCGCAGGGGGAAGGGCTCCATCTGGCGGGCCTCGCGTAGGCGTGGCGCGCAGGCACGGAAGAGCGCCTCGGGGAACTCTAAAGCCAGCACCTGCAGCGGCACCCCGAGCTGCGGGGCGCTCAGGCCCACGCAGCGTCGGTGCCGCATCACCTGCACCAGCCTCTGCACCAGCCGCTGTAGTTCGGGCCTCGCCAGCTGCGCAGGCTCCACCGGGGCTGCCACGGCCCGCAGCGCCGGGTCCC
>LNAC01000044.1:3966455-4000906 GCA_002007465.1 Ailurus styani | reverse complement strand
TGAGCAGAGAGCCCGATGCGGGCCTCGATCCCAGGACCCTGAGATCATGACCTGAGCCGAAAGCAGAGGCTTTAACCCACTGAGCCACCCAGGCGCCCAAGCCTATTCCACTTTTAACTTCACAGTCTTCACTCCTCCGTAACAGCAGAGACCTGCTTTATGAAGTCCCCTATATAGGAAGGTGGGCGGAAGGGTATAGAAGCTATTATCAAATATCCAAAGACTCAAAACTTAAACTTTTATCGAGAAAGGCTGAAAGGTAGAATTAAGGATAATAGACTGAGCTCTAGAGAGGCAGAATATGGCATAAAAAGGAGAAAAATTTTTTTGATAACTTACGCTGCCTCCAAATGGAAGGACTTAGTAGTCAGCCTTCTCTCAATGAAAGTTTTGGACGGTCTGCGTGTGTAGATTATAGCTGACAACTGCAGAAGGTTAGCTATGTCAGACCCAACGACAAGTGCTTTGCATGGATTCTTTAGTACTCACAACAGTCCCAGGAGGCAGGGGCGCGCTGCTGGTTTCCAATTCTGCCTTGGAAACACGAGCTTCCAAGTGCCCCTGGACAATCCCTCAGCTGTCTCAACTTCCTCGCACATAAAATGGGAATAACAGTACCTACCTCGAAAGCTGTCGTGAAGCTTAAACGGGTTTTTAAAATGCTCGGAGGAGAGCCTGGCCCATGGTAAGTGCTATGTGTTAGCTCTTTCTTTCATCATAAATGTCAGCTATTACAGTTGCTAAAAGCCCCGTGAGTGCCGGGCCCGCCGCACCTGCAGCTCTGCTGGAAGCTGGGCAAGCGGTCGAGCAGGCGGCCGAGCGATGCCTCCACGTCGCCAAAGAGGCGGTGGATGCGCTCGGTGCACTCGGCGCCTCGGATGAAGGTCTTGTAGTTGGCAAAGGCCAAGTCGCGCGTCTGCTGCAGCAGCTGCGCTCGCTCTTCCGCCAAGCGCTCGGGCTCGCGCCTCAGCCGCTCCAGCCCAGAGCCGCTCAACTCCCGGAGGTAGCGGCCCACGTCGGGCCGCTCCCGCCACTGGGCCTCGGGGAAGCGGTCTCGGAACAGCGATGCCAGGAGCCCTTCATCCTCCACCTCCCCGAGAGCCGCTGCAGTGGCCGTCGCTGTGGCAGAGGCCGTGGTGGACGAAGCGATTGTGGCCGTCGCCGCCATCTTCCGACAGCAGCGTCACTTCCCCTCCCGTCCAGCGAGGGCGCTGGCGCGGAATCTAGGACCGGAAGCAGCCGGGCTTTCGTATCCGGCCGGCTTGCTTTCCCGACGGTCCGCCAGGCCACGGGGCACCGGCGTGGGGAACAAATCGAAGGCTGCTAGAGAGGCAGGCTTTCGGGTTGCCAGGGAGCGGCCGGCGGCTGACTTCCGTTTCCGGCCTCTGAGGCACGCGGATTCGGTGTTGTAACCCAGCGGGAAAATGCGGCCTTTGACTGAAGAAGAGACCCGCGTAATGTTTGAGAAGATAGCGAAATAGTAAGAGAGCGCGGAGGGGAAGGAGAAATGTGTGTGTGGCGGGAAAGGCGCGGGTAGAGTGGGGGCGCGGGGCCGGGAGGAGGCTGTTGGGGCGCTGTCTCCAGTCCTCCTCTTGCTTTCAGCATCGGGGAGAACCTTCAGCTGCTGGTCGACAGGCCCGACGGCACCTACTGCTTCAGGCTGCACAACGACCGGGTGTACTACGTGAGGTGAGGCGGCGCCGGGTGGACGGTCGTGGTGCCGGCTGGAGGACTGGGTCCCACTAGCTTCCCTCGTCTGACAGCTGCTTCTTCCTTACCCCTTCAGTGAGAAGACCCTGAAGTTGGCCGCCAACATCTCTGGCGACAAGCTGGTGTCGCTGGGGACCTGCTTCGGAAAATTCACTAAGACTCACAAGTTCCGGTTGCACATCACAGCTCTGGATTACCTTGCACCCTATGCCAAGGTTTGTAGGGTGGTATTCAGTTGGCCACTGGGAATGAAGGAAGTCAAAGATGAGGGTCACGTCAGAACACAGACAGTTGGGCAGCTTCTCTGCCACAGAGTCAGTGCCAGCACATGGGGACGTTGGCAGGACTTGCTGCTTGGGCATAGTTGGGGTTCTGGCATGAGAATTCTGTGTGGTTGCGTGGTCGTAGTTCTGTCTAGCAGAGTAGAAAAGCCTATGCAGACCTCACTCAAGAAAAGCAAATTGGTGGCTTTGGTGAGAGCATAGAGGGATCCAGAAAGAGAGTTTTTAAACTATCCATGAGAGAGGTTGCAGAGTTGAAGAAAGAACCTCCTGGCAGTTCTGTTTAGGAAGTGAATATTTTGAGATAGCCATCCTTTTTTCTCTTTTCCTTAAAATGCTTTCAAGAAATTAATCCCGTATCCAGCAGCTGGCTTGTCTGCAGGGATACAAGTAGCATTTTATTTTTTATTTTTTTTATTTTTTTATTTTTTTAAGATTTTATTTATTTATTTCACAGAGGGAGAGAGATCACAAGGAGGCAGAGAGGCAGGCAGAGAGAGAGAGGAGGAAGCAGGCTCCCCGCTGAGCAGGGAGCCCGATGCGGGCCTCGATCCCAGGACCCTGAGATCATGACCTGAGCCGAAAGCAGAGGCTTTAACCCACTGAGCCACCCAGGCGCCCACAAGTAGCATTTTAATGTCTCTTGGGTTTAATTCTTTTTTTTTTTTTTTATAGTATAAAGTGTGGATAAAGCCTGGAGCAGAGCAGTCTTTCCTGTATGGGAACCACGTGTTGAAATCTGGACTGGGTCGAATCACTGAAAATACTTCTCAGTACCAGGGAGTGGTGGTGTACTCCATGGCAGACATCCCTTTGGTGAGTAGAGATGGTCGCTGTTATAAAAATCAAGTTTCTTTTTAATCCTGAAGGATGTATTTTCAATCTGTGCGCTTTGAAGACTAAATTCTCAGCACCTTTCAAATTTCTCAAAGATAAGAACTGTATTTTTTCATCTTCATTATTTCTACCCCTCAATGCGTGCCAATTGAATGACTTGAGTGAATCAGTGTCTCTTCTTTTGAATCCCAGGGTTTTGGGGTGGCAGCAAAGTCTACACAAGACTGCAGGAAAGTAGACCCCATGGCGATTGTGGTATTTCATCAAGCAGACATTGGGGAATATGTGCGGCATGAAGAGACTTTGACTTAAAACGAAATCACCGCGAGGACTTATGGCTGTGTGGAAGGGCCTAGCTTTCTTTCCTGTGTCTGTGTAGGCTCCATCATCATGTTGAATTTTGTCAACACTGTGACTTCTTCAGGGACTTCTTAGTTTAATATTTTCTCTATTATGGACGAATGCAGGCTGGATTCTTATGTGGAAATGGCTCAAAAACGGTGTTTCAGATCTCTGTGTTTTGTGACTAAATAGAATACTGTGTTTTATATTTGAATCAAAGGGCTTCTTGTTTTGAGTAACAGGTTCTAAGTCATTGGAACTGAGGACAAGAATAGCTAGCTTATTGTTATCTGTGATAACACTGTTTTCCAAACTCATGATAAGAACACAATAGATTTTCTTCGTTGTTTATTAATACCAAGAAAGTCAGATATTGCCATATTAGAATGTTAGGTCACATATGGGATTTTACAAATGAAATTTGGATAAAATAACAGCAGTTTGTTCTGCTGATTTCCTGTATGGTAGGTTCTGTGTGGTGTGGAAGAAAACCTTGATTCAAACCCCAGTTTTGACACCTGCCAGCTGTATGGCTTTCGAGGCGTCATTAAACTTTGACAAGCTTATTTTCTTCTTCGGCTTTAAAAAAACAGCTTTAACCATCTACCTAAGAATGGTTTTTAGACTTAGAAAGCCTGTTTGTAAAGCACTTATCACAGTGCCTAGCAAATGTTAGGTGTTAAATAAATGGTAAGAACTATTTTTATGTTGCATATACTGGGTATTTCTATTACTAAGGATAGGCTATCTTGAGTATAGTTTGATTATATATCTTGGTTCTTGTTCTCCTTTTTCTTAGATGGTATGATCCCAAGCCAATGTTATTTTCATCACCTTGATTTCTTAAGGCATGATTTCCCTTACAAAACTTTACTTACGTGACTGGACTAGACAGAAAGCACTAATCATAGACACTGAAATAATTCAGCTCCTCCAACCTTGCCCATGCCTGCCAAAATTATTTTTGGAATTATTAAAATTTTTTTTAATGAAAAAATTCCACTAAGTTTTTTTAAAACTGTCTGTATTATAAAACATTTCTTTAAATATATTTTTTCCTGCTTATTTTAAATTCCATAGTGACATCTCTAAAAATAAAATTTTCAACTACAAAAAAGCAGTCTACCAATTCCTGTTTTTGTATGCAACATATAAAACTGAGATTTATATGTTTTGTCCCCCCTGCTTTTTTTTTTCCAATTCTTCTCCCTCCCAAAGTTCTGTGTAAACCCTCTAAACAGACTTAGTAAAGGTTAAGGGACTGCTGTATGTTGAACAGTATTTTGATGGTAGCATTTGGTACACACTTTAGTAATAGCTAATATCAAAACTTGCACATTTATTATTTTATTGCCATTTTGAGGCAATTGGAGAGGAAAGGAGAGCAATAGACTAAGATGTTCTAGCAAGATAAATTGATTTTTTCCCAATAATTTACAAAGCTTATTTGACTGAAACTTTGACAAAGCTTCTGCCCCAGAAGAAGAGAGTTAGGGTGCTTTAGTCATTTTGGCTTAGCATCTTGGCTGTTTTATGTCTGTAGTCTTTGGGACATTGAAGAGACGCTTCAAGAAATACAGCTGCAGGATTCCAGAAAGAATAATAACAAGGCTCTGAGCTGTCGACCACCAGTTCACATAGTTATAGTTTGATTGGAGAAGGAAAAAGTCAGCCATTTTCCTCATGCGGGCAAAATTGTAGTATCGCCACATGTGAAAGATATTGTTCTGCACCTTCTGTGTACTCTCCTGTGGGACAGAAAATGAAATAAAAAGAGATGAGATCCCTTCCATCTAGTCTCAATCTGGGTGCTCACAAGCACTTATCTAAGTTATCTGGAAGTTGAGTAACTTATAATTTTATGATATGTAGTAAGTTGGTTATTGTAGTTGTTAGTAAAACTGGTTTTGCTGCATATGAAAAAAAAGGTTTGGACTTCAGTTTAAAAAGACTTTTTGTTGTTGTTTTGTTTTGTTTTGTTTTGTGGTGGATAGCAAAGCCATAGCAAATTGATAGCACAAAGCTCCCAAAGAGGGAGGGAACCCGGGAGGGTTTCCCAAAAGACAGAATTTTATAATGAAAAATTTCAGTGCTGAAACTAGAAAGCTCTTTCAGAGTATCTAGATTTAGGCATGTACTCTGTACGTCATTGCTGTTCTGGTGATACGTTCTGTTCTTTGTATATGGTAGAAGACGAGGGCCTGCAAACTTCTTATTAAAGGACCAGATAGTAAATATTTTAGGCTTTGCAGGCAGTACAGTCTGTTGCAACTACTGAACTCTGTGATTGTTAGCACAAAGGCAGCTGTGTATAATTGTCAAATGGGCATAGCTGTGTTTCAGTGAAACCTCATTTACGGAAAAAGGCAGTGGGCTTTTGTGCACTGAAAAATACTATCAAGAAAGTGAAAGGACATCCCATAGAATGGAGAAAATGTCTGCAAATCACTTATCTGATAAGGGACTTATATCCAGAATATTTTTTAAAAAGCTTACAACTCAACAATAAAAAGACCACCCAATTTTAAAATGGGTAAAGGATTTGAATAGACAGTTCTCCAAAGAAGATACACAAATGGCCAAAAAAACATGAAAAGGTGCTCATTGTTCTTAACCATTAGAGAGACAGAACTCAAAACCACAAGATACAACTCCACACCCACTAGGATGACTATAATAAAAGAGACAGTGGCATGCTGGCAAGGATGTGGAAAAATCGAAACCATCACATATGCTGGTGGGAGTGTAAAATGATTTAGCCACTGGAAAACAGGAGTCACTCACAAAGTTAAACAGTTACCATATGACCCACCAGATTACACCACTTCTTGGTATACAGAAATGAAAACATATTCATACAAAAATTTCATGCAAATGTTTATAGCTTCATTATTCATAGTAGCCAAAAAGTGGACAACCCAAATGTCTATCAGCTGAAGAGTGAATAAGCAAAATGTGGTATAGTCATACAAGAGAATATTAGTCATCCATAAGAGGGAATGAAGTACTAATACATGCTACAATGTGGATTAACCTTGACAACACGCTAAATGAAAGAATCTGGAAACAAGGGCCGCATTGTATGATTCCACTCATACAATGTACAGGATAGGCAAGTTTATAGAAACAGAAAGTTGATTAGTGAATGACTGCCCAGGACTGGGAGGGGGTCATGGGGAAGGAAGAGTGACTAATGTGTATGGAGTTCTTTTGGGGGTGATGAAACCGTTCTGGAATTAGATGTGATAGTGGCAGGACCTTGGGAATATACTAAAAACCTCAGAATTGTACATTTTAAAATGGTGAATTCTATCTTAATTAATAAGACAAATGGGAAATGGGCCAGATTTAGTCTGTGTGCCATAGTTTGCCAACTCCTGGTATAAAGTGAGAGATCTCAAGAACTCCAAGTCCTAAAAATTAAAGGTTTCAGATCCCTGTGCCTGTTTGGTTTCTCCCCAAATGAGCTCTCACTCAGATGATACTACTTATTTCCAAGGATGTTTCCACATTGTTTCTCCCACAAAATATTTACCTCAATTGCATCCAGAGTATCATTCAGTTGTTGTCTTTCATTCTTCTGTTTGTGGTCCATCTCAGGCCCCTCATAGAAGACTCCAAAATTGAGGTACACTTGCACAGAACCAAAGTGATTTTGCTGATTTTTTAGACAAAGCTGATAAAAACCTGTAGGAATCCCTGAATCATTACCAAATCTTGGTCTCCACCCTTTGTTCATCTACCACCCTCTAGATTTCCCTGGGGATAAATGTTTACCAGTGTTAAAGTTACTACTGTAGTTCCTTCTTTCTACTTACGAAGTAGAAAGATCCAGTTTTTGATGTGGAAGATCTTCCATGATCTAACATGAAACTTATTTTCCTAAGTACCAGTTATAATGTTTTGCCAAATAGTAGTAGTAGTTCTACAAATTAGCAAACTTGTAAGTAAATTTAACTTCTATGCTAGATTGAAAACAATGTTTTCTCTTTTTCAACATATATTTCTCACATCTCTTATTGAAGCTCTTCTACTTAACAAAATGAATGGAAATTAAGAACATGGTTATTTTCCTTCTTCTTATACACCATTAGAGCTGGGGGATACCATCTTGAACTTGAACTAGAGAAAAAATTGATGTGTTTTGAATGAAAAAACCTATCCTGCTGGATGGAGTAACTTCTGCAAGGTGGTTTGTACAGGAACTGATGGTTTAGGGTATGTACTGGTGCTCCTTAATGGGGGTCACCACCCTATGTATGTATGTGGGAGTGGGGAGGAGCGGGATTAGAAAGGTGTGGCAGCATATTTGTCAGAATGTTTGGAAGGCACTACTGGCATGTAGGGGCCAAAGATGCTAAATATCCTAGAGTGCTGAATATCCTGTGCTATACAATGAAGGATTTTTTTATGTCCCAGTTGAGAAACATTATCTTTTTTCATATACCCGGCTGGTAGAGAGGGCAGTTAAAACTGACCCCATGCTGGGCGTGCTTGGGTGGTTCAGTTGGTTAAGCAGCTGCCTTCGGCTTGGGTCATGATCCCGGGGTGCTGGCATTGAGCCCCACGTCTGGCTCCCTGCTAAGTGGGGAGTCTGCTTCTCCCTCCCCCACTTGTGTGCTTACCCACGTGCACGTTTGTGCTCTTCCTTGCTTGCTCTCGAAAGAAAAAACCAAAAAACTGACCCATGTTGTCCAAGGTGGGGACAGACTCGATATGGCCATAGAAATTTTCTGGTGACTGGAGAAGTGCTTTGTTGTGTTAGTTCCTGGCTATGCGTTTCCTCTCATCCTGAGTCTGCTGTTGAGTAACTGCCTCAAGTATTCTGATAACTAGAAAGTGCTATCCTAAAATAAATTTGTTAATTGGAATTCTGTATGATACATGGGTCTGTTTTGGTCACTTTCTCATAACCTGATCAGTTGGAGACAATGAGATAAAATTGAGCTTCTGGACCCTGGAGTTACAGTAATTAGTCACCTGGAGACCCTGTCCCGAATCTGCCAGTGGACAGCCTGCCACTTAATGTCCTCTGCTGCTGGCAGTCTCCAGGAAAGATTTGATGTTGGTGCTGAAGGCTAGTTTTTGGTGTTCAAAGCTGTTTAGTCCCCCTACTGTTTGATCATCCCTCTGTGAAAAAGCCAGAGATTTTACGTCTCATGTACTTTAGTAATTTCTGTACTTCCTCCTCATTATTGACCCAGTTTCAAAGAAACTTATGATTGTTACAGTAACTGTGGTGATGAAAACAGACCTGTCTCTTTGGTAGAGAAGTTTATCTGGCCTCGAACATTCTGAGAGGAGTCTATGAGGAAACCCTGTGGGGTATGTGCAGTGGCAGCAACATGTCGGTCATGTGACAGTCCCAGTGTCCGCTGCACCTGCCAAGACACATTAAAGAGGGAGAAAAGCCCCTGCTGCATCACAGAAGGCTAGCTAAGTGCCAAGATTTACATGCCTGATCATCAGCACAGTGGTTCTCAATCAGGGATGGTACTGCCCAATCCTCCCTGGGAGGTTGGATTGAGACAACAGTGGTGTTGGGGGCTGAGCAGGAAGAGAGCCATGTTGAACATCCTGGCACCTTAGACACAGTATTGCAAGACAAAGAATTCCCCAAAATGCCAGTAACACTCCTGTTAACTTGTCTCAGAATATACATCTGGTGTGTATCGATTGATATGTATGTTTCTGTAGAGTTTTTGATTGAACTTGCTTGGTTTTGACTTCCCTGGTGGTGTGTCCCAGACTTGGGCTTACTTGCTGCTTGACAGCAAATAAATATGGCATTCGGTAGAACAGTAAATTCTGCTCTTCCATGGAGAACAGAATTTACTGTTCTAAATTCAGAGATAAGAAAAGGCTCTGATAAACTAACTTAAAATAAGCTTTGAGTTACAGTACAATGTAATAAGATCAATATAGTCTATTACTATGTAAACAAAATTTAGAAAGTTAACAGGTTTCTAAGATAAAGAACAAAAGAAATTAACAGCCTTTGACTTTACTATTGAGTTCACCACTCTTGTGCACTGTGGTGTGGTGTTAAGACCACAGGATGGAAAAATATACCTTAGCCTGTAAACAGGTAACTTGAAAACATTTACCTTTCCAAAGAAACAGAGGATTGTCTGGCCAAATAGACAGACCTTGAGCCAGTGATTCTGTTGTTTGCCAGAATTACTCCTTAAATTAAGCAGGAGAGTGAATGTTGTTCCCCCAATCCCATAAAGTGAAGCATCTTTCTTTAAAATATCAGGGTCTTTTGCTAAAGTTCATGTAAGTTTTCATTCGACTTTGTACCATACCCATATTATTTTATTATTTAAAAAAAATGGATTCTCTCTCCTCTCATCTCCAAATCTGAGTTAATATTACCTCTCCAGGAAGAGGCAGTCTGTTTGTCCCATGGCTTTGAGCACACCTCCATTGCCCCCAGTTTGAGAAGTCAAGCCATATGTTTTAGTGATTAGTCATCCATCACAAGTTTCCATCTAAATGCAGGTCTGTTTCATTAACAGGTAGGGAATCACAACATAATAAAGACAACCAGAATCTTGTATTTGAATAAAACCTGTCCCACTTTGCAAAAGGAAACAAACAAAAAAAAAACCAAGTTTCTGGTATGGCCAGAGGAGACCATGTACTCACCTCATAACTGAAATAGAAGTATCCAGTCTGGCGGGCAAATTGCCAGAAGCATTCTGTGCCTGCTGGAGGGATCATGATGGCAAAGTCTGATCGATCTGCTCCATGGAAGAGCAGCTGGTCCCCAGAGCCACTAAAGGGTCCTGTCTTCTGACTCCTAGCAGAAGTCACTAGATTCATAACCACCAGTCCAGCCCCCAAAAGCAAAGGGAACATGCTGCTTTCTGGAGACTCCTCTGCAGGTGAACTGCTTGCAGTCTAGTGAAACCAAGTAATTTAGACAATTGCTAGGGTAATCATTAACTTACAAGTCACACGTAGGCCAGTTTCAGGGCCACACATAGATATTCCATAATAGAACTGGCACGATATTCCCATGCTTGGCTCACAGGAAGAGTATTTTTTTTTTTAACCTCAAAAACTCAGGGGCTTACCAAACCTACTTCATGGGTGCCAGATAGAATCTTCTCCAGAAGAGGCACTTCTGTCCTTCCTTTGGATTATCATTTTTCAGTTCTTCTTGGGAATAAGCATTGGTAAGTTTATTTACAACCATCTGAATATACAAAGTTTGCCTGGAGAGATTTGTTTCTCCTATTTATATCAAGTTGCTAGATGCTCCAATAAGATAATGGGGCAAACCTGTTTGAACAGAATATTTTCTCCCAAGTGCTAGATCTTTGCTAAAAGCACAGCATGTTAGTGTGTGCAAAAATTTTAATGGACAAATAAAGTGAGCAAGAGTCAGTGGTCAAACTTCTCCACTGATAATCCTCGTTCTACTTTCCCTCTTACTGATCCACTCTTCTAAAGCTATCCAAAAATGCACGTGAAGACTATATTGTTCAAACCCTCAGTCTTTCCTCTTTATGACTTCTTCAGCACTCACAGTGGGAAAAAGTCTCAATTGAACACCTGCTGACTTCGTGGCTGACATTGAGCTAAAAGATTTACTTGCTTCCTGTGTGTTCTCACAATAGCCCTGGGAGGGAGGTACCATTACCTACTGCCTTAGAGATAAGGAAATGGACATTCAGAGATTCCAGTGGCCAGTCCCCAAAGCGTAGCTGGGGCCCTGAGTGGGTCTCACACTCTTAGTGTTTCTGTCAGTCTGTGAGTGCTGAGAGTGCCTGTTTTGATTTCAGCCATAATCTTAAAAAACAAAACAGCATTGGCACCTTCTAACCAGGTATTGCTTCAGAATTCACTGCATTGACTCCCTTAAGTGTCATAAGCTAATAAGCAAAGAACAGACTACATAATTGTATTCAGTTCTAGCGAAGGCCACAGGACATCACAGTGCTCTGCAGGCACAGTGGCTCTGCAGCAGTCTTGCTAAGGTGAAGGTAGCAGAGACTGGGATCACTTCCCAACAATCAAGCATCCCCACCCACATCCTATCATTGCTACAGTCCCATCACTACCCATGTCATAAGCAGTGACTGAGATTCAGCAAAAACAATCATCAGTTCATAGGACATGTTATAGTTCTACAGAAGCTGTGGGCATAGTTTTGTTTGTATACATTGCAGGAATACTATAGTAAAAATACCCCTGAAGTTACGTTAAAAAATGTTAATGGTTTATGCATTTATCAATTTGTTTTTTTGTTTTGTTTTGTTTTTTTAAAGATTTTATTTATTCATTTGACACAGAGAGAGAGAGATTACAAGTAGGCAGAGAGGCAGGCAGAGAAGAGAGAGGAGAGAGGAGGAAGCAGGCTCCCTGCTGAGCAGAGAGCCTGATGTGGGCCTCGATCCCAGGACCCTGGGATCATGACCTGAGCCGAAGGCAGCGGCTTTAACCCACTGAGCCACCCAGGCGCCCAGCATTTCTCAATTTGAGAAACACTGGTAAGGATACTCTGCTGCCTTAAATGTATCACAGTGTCACTCTTCTACCTAGAGAGTGTAGTCTAATAATGTTAGAGTGGAAGAGGTAAAAGCTCCTGGATCCTAAACTCCTTTAGAGGAAGACCACAACTAGCTGCAACAGATTGAGAGGGATCTGGGCCTCACTTTTTCACTGTACCTTCATTTGGGGGTAACTGATAGAAAAACAGTAGTACTAAATCCCAAAACATGTAAACAGATAATAAAGCTGTACAAAGTTTCTAACTTGTACCTACAGGAAGAATTTTAAAACTGGTAGCATTTCTTTACACCTTGCCTTTTACTCACTCAGGAGTGAGAAAGGGGGAATTTTGTCCCAAAAGTATGTTATATAAGGGTATGGACGAATTAAGAGGACACTCCCACATTTCTGTTCAACATGGCTTTCAAGGATTAAAACATCCAATACAGTCTGACACCAGCTTCTTAACACAGACAACATGGTTCAGCAAATTTGTTCAACACTTTGCTCCCTCCAGCTGCTCATACATGCTATGCTAGAATTAAATAACTCCTTAACATTTGAGAGAAGCAAGACTTTAATGAAGAATGCTACAAGTTATGGACAATAATTAGTTCTCATATTTTAAAAAAAGATTACAGAAAACACTTTACTGATTTTTTTGTGTGTGTGTGCCAAAAAGATGGTCTTTAAGGATGTCTGAGAGAGATAGCAAGCACAACACAGTACAAAAGGAGAAGGGAATGTTGACTTTTAGAGCAAGACACTAACACAAGCACAATTAGGGAATCAGGCGGAAGCAACCATTTCACAAAGAATGGAATTAAGCATTTATATTCAGTCAGGATTTTTTAAGCCTTAAAAGTCCAGCATAAGGAAGGGAATTGGGCAGAGGGGATGGAAGAGAGGGCTAAGCTTATCTACAATCACCGTTTTACAAAAAAACACACTGGTTCAACCACAGGAGAGGTGGAGGTTAAACCTGCCTACGTAGCCCAGCAGATATTAAGAACAAATGCCAAGGCTGTCAGGTCTAGATGCTGATGTTACAACTGGCTTAAGAGTTTTTAAAAAAGAGACTCTGATTCCACCACCAAGACTGGTCTCTCATCAGCCTGGGATCACGACAGACGAAGTTCCTTTGCATTTGCATCAGAAGGCCAAAGCTTTACCTGGACAAGTTCACTCCAAATAATGCTCACATTGCTGGTTTTAACAGGTCAGAGTCATAAGTGGCTCCTAACAGACTCCACCATTTCCTAGGAGAAAGTTCTACTGATTACCAGGGATTTAAATTCAAGCAAACCACTAAAGAAGGGAAATACTAATGATATTCTGGCACTGTACAAGCTATGTGCCTGTCATCTCTGCCAAGGACATGGGGTGGACTTGGCTTTGTTTCTCAGTTCCATGATCTCCAACAGCAGTGAAACAGAACTGGGACCTCCCCCATGTTGGAGGAGGATGCCCAAAATTCTCATCCCAGCCCAGCTTCTGAAAGAAACAACAGACTATCAAGGGCTATTATTAGGAACCATGCTCCTGTGAATTATGTGGAAATGAAAGCCTGTTTCAGTTCATGCCAAGTCTTTTCATGGTCCGCCAGCGATCCTTAATCATCACAGCTGTTCGGTTAACAAATGGGTAATTTTTGGAAATGGCAGCCCAGTTTCCTTCCCCGTATTTCTGCACTCCAGCCTTGACCCACTCGCTTTCTTCTACAGTCCACTTCTGCAAAAGACGACAAAAATATTTATCACAACCTGTCTCTCCACTTATTCATAATTTCATACAGTGAAGGGGTAAACTTAAGAATCCTAGGTCAATAATCTGAACCCAAAAGAAGGGTTTATATTTTTAAAACACGATAGAGATAAGTTAACCCTGTGGATTTAGATATTTAATAATTTTCAATGTCCTGCCATTTCATCCTAATCACTTCTACATTCAAAACTTCAAACATATGTTGTTCATGATCAGGAAAATGTGTCAGTTTTCTGTCCTAGATTTTTCTTCCAGAAAATAATTATTACTTTAACTTAGTTTTGGATTATCTAAAAATTCTAAAAGACCTTTTTACAGGTGCATGGGTAGCCTATGTTAGGAGATGTGCTTATTTTACCTCTGTCTACCCACATTACCAGAAAAGGTCAGAAATAATTTTAAATTACCTGTTTTTTTGTTACACCGGTTGCGCTCTCTTCATCTGGTGCTGCTGGAAAACATTAAAAGTAGACTCATTTCAGAGTTCACCTTTCTCCACACAAACCAGAAGAAAAAGACCTCGAATGTTCCTAAAGGGAAAACTTGACTGAAATTTCCCAAATTGAGAGAAGAAGGGTATCACTAAAGGGTAATTTGTTTTTGTCCTTTGTTTGCAAGGTAGCAATTATTTCAGTTAATGAAAATCTGTACGAAGCAAATATTTTACATACAGACATTCAATGAATATTGGTTAGTGATGGATTTCAGGCTCTTTCGTAAAACCTACATGATTTTCTAAAGTTACTGAGGGACTGTGGTATTTAAAACCCTAATATAGGGCGCCTGGGTGGCTCAGTGGGTTAAAGCCACTGCCTTCGGCTCAGGTCATGATCCCAGGGTCCTGGGATCGAGGCCCACATCGGGCTCTCTGCTCAGCAGGGAGCCTGCTTCCTCCGCTCTCCTCTCTCTCTGCCTGCCTCTCTGCCTACTTGTAATCTCTCTGTGTCAAATGAATAAATAAAATCTTTAAAAAAAAAAACAAAAACCCTAATATATATACACATCTATAGGTGATCCTTAAAGAATGCAGGATTTAGGGGAACCAACACCCCCATATAGTCAAAAATCCATACTGACTCCCCAAAAACTTAATAGCCTACTGTTCACCAGAAACATTACCAATTAACATAAACAGTCAATTAACATTTTGCATGTTAAATGTATTATATGCTATATTCTCACAATAAAGTGAGCTAGAGAAAAGATTATTAAGGAAATTGTAAAAAAAAGAAAATCATAAGAATATATTTACAGTATTATACTGTATTTTAAAAAATGTGTATAAATGGACCTATGCATTTCAAACCTGTGTTGTTTAAGGGTCGACTGTTATTATATACGTACGTGTGTGTGTGTGTATAATTTCTGTTCTGTAACCCCTTGCTAACCACTGCTTTGAAATAATACAATTTTACTGTCTTACGCCAGAACTTCCAAATCCCTGATCATTTTATTTAAGTAAAATGTGATTCAGTTCCTTAAACAACAGGAGAGTACTGCTCCCCACTCAGAGAGACCATAGGAGATCTGCTCACGCTCCACCCTCTTACCATATGGAAACTTGAGACCTCAAAAAAATGTATAAAGATAATTTTTTTTTAAAGGCCAGAGGGCTACAGGAGGGTCTACTAGTATAAAAGACATGCCGCTGGAAGCTGAGAGTCATTAAAAAGCTGCAAGAAGGGACGCCTGGGTGGCTCAGTTGGTTAAGCAGTTGCCTTCGGCTCAGGTCATGATCCCAGGGTCCTGGGATCCAGTCCCACATCGGGCTCCTTGCTTGGCGGGGAGCCTGCTTTTCCCTCTGCCTCTGCCTGTCGTTCTGCCTGCTTGTGCTCTCTCTCTCTCTGACAAATAAATAAAATCTTAAAAAAAAAAAACAAACTGCAAGAAAAGGCAAAGTTGCATAAACATGATTTGCTAAGTGTCTGCTTCAGCAGATGCTACTGTCCTAGCAGTGCTTCCTAAACAATGAAGGTGGCTCAGGAAAAGGGATACTTATAGGGGCAGATTATTTAGTTTTAAATTATGAAGTATTTAATACTATAGTAGAAGCAGATTTTAAAGTTGACAAATCTGGACTGCACTGGACATGGATGTTTTCTAGAAATTTTATATCCTGCTGCTTTAAAGATTTTATGCCACTTTTACTGATTTTCTGCTACTTCCCCCATTTCCTGTATGATCTTGATCTTGCCAACTACATTTGTGCCAAGGAAGGTACTTTTTAAGAACAAAACCTTTGGGACTGGCAGAGGTTTATTGTTGCTGTGTTACCAAAGTCTTTAGAATCTCCAAGATAATGTTTTAGCACTTAGATATTTCCATTAGAATGCAAAGTATGTGGTGGGAGAGATTCTACTCCAAATGCTATGAACTTTAGTATTAATCATGGAATAGTAAAGTTTCTTATTTCAGGAAAAAATTATATATTGAAACTGGTGAGAGATTTTTTACTTAAACAAGAAATGCAGGGAATGACCACATCTATGTTTTTTAATTAAAAGACTTTAGGAAGAATATCAGCTAAATTAAATACAGGATTTATTAAAACAAAACTAGGAATTCTCTTTAAATAAAAGTGCTGCTTTGACAGTCTCCATTGTTTAATGGGAAAGGACATAAAACTGACTCCTCATGAATCACAATAAGGAACTTACTGGACTTTTTCTAGTTTGGAGACAAGCAGTTTCTAGAACATTAATGTGATAGTAACACGCATCTATAATTCAGCTAGTGTCAAGGAGAATGTCCTAGCTTACCCTGAACTTGAAACAGTTCATCCTCTTCCACCCATGTCTCCTTTTCTTCAACCCCATTAGAGCTGTTCCATTTGCCTTTGGGTACTCTGAGGGGAGATCAACAAGAGGACAAGATGTAAAACATATCACTGGGGTCATCCTATATTCTGTCCTTGGCTCTCTCACGGCCTGTACTCCTCCCTGTTCTCCTGTGACCACAGCTGAGATTCACTTACACACAACTCCCAAACAAATCCTGACCTGGCCAGAAATCTCCCTGTTATCGTCCCGCAGGCTGCAGGATCATCCCTCAAACTGTGCAGTGAATACAGCACTATCCCCCTCGAAATTTACTCATTTTCCTGTTTTTGTTTGGTTGGTTTTGACTCAATTTGGAAGGTCTCAGCATTCTCCTAACCTAGAATGAGCATACTGCTCCCAGTCCTTCAAAGACATGCCCGGTTCTATCTCTGGACTGCGCTCTTTTCCCTCTCCATTCCTCTTGTCCAAGCACACGGTGCCTTTCACCAGTATTACACTAATCTCTTAACTGGAGTCTCTGTCCTTAGCCCCATCCCTTTCCAAAATTACCTCATCCCTTCTCTGTCCGTGATCACTTCTCACTGCCTCAACAATGAAGCCTGTATGGGTTAGTCAAGATCATCCACTCTGGCTCTAGCCAGTTTCTGGCTACCAAAGCCTCTCTCTCCAACCCTGCCCCCACAACCACATCAGCACAAACAGCAGAGCCTCGCCTTCTGCCTCTCTCTTCCTTCTATAAGCTCTGTCCTCTCCTCTCTATGGTTTCCTCTGCTTAGGATTCCCTTCCCTGCCGAGTAAAATTCTACCCATTTTTTAAGGCCATCATTCTCCTGCCCTAAATCCAGGCCCCAACACACACAAAAAGCCCCCACTCCTCTGCCCTTGTGGTTGTGCTTCCACTTTATTAAACAGCCATCTCATAACATACACCCTAATCATAAGCATCTGTCTACCGCAAACACCCACAGTAACACATACCCTAACAGCAGCTGGAAGAACATGTGCTGAAATAATAACAGGATTATCAGAGAGCTGCAAATAAGTTATACCACTGACGATTACAGTGGTAAGCAAATTAGAATCCTTCCTGTGCACATAAAACGTTAAGTGCTTGAGTATAACCAAAAAAAGTACCAAAACTAAAAAATAATCCCAATCCCGAATTATTGAATAAACGAAAACTATAGTCAGTCTTTTCTAATCAACTGTAACCGCGTTTACCTGATTAATAGTACAACTGCCCTGGGAACAGAACACAGCACAAATCTGACCTCAGAATTGTAACATCTATTACAAAGCAACGTGGAAAGTATCTGAGTTAAATTTTGAAGAATTTATACAAATCAAATGACCTGTAAAACTTGATCAAGAGAGTAGAGACGAACCTCAGTCTCCACCCCCACTATGAATAGAAATTTATTTTTAAGGCTGGCTAGGTATTTTGCAAATGAGTAGTGAAAGTAGTTCATTTAAGTATAGACTTGAAAAAAATTTCTTGAGTTCCATGAGTTTTCTATGAAATTACTTACATGGCTGAGACAAATAGTGAACCATCTACTTTCCATTATGTTTAAATTGGATCATATCCCCAAAAATGTTATTTCTGAGAATAATTTGCTTGAGACAAGTGAAAAGATTACATGAAGTTTTTCCTTTTCAGGATATTAACTGTGTCAATTTCTATTTATAAGTAAGTCAGGGTTACAGTTCCAGTTTTCTACCTGCTTATCGCCATGCTACGATAAAACTGATTTTAACCTCTGGTGCTGTCATTTCCACCTGCATAATCTGCTCATTCTTCCTGCAGACAATCTGCACAGATCACTTTGGTAAACTCCTGCTCTTCCTTTGAATTCAGTACTTATTTTGTGTACATCTGTTTGGTACTGCCTAACTTCTGTCGTAGAAGAGACTGAGATCTGGGTCTTCCTCTCACTGTTTGATGGCTTCACGGTCCTGGGCAAATCAGGTCACTTCCTGGTCCTTATGCTCCTATTGGTAAAGTTAGAACCTGATGAGCAGTGAATGGGCTAGAGGGGTCTGATCTCAAGGGGTGGGCAGACTACAGCCTGTGGCTGGTTTTTGTACAACCCTTGAGCTAAGAATGGTTTTTACCTTTTCAAAGGGTTGTAAAAAAAAATTAACAACAGAGACACAAGTGGTCCAGAAAGCCTAAATGTTAACCCTTTGCTGGCCTTTTATAGAAGTTTTGGGTAGGACCCTTTAAACTGTAAGAACCAAGAATTTTATTATTTGGTTAATAATGTCTAATCAGCACTTGTCCTTGCCAAGTGCCATAGGACATATAAAAATCTAGTAGTTGTGACGCTGCCTTCCAGGTGATATACCTTAATCCTGTCTTCAATTCCACCAGCCCAGCTTCCTCCAGGTCTTAACTACTCATCCTGTAGCAGTGTCCAGCCACCCATTTTGTCTCCTTTGACTCAGTGTCTGTTCAAAAGCCATCAGTGGTAGCTCATCGGGCCCTCAGATTAGCTGTATTAGAATGATCTGGGGGCACAGTTAGAAAAGCAGATTACAGACCGATCCCCTGCCCCTTCTAATTCAGTACTAAGGAGCCTGGGATTATGTATTTTATTAAACGTTTCACAGAGAAGTGTGACACAGAGCCCAGCTTCAGAACCTCTGGCTGTTCGAATACAATAGGAACTCAAGACCTGGCCCATCTACCCATCCAGACATTTCTCCCTTCATCCTCTCTGTGCACTATATTCTTCTGCCATACAGAGTACATGACATTTTCTTGGAGCATACTAGGCTTTCCCATGACTTTATACAACGGTTATCTGCTGCTTAGAACCCCCACCCCACAATATGCTTGATGACCTCCTACTCTTCCTTCAAGGTCAGCTCAACATTTGCCCCTCTGCAAGGTTTGCTCTACCCACAACTTTGCTGAGCAGACTCAACTCTTCCTGGAGCTCCTGGGTAGCTCACACAATTCCTTTAAACCCAGGCTGTTCCTGTAAAGGGCCAGATAGTATCTTCAGATTTGTAGGCCTTACTGGCTCTGTTCCGATTACTCAACTCAGTGTAGCATCAAAAGCAGCCACAAACAATACATACATGATGTTTGTGGCTGAGTTCCAATAAAACTTTATTCACAAAAATAGGTACCAAGTAGATCTGGCCCAGGGGCTATAGTCTGCCAACCTCTGCTTTAGAGTACCCATCACACTTCATGCCCTTGACACATAAGAGAGGTGGATAGGTCTAAACCTTCATGAATCCTCCCTTTTATAAAACCACTGTAACCATGTACTCTCTCTAGTTTCCTCATCTATTCCTGGGAATAATATCTATACTTTATAGGACTGCTGCAAGGAATAAAGAAGATCATGTGTCACATGAGAATAAAACGTGTTGAGCTTCATTTGCTTGCCCAGCCAATGGGTCACTCACTTCCAGATGTAGTTAGTGGTACATATAGTGCAGATTTGTGCCTGAGTATTAATAATTTAGATGCCACAGCCTCTCTGTGCACCTAGCATGTGCATGTCAGAGCACAGGTCCCCATACAACTACAACAGAGCAGGGGTAGAAATGGCAATGGCCTCGGGAGACCAGCAAGGTGATCACTTACAGCAGGGTGACCAGGGGAAATTCATGGAGGAGGCAGAATTTTAAGAGGCAGCTTGGTGTATGTGGTGGATAGGCCATGGACTTTTGAGTCAAGATCTGAGTTCAGGCCCCTCCTTGGGCTTCACACTGGGTGTGGAGCCTACTTAAAAAAAAATCCCAAAGCCCAACTTTGCCATTTTTCAGGTTTGTGACTTCAGGCAAGTTAATAACTTCTCTAAACCTTCTAAAATGGGGCTAATGTATCACTCACAGAATGAGGATTCTAGAGATTCAGTAAAGTAATATGTGAAAAGTGCTTGGCCCATGGAAAGTAGTCAGTATCTCTTCCCTTTGAAGGATGGATGGGATTGTCACAAGGAATGATGGAGGAATGATAGTCCAACTGTGGGGAATGAGAGGAAGCAAGAAGAGTACAGTAGCAAAAACAGAGTGTGTTCCAGAGAAAACAAGCAAACCAGTTTGCTTGGAGGAAGGATCTGCAAAAGGACACAAAGGATAGCAAAACTTGAAAGCCAGGCTGGGGGCCATGATGAGGAGCAAAATAAAAGCATTCTAACCACTGTCCCATAGAACCTAGCAGAAGGGGCGCCTGGGTGGCTTAGTGGGTTAAAGCCTCTGCCTTCGGCTAGGGTCATGATCTCGGGGTCCTGGGATCGAGTCCTGCATCGGGCTCCCTGCTCAGCGGGGAGCTTGCTTCCTCCTCTCTCTCTGCCTGCCTCTCTGCCTACTTGTGATCTCTCTGTGTCAAATAAATAAAATCTTTAAAGAAAAAAAAAAGAACCTAGCAGAATGTGAGAGATTAGTAGATATTTACTCAATTTGCCAAGGCTTAATTGCTCTTAGAAGGTGCAAAACTATAAATACTCGTAAATCTTTTTTAAGGCTCAAGTCTAAAGTAGCCCAATTCAAACAAATTTCTTTTAACAAAGAAGACTGATATTTAGTCGTCAGGGCACTGAGAAGTTTGCTAAAAAATGAAAGCAGCGATGAGTAGGAGGCTCTGAAACCCTTCCATCCTCACTCACATCTAGAGCAATGCCTGGAAGCCCATGGGTGGGGCTTCAGAACTGCCAGAGATGGCTATGTCTTCACTCCCCACTCCCAAGTCACATTCTAGCAGTTTGAGCAAGCCTTGGTGGTGAATAACTTAGCTGAAAGTTACTTCATTCATGGAAGCAATACCAGGCCCAACCAGGACCACCAACCAGCCCCAAAACTGCTACAAAGAAGGTCTTCATACTTGGGATTCTTCTCCCCAGGAAGGGGTTGGTTGAGAACGGTGGGCTTGGATGGTGATGCTGGGACGACCTCTTGGGAGGAGTCAAGACCTGTGCCCGGCTCAGTACTCTGGCTGTCCTCCTCCAAAACCAATCTGCTTATTGTCATGCGCTTGTTCTTGGGCTGCAGTTCAGAGCCACCCTCACCCTCAGTAGGGGCTGAACTTTCATTTTCATCTTTTCTTGGTCTCTTGTTTTTGAGGGCTGGTGATGGCAGGGACACTTGATTAGGAAGTACCAGATCTTTTTGGTCCAGTTTTGAGAAGGCTGCCTCAGAATCTTGTGCACTGGACAGAGTCTTGAAAGCTGCTTTCAAGGTCATAATTCCAATGGTGGTTGGAGTAGTCCGTAACTGCCTATATATAAAGCAAATATACAAGGATCAATCTCACCATTATTGACGTTCATCCAAAAAGCCACAACTTTTCAAAGTGTGAAGCTTCAAATAAGACAGAGGGCTCTTCAAGTTGAGGACTCTTCATTTAAAAAAAAAATAAAAGAGGGGCACCTGGGTGGCTCAGTTGAGTGTCTTACTTCACCTCGGGTCATGATCTCAGGTTCCTGGGATCGAGCCCCACATCAAGCTACCTGCTCAGTGGGGAGTCTGCATGTTCCTTTCCCTCTGTCCCTCCCCCTGCTTGTGCGCTCTCTCTCTCTCTCTCAAATAAATAAAATCTTTTTAAAAATTAAAAAAAAAGACAAATTGTTCAGAACAACTTTATAAAGCTTTGATTCATAAGCATAAGGCTTTAAATATTTAAGTTGAACTCTGGAGTTTAAACTTCAAGTAAGAGAACCTTAGAGGACTAGGGCCAATGACACACCCCCTCCAAGAGACCTTTTTAGCTCGTGCACTAACCCCTTTTGTCTGCATGAACTAAAGCACTGCTTTCCACTACATAAGAACTCTGTATAGTGCCAAACAACTACAAGTCTGCCTGGGCAACCAGCCGACAATCTAGCAATCTTACCTTGCTGTCCCGTCCAACGCTCCTGTGAGAGAAGGAAAAGACTGGTCTCCATTCTGCCCCCTTTCTCCTACAGTACACTTCTAAATGCGACTTTTGAGAATTCTCCAAGTTAGAAGTGTGCCACACAGTCTTAGAACAGTGAGAAACTGCCTTTTCATAATAAAGTAAATTCATCTATTATTTGGAATAACTAGTATACTTTAAATAAAAACTGTTGGGAGAGGGCAGACTAGCAGCCTATGAGCCAAACCCAGCTGGCAGATATGTCTTGTTGCCTAACCTATACAAGTTTTGGGTTTTTTTTAGTTGGATTAAATGCTAACATTCAGAAACTGGTAAAGATTAAACACAAACAAAAAAACAAACCAAAAAAAACCCCCTAGATGTTTCATACAAAAATTTGAACTACAGTTTGGGCATCTTTGACATTCCCAAATAGCAACAATCACATGAAGCTGAAAAACATGCCGCCTTTGGTTCACACTCACATGCTGTGAACTGTATTATCTTAACACCCATTCCTGTACATTTCCTACTGGGCCCCCACAGGCATCTAAACTTGTGATCCCTGCTTTAAAAACTTGTTTTGGGAATCTGATTCACAAGTCTGAACACTGAATTAAGAGATCAGGTATCCACATGGAAGCAGTGTAGATATGGACAAGGCAAGGATAGGAGAACAGAGAAGGAAAGAACCTTTGAGAAATAGCCAGTCAGGAACTTCTGTCAGGGATATGACATCCTGTCTTCAATATTCTCATTTTCCTGGGGTGTGCTCTGTAACTCCCACAGTGCCTACAAGTAACCCAGTAACATTTCAGTAGCAGGAGGAACTAACTGATTCTGCTCTAAGGAGACTGCTGCCAACAGACTACCCTTGTAGTTCACGCAAAAGGGCATCCCTCTCACCTTGCAGGTTCTCTGAGTGGCTTTTGCACAGGCTCTGGTGCTGGCTGTTTATCTTCCTTTACTGTACTGGAGGCAGCAGTCTCAGATTTCAAAGCCTTCTTGGCCATCTGGGAAAAGAAGGATGTCATCAGGAAGAGGAAGCCACAGAATTTCATTAATTCTCTTCTTTCACCATGAACATAAATACTCAACACGCAGACATGTTCACTTATAAATCCAATCTAGGCATAAACTAGAGGAGGACACAGAAGGGGAGAGAACTCACAAGAACTATTTCAAATGTCTTGCTTTTTCCTTCTTCAAAAAATGGCTCACAATTTTCTATACTAAAGGAGAATTCAGTTTGAGTGGTGCTAACCATCTTGACACTGCAAGAATTCTTTAACCTTTTGGACAACAAATAAGTACGTAATTTTACTTTGTACTTTGTTTTCTGTTCTTCCAATCTCATCCCTAATCTAGTTTCTAAATGCCAAATATACCTTTGGGGTCATACACAAAAGTAAGACTTTTTTTTCAAACTTAAGATAATTGATGTTTATATTAGTATCTTTTAGTGTGTGTGTAAAATTTTTTATAACTCTGTTTCCACAAATATGTTTTGCCTATTAACTCTGAAAATCCTAATACCACATAAAGCCCTGAGTGGGCCAGTCTTGCTCTGACTCTAACTGCTCGTCTGTCTGCCTTTGACTAAAATTTTACACATTTCTAATCAGTCCAGTATCATTCTGATTTCAGATATGTATGCCTGGAACAAGTGATGTCTTAAGAACTGAGAGGTTCTCCCCTCACAGAAACAGTGGCAGGTTATTTTCCAGTGATCTGGAATACAAAAGAAAGGACGGTAGGCCAGGATCAAGTATCCTGACACTTGCACCCCAAATATCCCAAACTATCTGCTTTGTGGATAAGTTGACTAATGCCAAATGACTGCTACTATCAGTGACACTATCCTAATATGGGCCTGGCAGATCTGTTATGTGCTAAGATATTCTTTCTTTCTTTCTAAGATCTTATATTTAAGTAATCTCTATACCCAGTGTGGAGCTCAAACTCACAACCCCAAGATCAAGAGTTGCATGTTCTACTGATTCAGCTGGCCAGCCAGCCACCCGAGCTAAGATATTCTCAACTCTCTAAATGTTGGTGATTTAAAAAAAAAAAAAAAGCAACAACAAACCTTCTCACTCAGTTTCCCCAATATCACAGCCCAACCTCTAGGACAGCCTGGGTTCTTATTCTTCCACAGGCTGTCCTGAGCCTCATTGCTACCATTCTTTCTGCTTATCACTTTGATCCAATTAAAAAAATGTCTTCATTTGGCTTCTTTTGCCTTAACATACTTCTAGTCACACCTTTTTTTCTCCAGTTATTCCCTCTTCCTGTTAACAACCCCGTGTCTACCAAACCACTCTTCCTCCCAGACTCAACTCAAATTTCATTTGCTTTGCAAACCACCACTAATTTTAAGTGTGCCCCTACTTTAGCCACACAGATTAATCACATGTAGGAAGCAGAAGTGGGAGGTGAGGGAAACTAGGTATGTTCCATTTTGCCTCTGTCAGGATCTCTGCTTCTGTGTATTTAAGGCAGTTGATTAAGAAAGACAGTGCATATAATTCAGAGTCTTTTACACACATTTACTCTTTTCACTTATAAAAACAGCTGTCCTTTTCTAATTGCCTGCACATCCTCAAGGCCACATCATGGTTATGGGAAGAGAAGGCCAAGGCCCACCGTGAGGAGGTAGGGCTCTGCATCATCCAGGTGACTCTCCAGGAAGCGCAGCATCTTCTGCTGGAAGGTCTCATAGGAAAAGTTCTGGATAACAGGGTGAGCCAAATTCTTCTCACGGATAATGTTCAGGAGATCATTTCTCAGCTTCTACACAAAGGACCAATATTTGTGACAAAATTTGTGACAAAATTCAATGATGGTGAGTTGAGACAACACTATCAGAACTTTCACATAAGAAGGGGAGCCTATCACAATGAACAGGTCAATAAATTATGGATCAGCCAGTGGGTTACTATATAGCTATGAAAAAAAAGATGAAGAACTTAGAATCTTAAGTACCTTTATACATTAACATAAAGATTTTTAAACTTAAGAGAAAAAAGGATGAAGCAGCTCCTTATGTGGTAATACAGAACAATCTTCAAGATATATTAAATGAAATAAGCAATTTATGAAATGCTCAAATTAGGGTGTAGAATATGCTCACATGTGCATATAGGAAGAGCAGGAAGAGTGGATATACGTGTATATATACACACATGCACATTTGTTTGCTTGCATATGCATGAAGTATCTCTGAAAGGATAAAAATAAAACTGGTTGCCTGTGAAGAGAGGAATGAGGTGGCTGACTTAAGAGATGAGCTAAACTCTTTTGGTGTACCTTTTGAATTTTATTATATACAGGTATTACCTTTTCAAGAACTCAAATTTAGATTTATAAAGAAAAAAAGAATAGCAAGGCACCAACAGAGCTTTTGACACCAGAAAATAGAGGATTTAAGTCCTCACCAAGGCATAGTCTCAAGTCTGCAGATCAGCATTTATGTAAGTAAAGTTAGAAGTGTTACAGAAATTGATAGCTTAATACCTGGTGCTGATCACTTAAAGTTCTGTCACAAACCTGACAGAAATGCGCAAGAAAATAATTTAGGTAAATTTGTAAAATGAAAAATAAATTTTGAAAAGCCAATCTCACAGTAAGCTATCCCAGATATAAAAGACAACATGCTAAAGGTGCCGAATATTTAGGTAACATTCCTGACAAAGAACCCTTTCCCTGTTTCCCCACAAAAAACAATGAGATGGACTTAAGTCATGGGAGCAAAAATAAATCAAGTTTACCTGAGTTGTGGGGTCCTTGGACATATGTTTTTTCAAAATTTTTGAAGCCTTTTCAAATTCTTTGTTTTTGATACAAATAATGACAGCCTACAAAAGGGGAAAAAAACTTTTTTTTTAACTGTTGTAATAATGACAGGTGTAATCAGAATATCAGATACTAAAATAAACTACTAATAAGTAAAAGTGAGTCTTACATACCCAAGAACTTTTTCACATTCTGTCAAATTCTTGTACTTAAAAACTAACAGTCACTGCTCAGGCATTATGAACAACTGTAAGCACTCTTCTTTCACTGTGTAGGGTAGTAGATTTTCAACATTACACTGGATTTTTAAAAAAATAGCTGATAAAGCAAAATCTGATCCTCTGGATTACAGACCATTTACCCAATTTGAATAGGGCCTCCTAAGGAAAGGCAAAATGGGCAGGAGTCATTCCAGGTCCCCAGAACAATTGGATCTGTTCTTTTTGGATGCAAAAGCTTTGATATAATGATGGGGACAGAGCGGGAGGATATACTGTGAGGGGGGGGGGAAGCCATTTGCTGACCACAGAGTTCTGCTAGTTCCATTCAGGAAAGGCCCGAGGCCATTTCTATAGCACAACCAACACAGCCTCTCACTATCCTAAACCCCAGCTGGCAACTCCAGTTCAAGTGTGCAGGGAATTACTGAAATGAACAAACCCAGCGCATCCACAGGTAGCACACAAGGAGGACAAAATTCCAGGTAGGATGCAAAAGTGTCATCAGCCACAGAGAAAAAGAGTCCTTTAGTAAAGACCCCAAGAAAGTATATGTAGAGGAAAAATGACAGTGATTGAAAATTTTAAGTGACATTTTTAAAATATGTGTCATTTTTTAAAAAAAAATTAGAAAAGCCAGGGAAAACTTGGGAGCACTTGGAGTTATCTAACAGGATCAATCCTGTCTCAGAGAGAGGCAAAAGAAACACAACACACACACAACAGGGAAAGAAAACTAGCCCACAGATATTTTCAGTCTTCATTTCAGGGAAGAACTGAAGGAGATACAGACCAAGAGAAGGAGGAATAGCAAAAGGAATTCAGTATTAATCTCTGGTGATTCTGTCCTCAGAATGCAAAGGAAACTGGTGTCAAATGCTCTTGAATAGCAGGCACAACCATAAATTCTTGCTGCCCAGGGAAGGTACAAAGTAAGTCTTTATATTTTATAGTCAGATGATTACATTCACTTTTACATCATTTTCAGCAGGATAACTACTAAGACTATACTTACTTTCTTGAAGAAGTCAAAGGTTTTACTTTGTATAAAATAATTTAGATCCTATTGTGATTTTTCTATTATGTGTTTAAATCTTATTTAACATGCATACAGTAAAATGGACTTTTGGCGGGGGGCGGTATAGTATCCTGAGTTTTAATATATATATTGACTCCTGTCACCCCCACAATGAGGATACAAAAACCATGAATCCAAAAACCTCCCTTTGTGCCACCCTTCTGTAGTCACCCCTCCCCCATCCCCAACCCTTGGCAACCACTGATCTTTTCACTGTTTTATCTCTTCAAGAATGTCATATAAATGGAATCCTATAGCATGTAGTGCTTAATTTTTAGAGGATATAACCCTGAGACACTTCTTTCCTTCTGTATTAGTGCCATGGAGATCCATCTGTGTTGATGTATTATCTAGTTCCTTCTTTCTTATGGCTGACCAGTATTCCATTATTTGAATGTATTGGTAATGCCTCCCACTTCTCTTTTCTATACATATCTATGATAAAGTTTAATTTATAAGTTAGGCACAGTAGGAGATTAACTATAAACTAGAACAAATGTAACAATATACTGTAATAAAAGTTATGTGAATGTAGACTATTTCTCAAAATAACTGTACTGTACTTACCCTTCTTGTGATGTGAGATAGTAAGAAGCCTATGTGATGAGGTGAAGTGAGGTGAATAACATGAATACCAAGACTTAGCCCTAGGCTACTAATGACCTTCTGCCTTCTGACCATATGTCAGGAAAATCATCTGCTTTCCAACCAGTTGACTCTCGGTAACTGAACCCATGGAGTGAAACTATGGATGGGGTGGGAGGGCTACTGTGCTTTTATCATTGACCACTGGAGGATATCTGGGTTGTCTGCAATTTTTGGTGAGTAGGAATGGATGTTAAATCGTTCATGTATAGGTTTTGAGGCGAACATAATATTTCTCTAAGGTAGATACCTAAAAGTGGAATTGCTGGGTCATATGGAAAGGCAGAGGGAGAGGGAGAAGCAGGCTCCTCAGTGAGAAGGGAGCCCGATGCGAGACTCAATCCCAGGACCCTGGGATCATGACCTGAGCTGAAGGCAGACGCTTAACTGACTGAGCCGCCAGTATCAGTATTTTTTTGAAGTTCTAGCCATTCTAATAGGTATGTCCTAGTAGTCATTGTCATTTTTTTTTTAATTTTATTTTTATTCTTTGCCCAAGGGGTACAGGTCTGTGAATCATCAGGCTTACATCTTTCAGTCATTGTGATTTTAATTGGTATTTCTTTATAAACTAAATCATGTTGAACATCTTGTCATGTGTTTATATGCCATTTGTATATTCTCTTTGGTGAGGCTTTGCGCATTTTTTAAATGTTTTTTTTTTTAAGATTTTATTTATTTATTTGACAGAGAGAGAGAGAGATCACAAGTAGGCAGAGAGAGAGAGGAGGAAGCAGGCTCCCCACTGAGCAGGGAGCCCGATGCGGGCCTCGATCCCAGGACCCTGAGATCATGACCTGAGCTGAAGGCAGAGGCTTTAACCCACTGAGCCACCCAGGCGCCCTTTAAATAGTTTTCTTTTGAGAGTTTTTATATATTTTGGGCACAAGTCCTTTGTCAGATACATGATTAGCAAATATTTTCTCCTAGCCTATAGCCTGTCTTTATTCTCTTAACAGTGTCTTTCTGAACAAAAGTTTTAAATTTTGATTATGTCCAATTTACCATTATTTCTTCTTATCAAAACTTTCTCTTATGGATCATGCTTTTAATGTCATAACTAAGAACTTTTTGCCTAAGGCCAGGACATAAAGTTTTTCTTTTATCTTATTCAATAAGCTTTACAGCTTTACATTTCAAATTTAGATTATGAGCCATTCTGAATTAATTTTTGTGAGGTCAATATTCAGTTTTTGCATATGGACATCCAACCGTTTCAATACCATTTGTTGAAGACTATCCTTTTTCTATTAAATACCTTTCCATTGCATTGCTTTCACATTTTTGTCAAAAGTCAGTGTCATATTTGTGTAGGCCTATTTCTGGAGTCTGTCTTCTGTTCCATTAATCTTTATTTATGGTTAGGAGTATCTTTATAATAATTCTTAAAATTGGATAGTGAATCCTTCAACTTTGTTCTTTTACATAATTGGGATATTTTAGTTCCTCTGCTTTACCATTTGTATTTTATTTTATTTTTTAAAGATTTTATTTATTTATTTGACACAGAGAGAGAGATTACAAGTAGGCAGAGACGCAGGCAGAGAGACAGGGAGAGGAGGAAGCAGGCTCCCTGCTGAGCAGAGAGCCCGATGCGGGCCTTGATCCCAGGATGCTGAGATCATGACCTGAGCCGAAAGCAGAGGCTTTAACCCACTGAGCCACCCAGGCGCCCTACCATTTGTATTTTAGAATCAGGCTATGTCTATAGAAAATCCTGTTGAGATTGTGATTGGAATTATATTAAATCTACAGATCAGCCAGAGAGAACTGACCTCTTAACTATATTATCTTCCAGTCCATAAACATGGCGTGCCTTTCCATTTATTAGGTCTTGATTTCTTTCATCAGCATTTTGTGCTTCTCCATACAGATACTGTACATGTTTTGCTAGACATATACCTAAGTATTTCTTTTCTTTTTTTTTTTTTTTTGGAGCTAATGTAAGTGTACTGTTTTGGTAATCCATTTCAAGTCATTCACTGCTAACATGTACTGGAAATATGAATAACTTTGTGTGTTGATTTTTATATCCTTCAATTTTGCTAAACTTACAGATTTTTTTAGTATATTGCATGGGATTTTCCATATGGACAGTCATATCTGCAAATATGAAGGGACATTTCTTCCCTTCTTCTCTAGTCTCTTGCCTTTTCTTTTTCTTTACTTACTGCACTGGCCAGGTCTTCCTGTATGACATGGAATGGAAGTGGTGAGAATGGACATCCTTACCTTTTGGATTGTTTTTTTTTTTTAAAGATTTTATTTATTTATTTGACAGAGAGAGGGAGAGATTACAAGTAGGCAGGGAGGCAGGCAGAGAGAGAGGGAAGAGGAAGCAGGCTCCCTGCTGAGCAGAGAGCCTAATGCGGGCTCCATCCCAGGACTCTGAGATCATGACCTGAGCTGAAGGCAGAGGCTTTAACCCACTGAGCCACCCAGGTGCCCCAGGATCTTTTTTATTTTTTTTAAACTTTATTTATTTGACAGAGAAAGAGAGATCACAAGTAGACAGAGAGGCAGGCAGAGAGAGGGGCAGGCAGGCTCCCTGCTGAGCAGAGAGCCCGATGGAGGACTCGATCCCAGGACCCTGAGATCATGACCTGACCAAAGGTAGAGGTTTAACCCATTGAGCCACTCAGACATCACTTTTGGATCTTAAGGACAAAGCATTCTACTCTCCACCATCAACTATGATGTTAGCTATAGGTTTTCTGTAGATGTCTTTCATCAGGTTGAGAAAGTTCCCTTCTGTTCATAGTTTGCTGAGTGTTTTTATCATGAATTAATGTTGAATTTTGGTAAATGCCTTTTCTGCATCAACTGATATATTTCATTCTTCTTTAAATTAATAGAGTGAAGGACACTGATTTTCAAATTTCAAGCTAGCCTTGTATTCCTGGGGTTTAGTTTCCCCACTAAACTGCAATGCATCCAGGGTTCAGCAGCAGGATAGGCAGTAAAAAAAAGAAAAAGCAGTGGAATTTGCTCTAAGTTCTGGGGGTCACAGCTCCACTACTAAAGAGACTAGGTTCTCTTCCTTTAGTTCTAGTGCCACCCCACTGTCACTGTCATCACTGGGCCACTCCTGCTACCAGGGCAGTACTATCTGGGTGACAGGACAGGAGAGAAGAGAGAAAAGAAACCCTGGGATTTCTCCCACCCTCCCTGACTTTTAGGAGATCCCTTTCTTGCTCCTCAGGGCAGAGGAAGCCTTTCTTGGGAGTTCTCTCTGTTCCCACCTAGAATGCATTTCTGTGTTTCTCAGGAGACTTCAAGTCCAGGCTGGATGATACCAGAGAAGGAAAAAATGGTATACTAATCATCACCAGTTTGGTGGATCTTCAAATTCTGGTCTTCTTCCCCATCTGTTTACTACCATTTACATTTAAGAATCCTCAGACAGCTGTTCCATACATTCCGTTTAGGATTTATACTTGCATTAAGAAGGACAGAAGAGAGTATGCTTACTCTGTCTTTTCCAGAATTAGAACCAGGTCCTACTATATTTAATTTGTGAAATAAAGGAAATGTGAATGGTTTCAAATTCTAAATTAGAGGTCTGCCTCCAGCGTTTGTACTATGAGCTTCTTTTAAAACTAATTTTAATTCCCTGGAAAGTTACTGTTGTTTTGTTTTGTTTTTAGAGATAAACTATTGTTTTTGTTTCTTTTTTCACTTGAGAGTTTTCAGAAAGAAGTTCAATTTCTTCTCTTATATAGCTGTTAAGGTTTTTAGGATATAAGCAATAGCAATGGTCTCTGGCTAACTTAAACCAAAAGGAAATTCCAAGCACAGATTTTCAGTAGAGGTGGGATAGGTCTGTTGAGGGGAAACAGCAGAAAGCACATAGAAAGAGAAAACCAAAACTCACAGAAGGAAAAAAGGCCAAAGAAGCAAACGCAGGAAAACAAAACAAAACAAAAAACCAGGCTGTTATGGGAAGCAGGAATGCTCAAAAAATTCTGACGAAGTCTTTTCTTTCAAGAATTAAGGTATTGGGTGCCTGGGTGGCTCAGTGGGTTAAGCCTCTGCCTTCGGCTCAGGTCATGATCTCAGGGTCCTGGGATCGAGTTCCCCATTGGGCTGCCTGCTCAGCAGGGAGCCTGCCTCTCTGCCTACTTGTGATCTCTCTCTCTGTGTCAAATAAATAAGTAAAATCTTAACAACAAAAAAAAAAGAATTAAGGTATTTAGAGACTGTGTTTTATGCACCCAGCCCCCCCCAAAATGGGGTAAGGTCCCAAAAGAAAAGATGCTTTTACCAAAGGTGCAGGGGAGACTGCTGCACAGCAAAAAGCAACAAGTAAATGCTTTTCCGATAATATGCTATACATGTTACTCTCTGCTGTCCTCCACGGGAACCTAACTGAGGAATCTTCCAGTTTCGAAGAGAAAACCGATTTAGCCTCAGTATCATTAACAGCTTACAGAATCAGTTCTCAAACTTTTTAGTCTCAGGATTCCTTTATACTTTTAAATGTTAATGAGGACCCCAAAGAGCTTTTGCTTATATGCGCTGTATCACCATATTAGAAATATAAAACTAAGAAAAATTTAAATAATAATATTTATTAATTCATTAAAAAGTAACAAATGCAATGCAGGTTAATGTAAAAAACATAACTTTATGGAAAATTACTGTGTTTTCTACAACAAATGTTTAATTAGAAAGCTGGCCTTGTTTTACATTTTTGCAAATCTCCATAATATCTGGCTTAATAGAAGAAAGCTGGATGCTCATATCTGCTTCTCCATTCATATTGATATGTTGTTGTGGTTAAAGTATGTAAAAAAAAGAATTCAGCCTCACGCAGATATGAACTTGGAAAAGGGAGGAGCATTTTAATAGACCTTTCAGAAAATTTTGGATATTCTTTGACTCTACACCAAACTTGAGCAAGTGAACTTTTCATCATCTGTCACATTAAAATCTTTTAGTCTATCTTGCATTTTAAATGGATCTTTTACCTATCAATAATTTTGTGATATAATGCACTGGCCATTGGAAAATATTTATTTACTAAGCTCTACAGATCTTCTAAATGTTGACACATTCATTAAAAATATTTTTTATTTTTTATTTTTATTTTTTTTAAAGATTTTTTATTTATTCATTTGACACAGAGAGAGATTACAAGTAGGCAGAGAGGCAGGCAGAGAGAGAGGAGAGAGGAGGAAGCAGGCTCCCTGCTGAGCAGAGAGCCCGATGTGGGCCTCGATCCCAGGACCCTGGGATCATGACCTGAGCCGAAGGCAGCGGCTTTAACCCACTGAGCCACCCAGGCGCCCTAAAAATATTTTTTAAATCACAGTTGTTAATAACAACCATCAAACTTATCAGAAAAGCCTAAGGACTGTGAGGCTGTCAGGTACAACAATACAAGTTTTCCAAAATACTTGAAAGCTTGAGTTTTATCACTGGCAACAAATACTACCAACTGTTTTCTTTGAAGTGACAGGTCCCATTGCTCCTTTGCAAGAAAATGCTGCCACATACCCACACCTCAATAACCAAAATTTGTCAGTTCCTTCAAGTCAAGAAAGGTGCTCCATTAAAATACCTAGAGCAGCACGCAACTCAAGCAATCATAAGAGCAACTCCCTAAAGACAACCATCATGTTATGTAGAAATGCTTTTAGGCAAACTTCCTACTTTGTCACAAAATACTGAAAAGATGTTTGCTCAAGGGCCTAGATTTAATAAAATTAATTTTACTGCTTTATCAAAGACATCCTTAATTGAAACTGGCTTTTATTTATTTTTTAACTACAAGTATGTGACAATGAAGACTACAATGACTAGTAATACAAGTTACCACTTCCTGGGTCATGGTAAGGCACCAGCAATTTTACCCAACAGTACTTTTGCACCATTAGTGCAAAGTCAGTGCACTGAATGTCAACTCATGATTTGGCACCATTATGAAAATAGTTTTGATTCTTGAAGGGGTCCTAAAGACCTGCAGAAATCCCTACACCCAGGGTGCCTGGACAGCTCAGTTGGTTAAGCAACTGCCTTCGGCTCAGGTCATGATCCCAGAGGCCCAGCATTGAGTTCCACATCGTGCTCCCCACACAGGGAGTCTGCTTCTCTCTTCACTCCCTCTCTCTCAAATAAATAAGTAAAATCTTAAAAAAAAATCCCTACACCATATAATGAAAAGTTCTAACTGAACAACTTACTTGATACACTTTAACAAAAACTTAACAGACTTTTAAATGAACTGTTGTGACATGTTACAAAGCTTAAAATGCATTGAAAAGTCTCAATAGCCTAGGCATCCCATGGTATTTTCCTAAAGATGACCATTAACAGATCCTCTGACTCTAAATGAAAAATTAAAAAACAAAATAAATTGAGACAAGTGATATGGTATCATTTAATAACTAAGAGTTCGAGGTAATTGTAGTAGCTAGCCTCTAAGTTGGCCCCCAATGATCCCTACCCCCTGTATAGTCCCATTCCACACACTATCCATAGTTGGTCCGGTCTGTGTGACCAATAGCATATGGCAGAAGTAATGAGGGCGCCTGGGTGGCTCAGTGGGTTAATGCCTCTGCTTTCGGCTCAGGTCATGATCTCAGGGTCCTGGGATCGAGGCCCGCATCGGGCTCCCTGCTCAGCGGGGAGCCTGCTTCCCCC
>LNAC01000044.1:3910834-3958161 GCA_002007465.1 Ailurus styani | reverse complement strand
CCTTGTGATCTCTCTCCCTCTGTGAAATAAATAAATAAAATCTTTAAAAAAAAAAAAAAGAAATCTTACCATGTCATGATCCCCAACTCAAAAGAGGCTGAAGAAACCTGCAGAGCCTAATAACTTCCTGTCTAGAACAGGACACTTCTGGTCTTATAGTATATGTGAGATTTTTTTAAGGAATACACTGTGAGATAGTAGGAAATATATATATATATATATATATATATATNATATATATATATATATATATATATATATATATATATGCCTCTGCCCCCGGTTCCTGGTGAGCTTCTAAAACTCTGCTAATTTCTTAAGTGATAAGAGCACTAGGAGCATCTCTTGTTCTAAAAAGATAACTCTGGGTGGACTCCAAGATGGCTTCTAGATGGGAGCTGGTCACCAGAAAGACCAAGCCATGATTAGAAGCTTGAAATTTTCCACCCCTTCCCCTATTCTCTTGAGAAGCAAGAAGGGCTAAAAATGGAGTTAATGGTCTCTCATGCCTACATGATGAAGCCTCCATAAAATCGCAGTAGTATGGGGTTCAGAGAGCTTCCAAGTTGGCGACCACATCCATGTAACTGGAGGGTGACATACCTCAGTCCACCAAGATAGGATCTCCTGTGCTGGGGACCCTCCCATACCTTGCCCCATGTTTCCCATCAGCTGGATGTTCATCTCTATTCTTAATGATATCTTTCAATAAACTGGTAAACATAAATGTTTTCCTGCATTCCGTGAGCCACTCTAAGCAAATTAATGGAAACTTGGGCGGGGGGGCAGTCATGGCAACCTCTGGACACATTGGACAGAAGTTGTGTGTAATGGAGTTAAATTGTAGAATATCCAGCTGGTGTCACAAAGAATTGCTTGGTGTGGGGAAGAAACCTCACATATTTGGTGACCACAAGTGTCAGAAGTAAAACGTTTTGTGTGTAAGTAAAAGGAGGGGTGAAACTGGGTGTTTTTTTCTTAAACTTACACCAACTAACATTTATTTATTTATTTATTTATTTAAAAGATTTTTTTTTTTAATTTATTTGACACAGAGAGAGAGATTACAAGTAGGCAGAGAGACAGGGAGAGGAGGAAGCAGGCTCCCCGCTGAGCAGAGAGCCCGATGCAGGCCTCGATCCCAGGATGCTGAGATCATGACCTGAGCCGAAAGCAGAGGCTTTAACCCACTGAGCCACCCAGGCGCCCCACCAACTAACATTTAAAGAATATTAATAACTATGAACTTTCTAAAACATGCGTTTGAAACACACACTCACATATACATACACACACATCATACATCACTCATCAGGCCTGTCAGTACTTGGATGTTATTGCTCAGGACAAAGCTTAAGCAAGTTTTCAGGTAAAAATAATGAGCTATATAAAGAAAAGTATGATGTAAACACAGGTGGATATACCCAAAATCATAAAGGTGACATGGGAGTGCTGGAAGTATGGGGAACACTGTTCTGGCATGTCTGGACTAGAGAACAGCTGGGGATGAAGTCCAGCTTGGACAGAAGGTTCTTCAGGCTTTTTGACTCTGCACATGGAATGTCAAGAACACACATGGCTGGTTCTTTCCAATCCCACAGATGGAAGTTCTCTGTGGTCAGCAGTGAGAGTTACAGAAATCTGATAAAGGAAGTCTTTGGGGTGGAATCAGGGGACAATCTCGTTGGAAGGCTAAGTGAGGGTACTGTCTTGAATCCAAGTGCATCAAGCATTGGCTATTAGTCTGAAAAAACAACAGTTATCTGTAGCAAAGAATGGAGGAAGGGACTGATAGAAATAACGGGAGGCTTAAACTCTAAAGCCAAGCCACCCATTGGCATCACCTCTCCCAACCTGGGGTCCTTATCCATGCAGGTCAGAGACTCAAATATGGTCTTGTCCACTGCGAGCATTTGCTCTACATTTTCTGAGGCCCTGCTTTGTGAGTTGAAGCTCCTTTGGTTCTAGGGCCATGAATATAGATAAAACCCTCGTTTTGCCCTGAAAGAATTCAAGGTCTAGGTGGAAAACCAACATGTAAAAATGACACTGTATTTTAATTTTGAGCAATGGTGATGTATTACTTCTAGAGCTGCCCCCAGCCCTCCCCCAGGAAATAAATATTCCTAAAAAATTTTTTTTAGGTCAAAGTGATAAGGAATAAATTAGGATTGTATGGGGCAGTTGAAAGAATCTAGGCTGGGAGTCAGACATATATGCATCAGAATTCCATCTCCACACATTCTAAACTGGTCATCTTCAAACTGGAATGACACATATCTCTAAACATGAACACTTTTCAAGGGGGATCAACTTTCATGTGTTATCTTTCTTAAAACTGGTGTGAGAATACACCAGTGTCAGAGATCCTGCCAGTTTCCCTTTCCCAATCAGCTTTTTCCCACCTTGCAGAAGATAAAGCATACCATCTGTATCTTGCTTTGGTGCATGTTATGATGTTAGAAACCAGGTTTGGATACAAATACAGCATAGTTTAAGACTAATTAAGGTCCTGGGGCACCTGGGTGGCTCAGTCAGTTAACCGTCTGCCTTTGGCTCAGGTCTTGAATCTGGGGTCCTGGGATTGAGCCCCAAGTCCGGTTCCCTGCTCAGCAGGGAGTCTGCTTCTCCCTCTCCCTTTGCCCCCTGCCATGCTGTCTCTCACTAGCTCTTTCTCTCTCTCTCTCTCAAATAAATAAATAAGGTCTTTTTTTAAAAAAGACTAATTAAGGTCCCATTAACTACTCCCTTATTCATTTCATTGAGAGATGATTTTTTTTTAAGTAGGCTCCATGCCCACCAGGGAGCCTCATGTGGGACTTGAACTCATGACCCTGAAATCAAGCCCTGAGCTGATATCAAAAGTCAGACACTTAACCGACTGACCCATCCAGTCACCCTAAGAAATGAATTTTCAATGGATATAATTTTATGTTGCTTTGATAACTATTACTAGTGTATAACTTATAATGCTAGCTTAAGCCCAGAGAAAATTAATATTTAAAGTTTTATGGTGAGGGACACCTGGATGGCTGAGTCGATTAAGCATCTGCTTCGGCTCTGGTCCTGGGATCAAGTCCCACAATGGGCCCCTTGCTCAGGAGGGGGCCTCCTTCTCCCAATGCCTGCCACTCCCCCAGAGAGCTCTCTCTCTCTCTCTCTCTGACAAATAAATAAGTTTAAAAAAAAAAAAGGCCTTGTGGTGATAGTGTATTTTTTAAGAATTTTTTTTTAAGATTTTATTTATTCATTTGACACACAGAGAGAGAGATCACAAGTAGGCAGAGAGGCAGGCAGAGAGAGAGGAGAGAGGAGGAAGCAGGCTCCCTGCTGAGCAGAGAGCCCGATGTGGGCCTCAATCCCAGGACCCTGGGATCATGACCTGAGCCGAAGGCAGCGGCTTTAACCCACTGAGCCACCCAGGCACCCAAGATTTTTATATGCAACAAAAAATATATGGTCATATGTTGTTGCAGAGTAATAGATGATGAATAAAGGACTTTGAAACAAAAACCCATGTTACTTTAGAGTAATATTTGGTGGGAGAAATAGATTTCAAGGAGGAATGATTTACAGTGTATAACTGTTAGGGTGCCTGACTGGCTCAGCCAGTGGAGCATGTGACTCTTGATCTCAGGCTGGTGAGTTCAAGCCCTCATGTTGGGGGTAGAGCTTGCTTAAGAAAAAAAATGTTTATTAAAATTATGGCTGTTCAAGAAGGGCCTTTCCATGTTTTTTTGTTTTTAAATGGATGATGGTGGATATCAAATCAGTATGGTACTTGTATTTCATTGGGTGTGTTTATGGCAGTGATATCACAGTTTATTTATTTACTTACTTTTATTTATTTTTTAATTTCTTTTTTTTTAAAGATTTTATTTATTTATTTGACAGAGAGAGAGAGAGATCAGATCACAAGTAGGCAGAGAGGCAGGCACAGAGAGAGGAGGAAGCAGGCTCTCCGCGGAGCGGGGATCCCGATGTGGGACTAGATCCCAGGACCCTGAGATCATGACCTGAGCCGAAGGCAGAGGCTTTAACCCACTGAGCCACCCAGGCGCCCCACCGTTTTATTTTTTAATGTTAATATCTGTGATATGCCAGAAAGTACATCTTTTGCATCTAGTTGAATGCATGGTGAGTCACTCCTACAATGTTCCCTTATGTCCCTTTCAAGATACTCCCCGTCCACCAACCACTGTTTGGATTTCAAACATCTTAGTTTGTCTGCTTCTGAATTTCATATAAACAGAATCATATAGTAGGTAATCTGTGTGTCTAACTTCATTTGCATACAGTGTTTTTGAGATTCACCTGTGTCATTCCTTTTTATTGCTGAGTATTGTTCCATTATATGAAAGTCCACAATTTATTTATTCATTCTCCATAGATAATTTGGGTTGTTTCCTGTTTGGGGCAATTACAAATAAGTGTGCTTCAATCATTATTGTTCAAGTAAGAAAAAAAAAGTAAATAAGATGGAAACTTTTAGATGTCACTTTTAAAATGTGGAAGGAGATACATATTCTTAGGCAGTGGTTTCTTTTCTTTTTCCTTTTAATTGTGAACTATAGTAGACCCTTCAACGATGCAAAGTTAAGGACACTGATGCCCATGCAGTCAAAAATCTGCATAACACTTCGACTCCCCCGAAACTTTACTAATAGCCTATTGTTGACCAGAAGCCTTACTGAAATAAAATAAGCTATTGGTCAGCACATATTTTGTATGTTATGTGCATTGCGTTCTGTATTCTTACAATAAAATAAGCTAGAGAAAATAAAATATTAAGAAAACTATAAGAGAAAATTATAAGAAAAAATATTAAGTGTACATCTGTGTATAAGTGGACCTGCCCATTCAATCAAACCACCTGCGGTGTTTAAGGGGCAACTGTAAACGTTTGCACAAAAAGGACCCCCAAACTGTTTTCTACAGTAGTGCCATTGAATACTGTTGCCTTAGTTTAGTGTTGCAACAAGCTGTTGAGCATATAGTTATACTTGTTGCAACTATCTTCTCTCACTCTGGTTTATCTGTCAAACTCTCTGCATTATATATTTATGAACCACAACGTATAACTTTAGTGTCACTGAATCATTCTCTTTATCATTCTTTTCCTTTGTCTTGAGGACTGTTAGTGGCTTGAATCCTTTCCTATTCAGAAGTCAAGAAGATATTTTCCTATATTTTAAAAAGCTGTAGATTTTTGCATTCCAAATTTGTCTTTTATCCACCTGGATTTGATGTGTATGCCATGAAGTAGAGACCAATTTCATTTTTGGGGTGGTCATGCAATAAGGTGTTTAGGAGTGCTGATCCAGTAAGCCTCGGGAAGCAGTAATAATAGTTTGGTTTCTTGTTTTTTGGTCGTTGGGTTTGTTTTTGTGTCTTTTTTTTTTTTCTGTTATATCCTAACTGCTATGGAGTACATGAAAACAACACCTGCTTGGGGCAGGAGCTGCCAGGGAAAGAGCCCAGCGGACGTGACATTTGGGTGGGTCGTGAATGACGGTGGAATCTGTCATCTCTTTTTATGACTGCCATCTGTTAGCTGTCCATGGCGCATTTCCCACGTGTGTTGCATCTGCGTGATATTTTATCTGGCTTAGAAGGGCCCAGAGGGAAAGGCCTGGGCCGCGCCCCACGCCTTGGCTTGTGGTGACCCCCAGGAGCTCTTGCCTAAGAAGACCTAGAAGTTGTGCGGGCTCCACTCCATGTTTGTTAGACACAAATACATGTCACTGAGGGCAGGGCTGGGTCTTTTTAAAATTCCTGCTGCTGCAGTACTACAGGATTCCCGAGTTTCACCCACACGGTGCTCCCTCCCCAAACCCCAGGCCCTGGCCAACACGTACAACAACAAACTCACCCATTCGCCCCCAGCACCACCACCCAGGGCAGTGATGAAATCCCTACCACACCCCCTGCACGATCTTGTCTGTGGTTGAGCGAGCATAGGGTCTTGCACACAGTAGACACTGGATAAGCATCAGGTGAATAACAAATGAGTTACCACATGAAGATTGGGATATAGGAGCACATTCCCCTCTGCTGCAGTGTAGCAAGACATGGATAGATTATGCAGCTATTGCCAGTTCTGTGTGTGCACGGGAATCATAATTGGGGGCAGGGACTTTAAATATTTCTGTGCCCCCCCAATACTGAATTAAAACAGAGAAGGGATGTGGAGAAAAGAGCTAGTTTTCACTAATTCTCTGGGAGGTTCTAGCTTTGATGCTCAGTCAGGTATGGAAATTATAGAGCTACTGAACATCGACATCGTGCTTCATCAGAAGTACTCATTTGGCAGTATCTGTCAAAACTTAAAATTCACATGCCCTTGAACCTGTACTTCCTCCTAGACCTTATCCAATGCCCCCAAATACAGGCACAAGGGTATTTAGGGCAGCATTTTTAAGCAAAGAACTACTTAAAACTAGGAAAGTGTCCAGTCATTTATTAAGTAAATTTTATTGAGACAGCAGTAACAACAACAAAATAATAAATTCCCTGCTCTTAGAGAGATTTACATTTTAGTCTATCAAAAGAGGACTGAACAAATAATTTATGATAAACCTGAGCAATGGAATATTATTCTCCCATCAAAAAAATGAGGTTGTCAATATACTGCTTTAAAAAGATGTTCAAGGTGGGAGCCCGTCTGGGGGCCTGGGGGCACCTGACTGGCTCAGCTGGAAGAACATGCGACTTTTGATCTGCTGGTTGAGTTCAAGCCCCACACTGGGCACAGAGAGTACTTTTTAAAGAAATGTTCAAGACATATTTCTAAAAAAAAAAAAAGAAACTTAGGAAGCTTTTGAACATATTACTATTCAAAATAAATAAAGAAAAAAGAGAAAACTAAGCTACAAAACACTGCATATGGCATTTTCCAATGTATCTGTAAACATATTGGCATGCCGGGCAGTTCAATCTGTTAATCATAGGACTCCTGATTTCAGCTCAGGTTGTGATCTCAGGGTTGTGGGATGGAGCCCCACACTCAGAACTGTCCAGCATGGTGCCTGCCTAAGATTCTCCCTCTCCCTTTGTCCCTCTCCCCTATGCCTGTGCACATGCCCACGCGTGCTCTCTCTCTCAAATAAATAAATAAATCTTTAAAAAATATACATATATATACATACATATGTGTAGATATGTACAAATATGTAAGTTTAAAAATTATGGAAGAAAGTTCAATAAAATTGTTAATGACAGTTGTCACTGGGAAGGGGGGCAAGTTTTACTTTTCTCTTCATACCCTTTTATGCTATTTAAATTTACTAAATTAAGGAAATACTACTTTTATAATTTTTTTGACTGTTAAAATATAACCTTGAGAACCTGTGAGATTTAAATTTCCAGCAGGGGGCAGCAGTGATTCTCAAATATCTCTGACGTCAGCGCAAAACTGAGGATTATTGTCCACAGATTTCCAACTCCAGGCCCAAATCATGTATTTGGATCACCGAATTAAAAAGGGAACAAAGAGCAATAACCACAGAAAGCTTAAAATGATGTAGGAATTGTTGTGACAAAACATTTTCTATATGTTTCTTTATTAACTTTTGTCTAAACTTTCCTCTCTGGAGTGCGCAGTTTTCTCATCCATTAAAATTGGAAGATTTGAAGAGATAATCTTAAAAGGTCTCTTTTCAGCACTAACATTCTATGGCTTTGAGAATATAAATCAGTATCAGGAAGAAACAAGCTCCAGTGCCCTCTGAAATTAATTGGCTTATCAACGAATCTGCTTTACAATCCTTTGCTGATCAGGATGAATTATTATCAACTTATCTTTAGTGTAGATCAAAGAATACTTTTTTGAGGGGAGAGGGGAGGGTGTTGTTATTTATTCAATTCACTGATGGAGAAAAAGGAGAACTCTCCCGTTCTATAAATGTTTAGCATGTGTATAAAGGTCGTAGGTCTGGTGTTTAGAAATTATACACAAGCTTACCAAAGCATCTTCAGTGGGTTGGCCAAATTAAACAGCAGGCAGTTGTAGAGAAATAAACACAAGTTAACATTTAACCCCAGCAACTCCCTGTTCTTGCCGCTCCATCTTTCTTAATAGGAGGAGACTGAGAGGACCAACAGGCTGCTAGCTACTTTAGGAAGACCCTGGGCTCCTCTGAGAACCCAGCCATCTACCACTTTCATCAAGTACATATTTTTTATTAAAGAATAATTGAAATACAATATCATGTTAGTTTCAAGTATACAACATAGTGATTCAATATTTATATGTATTACAAATGATCACCATATAAATCTAGTTACCATCTGTTTCCATACAAAGTTATTACAATATTATTGACTATATATCCTATGCTGTACATTACATCCCCATGTCTTATTTATTGTATAACTATAAGTTTGTACTTCTTTTTTTTTTTTTTTTAGTTCAACGTGGGACTTGAACTCACAACTGTGAGACCTAAACTGAGATCAGTAGTCAGTCGCTTAACCCACTGAGCCACCCAGGCACCCCTAGAAGTTTGTAGTTCTTAATCTCCTTCACTTATTTTGTCCATTCCCACTCCCCACACCCCTTGGGCAACGATCAATTTGTTCTCTGTATCTGTGAATCTGTTTCTGCTTTGTTTGTTCATTTGTTGTGATTTTTGGATCCACATATAAGTGAAATCATTTAATATTTGTCTTTCTTTAATTTTGCTTAGCATAATACCCTCTGGATCCACAGGTGTTGTCACAAATGGCAAGAGTTCATTCTTTTTGTGGCTGAGTAATATTCCATTGCGTGTATATACCACATCTTATCCATTCATCTATCAATGGACATTTAGGTTGCTTCCAAATCTTGGCTATTGTATATAGTGCTGCAGTGAATATAGGAGTGCATATGTCTTTTCAAATTAGTATTTTCATTTTCTTCAGATAAATAACTAGAAATGTGATTGCTGGATTGTACAGTAGTTCTATTTTTATTTTTAGGAAGCCCCATACTGTTTCCCACAGTGGCTGTATTAATTTACATTCCCACCAACAGTGCCTAAGGGTTCCCTTCTCTAAAGCCTTGCCAGCATTTCTTTCTTTTTTATTTATTTATTTATTTATTTATTTATTTATTTATTTATTTGAGAGAGAGAGAGAGAGAGAGAGAGAGAGAGAGAGAGCATGAGCCAGGAGAGGGGCAGAGGGAGAGAGAGTAGCAGGTTCCCCACTCACTGAGCAGGGAGCCCAATGCAGGGCTCGATCCCAGGACTTTTAGATCATGACTTAAGCCAAAGGCAGATGCTTAACCAACTGAGCCACCCAGGCGTCTCAACATTTGTTATTTCTTATCTTTTTGATAATAGCCATTTTGACAAGAATGAGGTGAGATCTTATTATGGTTTTAGTTTGCATTTCCCTGATGATTAGTGATCTTGAGCATCTTTTCATGTGCCTTTACACACACACATATATAGTTTTTAAATGTATTTATTTATTTGAGAGAGAGAGGAAGTGAGAGAGCAGGGAAGGAGCAGAAGGAGAGGGACAAGCAAACTCCATGCTGAGCACAGAGTCCCACACAAGGCTCCATCCCCTGACCCTCAGATCTTGACCTGAGCCAAAATCGAAAGTTGGATGCTCAACAGACTGAGCCGCTCAGGCGCCTCCACACATATATATTTTTAAGCATCTGAATCATAAACGTTTCCAGCTATTTCTTCATGACCTAAGAGCAGTGCTCCTTTTACAGATAACCCTTTATAAATTATAACACTTTTTTTCTTTTAACATTTGCCTAAAGTTGGGCGCCTGGGGGGCTCAGTGGGTTAAAGCCTCTGCCTTCGGCTCAGGTCGTAATCTCAGGGTCCTGGGATCGAGGCCCCCATCAGGCTCTCTGCTCAGCAGGGAGCCTGCTTCCTCCTCTCTCTCTGCCTACTTGTAATCTCTCTCTGTCAAATAAATAAATAAAATCTTTAAAAAAAAACAAAAACATTTGCCTAAAGTTACACCACTATTAAGTGGCTGGGGCAGGCTTCAAACCTGTAACTATCTGGCTCCAAGACCCTACTCTTGACCATGACACTATATGAACTGAGAGGACACACATCATCAACTTGTTATCTAGAAGCTGTGAATATCTGCAAGAGTCAATGTGCTTAGGTATATAAAGTGAGTGGCTGTTATGTCACAAAGCTCTGTCTAGCTCACACATATTAAGCGCTCACTTTGTGTTAGTCTTTGTCCGGTATTGAGGGTAAGGTGTCAAAAGATGAATTAGAGTTGATCATCACATTTAAGAAACTTCCAGTTTTTGGAGGAGGGAAGAGCCAATGAGTAAACAAACATAACATATAAAAAATAATAGGGAAATAATAAATAATAGGGAAAATTGTACTGTATCCAATCCAATCCAGCATATAAAAAATAATAGGGAAACACAATTAAGAAAGAAGAAATCAAGGCTCCATAGCAGGATGGCTAAATCTATGGGCTGCAGAGTCCAGTTCTTAGCTGTGAGACCTTTTAAGCCACAGTTTCCTTATTGGTAAAATAGGAATATTAATAACCTCTAGTATAGGCAATTGTTGCGAGCCTTAAATGATATAAAGCGTTATTGAATTCCTTAGCCTAGGACCTAGCATATAGAGAGGCTTGATAGAATATTAGTTAATAATATTGTTTGATAAAACTTAAGCAAAGTAGGAATCACACTAACTACCACATTTTGCGATGTTGACACTGCTTTCTCAAATGATTCTGAAGCTCCCAGCACCAAGCGACCCATTTCCTTGAGATTTATTCTTCTCCCTGACATGGTTATCTTGTGATCCTACTAGACTGTCTCTAGGAAAGAATGATATGGCAAAGGGGCCCCAGACCCCAGGCACCACTGGAAATAGCCCTTGTGATGGCAAATCCAGACAGATCAAGTTGGAGTGTTAGAAAATTTCTGTGTTCCTGGGGCACCTGGGTGGCTCATTCGGTTAAGCATCTGCCTTTGGCTCAGATCGTGATCCCAGAGTCCCGAGATTGAGCCCCACATCAGGCTCTGTGCTCAAGGGAAAGTCTGCTTCTCCCTCTCTCTCTGCCCCTCACCCCGCTCAAGTCTGCTTCTCCCTCTGCTCCTTACCCAACTTGTGCTGTCTCCCAAATAAATAAATAAGATCTTAAAAAACAAAAGAAAATTTCTGTGTTCTTTTCTCTGAGAAAATATTAATATTTTCTACTCTCTGTGTTCTACTCTCTGAGATTTTCATTTTGCTCCAAATTGAATTTCAATCCATACTTTATTAATATTTTAAGATTGCTATAGTCATGGGACGGGTTTCATGTGATTTTATCCTGCAGTCAGTTCCCTTCCCCACAGATTATTTATTGTTTTCTCCTAAACACTGACCTCCTTCCTCCTCAGTCAAGGACATTCCTTTGATATGCTACGGTGGCTGTCTGATGCAGCCCTGAGTTTTGGCATGAGACATATGAGTTCTTTCATCTGAAAACCCCTGTCTTCTGACTGCAGTAGGTAAGCTAACACTTCTTTCCTCTAAAACCGACTGAAAACTCACCTCCTTCTGGAAGTCTTCCCTGCTGAGTTCTTTACTTTTGCATTCTGTTCTGTGTCACAGATGCAGTTGCGACTGTTGAAACCAGAGAAGTGTTCTCAGTGTTTATCATGTGTGTGTGTAAGTTCTGGTTCTTCCCATTGGGGGCAGCATGGACTTTGTAGGGAGAGTAGGGACTCTGGAATCTGGCATGAATCTGGCACCACTTTTGAGTTCTCAAATTCATTCTGGCTGTCCTTTGTCACCTTGGGACTGCTGCTTTATCCTCGTGGGTTGTCATCTTCCATCCTGGCTTCCCCAGGCAGCTGTCCCTTCCTGCTTCCCTTTAGTTCTTTCCAAAAGCGGACAGAGGGCTCCTTTAACCTCCAGAAGCACAGCTAAGTTCACACTGTGAGTCCCACCATTTACTGTAGTTAGTGTCCTCATCTGTCAAATGGGGATAATTATAGGGCCTTCCTCACCGAATTCTTGTAAGAATGAAATGAGATCAGACATGTTTACCGGACTTGGCACATGGCAAGTTGTGACAGATACTTTAGACTGGTTCTCTCAAAATCCATTCCAACCCCTTTATACCTTGCTTTCTGAACTGTAGAAAATAGAAAGCTAAACACTACACTTCTCAAACTACCTTCAGCTCTGATTCTGTTTGTGACTTAGATGCCATCTGTGTGAGACTTCAGAGCTATGAACTCTGTGGAGGGAGAGGCAGGTGTGAAGCATCCATTTTCCTGGTGCTGATCTTTGCAAAGGCAACATGATTCTGGAGCCAACAGCTGTTGGTGGCAGCTTAGCAGTTCTGTATCTTCTGGATGGTGGCAGAGGCTGCAGCTTGCTTGTCAGCCCAGTTCGGTAGTACAATTTTAGAGTCATTCCTGGATGTTTAGCCTAGAGTATATTTCTTAACTTTCCAAATGATTCTGTGAGCTAGCCATACCCTTCAGTAAATCTCTTTGTGCTTAAAATAACAAGAGTGAAACCTGTTGTCTGCAACCAAGAGAACTGACCAATACATAAGTATTCAATGAATGTTAGCTGTTACTATATTTTAAAACTTTGTTGACAGTTTGGTCATAAAGCAAGTAATTACACTTTGTGAATAAAAGTTTAAAACTAGCTACTAGGTATAAGTATGTAAAATGATTTCTAGAGTAGCACTGTCCCATAGAGCTTTCTTTCATGAGGGAAATGTTCTGTATTTGCACCCAATATGGTAGCCACTGAATACATGTGACCATTGAGCACTTGAAATGTGGCTACCATGACTGAGGAACTGAACTTTTAATTTCATTTCATTTCAATTCACTTAAATTTAGAATTATAACCACATGTGGTTGGTGGCTACCATGTTGGATAACACAGTCCTCAAGAGTCTCAGCCTGACTTTCACAGGGGTCTTTTTTATGGCCCTCTCTTTCTCTAGCTAAGAAACTTCTTCAATTAGTTCTTCCTCAATCCCCAGCCTCTAGCCATATCTTAATACTCTACAGAGATGCAACATGCCCACAACAGTGACAACTTTTATATGGCGATCTTAGGGTCTCATTGTCCCCAGACTCCATTCTAGAATTGCATATTGGCTATTTATTTGCACAATCCAAAAGTTTACTGAAACGTTTTTGCTAAAATGAAATCCATCTTGAAAGGCAAATCTTACCCTTCACTTACAGAAGGAAAACCATTTATTCTATTTTGTAAATATGTATTTCCCATCATTTCTAGTGTTGAGTTTCCAAGAACATTGGGGTCCTATTCAGTTAGACAAGTAATTCTCATGCTTTGCTGCATATTAGAATTACTACGATAAAGTAATTATTTGCCAACCACACTTGAGGCCAATTAAATTAGCATTATGGAAAATGGCTAAGGAGAACCAGAAGTCTATCTGCAACAGTCTATTTTTTTTAAAAAGAAGGATGTATTCCTATATTAATAGCAATTAAAAGTTAATAAAAATATAGGGAAAATAATGGTAGGATTTTGAAAGAGGTAATTTATTGAGATAAGATAAATAATTATAAACTTGATATTCAAAGTCAAACATTTTTTATCACTTTGTATTTTGTTTGTTTGTTTTTAAAAAACTTTCTTTATTTGAGAGAGAGAGAGTGCATAAGGGGAGGAGCAGAGGGAGGGGAAGAGAATCTCAAGTAGATGAGGGGGAGCCAGCCCAGCACCCCCCCTTTTTTTCTTTTTATCATTTTGGTTGACTAGAGGCTACAAGGAGACAGAAATCACAAAGCTACTATCCAACAACTCTGCAAAGCTTCTGGAATACAAACATTCACAAAGAATGCAGATTTCAGTCATGCTCCTCTTCTAAATTGCCATTTTCACATGTTATATGAATAAACCCAAATAATAAACATAAGTAAAGCATTTTATAGACATTTCTTCCCATACAACCAAACAAATGAACATCCCGAGGGAAGTTGGGAAAAAAGATAATAAGGGTCCAAGTTCAGTGTCAGATGGTCTCTTTATTGTGCTCCCCTACTTCCCCCCACACAGATGTTCCCTGTGAATGAACTTGGGTCTATGTGATTCATACCAGTGTGGGATGGTCCCAAAAAGTTTGAAGAGAGGAACTCAACACTTCCTGAAATGATTCTCTTTTGACATTAATTCAGATTTAGGAAGGAGCTGCCTAAGCCTTTTATAAATACCCTTGAAACATATGTGACTCAAGACTGATTTTGTTTCCTTCTGTCCTCTAAGTGGCTCTTTTATCTTACCGGGGTGATGGTATGACTTGGTTCATGACTGTCGTGAGTGACAGCTGGGAGCCCGCCCTTTCCTCCTGCCCTGATTAAAACGCCATGAGGCATTTCCCACAACTTCAGGGCCCAGGTGCTTGGAAATACTGCCAAATGTTTCTTCCAACTTAACAAAAGTATTGTAATTATATCCATTAATTCTGGATTAGATAACACATTCAATCATTTTTAAATTCGGAAGACACACAGAGCAGAAGGTGACTTTTTTCTTCTGCCTGTGTTCTGCCACCTGGCCAGCTCCCTTCCTTTGGGCTACCAGTTTCTGGTGTATCTTCTCTGAAATAGGTATTTTATGCAGCTTTATTTATTTTTTAAAAAGATTTTATTTACTTATTTGACACAGAGAGAGATCACAAGTGGGCGGAGAGGCAGGCAGAGAGAGAGGAGGAAGCAGGCTCGAGCCTGATGCGGGGCTCGATCCCAGGACCCTGAGATTATGACTTGAGACGAAGGCAGAGGCTTTAACCCACTGAGCCACCCAGGCACCCCTTTATGCAGCTTTAAAAGAACACATTTGTGGGGCGCCTGGGTGGCTCAGTCAGTGGATCATGTGGCTCTTGATCTTGGGGTCGTGAGTTTGAACCCCACGTTGGGTGTAGAGATTACTTTAAAAAATTAAAAAGCTTTAAAAAATAAAAATAGGGACACCTGGGTGACTCAGTCAGTTAAGGGTCTGCCTTTGGCTCAGGTCATGATCCCTGGGTTCTGGAGGTGAGTCCCACGTTGAGCTCCTTGCTTAGCTGGGAGCCTGCTTCTCCCTCTCCCTCTGCCTGCTGCTCCCCTGCTTGTGCGCTTGCCCCCCCTTTCTCTCTGACAAATAAATAAGTAATATCTTTAAAAAGTTAAATAAAAATAAAATAAATAGAAACAAAAGAATACGTTTATGTTTTCTTCCCCCACTTTTATTCTTCCATTTTACATTAATGATAGCACACTATACAAATACATTTTTTATTTGTTTATTTTATCTCCCACCCCTGTCACTAGAATGGAAGCTCCATGAGGCCAGCGATTTTATTGTTTTTTTAATGCATATATATGTATTTTTTTTTATAAAGTAAGCTCTATACCCAACATGGGGCTCAAACTCACAAATTCCTGCAAATCCAACAGAAAAACACCATACAGATTGGAATTTTTGGGACAATACTGATGATGTATTGCAGAAAGAAGTACACATAAGAAAGAAGTACACATTTTTTTTTAAAATGGGATCGTACATACTGTATGATCCCATGTTTTAAAAAAGATTTTATTTATTTATTAGAGAGATAGAGAGCACAAGTAGGCAGAGCAGCAGGCAGAGGGAGAGGGAGAAGCAGGCTCTCCACTGAGCAGGGAGCCCCACATGGGTCTCGATCCCAGGAACCAGGGATCATGATCCAAGGGAAGGCAGCCGTCCAACTGACTGAGCCACGCAGGTGCTCCTGTATGATCCCATTTATATGATGGTAAGTCAAGGACAAACAAGTTGAATCTATGGTGATAGAAATCAGAACAGCAGCACCCTGAGGTTGGGGGCATTGACTAGATAGGGGCACTGGGGAACTTTCTGAAGATACGGAAAAGTGTGAATATTGGTATGAGTAGCAGCGTTTGCAGTTGTCAAATCTCACTGACCTATACACTAAAATGTTAGCATTTTATTTTATGTAAAATATATCCCAATTTTAAAAACTTGAGAGAACTGGGCTCTGGGAGCATAATGTGTTCTCTCTGTAGATTCCAGTCACACTGGCCTTTTTTTAATTCCCCAAATACAATGCTTTTTCCCACCCAACAGCTTGCATATATGCTATTCCCACTGCCTGGAACATTTTTTTTACCCTTTTACCAACACATGACTACACCCATTCTGTCTCTCTCTCTCACACATACCCCTATCTTTTTATAATTCACTGTGTGTCAAAATACATATAGCATAGCAAATGACTAGAATGACCCCATACTGATATAACCTGTTTGAACTACTTTGCAAAACTCACGTATAAGAAATTGCACATTTCTCAGTTTTGGGGGGAGAGGGGACTCAAACTTAAATGCAACTCAATCTCTACCTTTCTGGATGGAGGTGGGTGATATGATCCCAGTCATTTTTGGCTACACAGCCCACTTGGCTTCCTGAGATTAGAGAAGTACCTGGGGCTTAGGACATTCAGAAAAATTGGAGATGGGCCTTTGGTCCATATGATGGCTATTGAGATGCTTACTGTTCTGTGTGGTTTACTCAAACTTGGAAGGCTCAGACTCAACCTCAAACTCAATCATCAGGACCCTCTTGGAGGATCCCAGGACCTAAGAGGTGCTGAGCACTCAGTCTTCCTGGGGCCACCAAACCTCCCTCCATTCCTGCTATCTTCTGGGCTCTCTGTGGCATTAGTTGGGGGGGGGGTCGGTCCCTGTCACTCTGGAACTTGCCCACCTTTCATCCTCCCAGTTGATTTCCTTTAAAAAAATAAAAATAAAAAAGTCCTGTGGAGAACGCGTGGGAGGGGGCTGCAGGGGATTTGGGGAGACCTGTTGAAACTGGTAAGTCCCCAGGTTGGACTCAGCCTCAGCTCCCATTGAATAAAAAATGGGAAAACTGGGAAAGGAGAAAGAAATGTACTTTTTTTTTCTAAGCTTGTAAGAGGTTTGCAAACAATTGGAGTAATTAAAAGTTCTCAGAAGTAGCCGATGGTGCCCTTTTCACCGAGGGAATGTGGGCCAAGCATGATATATTAAAAGAGAGGGAGCTGCTCTATTGAAGTTAAAAATAATCTTCTGTCACATGGTTAATTTGTTGGAATGCAGCAATTAAAGGGCTGTGGGCAGAGGGAGAGCTGGAAGCAGCTGGGGAGCTCACAGGCAGAGTGCACGCCCTGGGGACTATGTTTGCAGAGAGAGAAAACAGTCACAACTGACTTAGGGCACCTTATCAGAAAACCCACAAAAGGGGCAGGAAGAAGGAAAAGTGGGGTCAAGTTCAGAGCTGTGACCTTTGGGCTTATCAGACAGTGAAGGGATGGGTCAGGACTTGTCACCTGTGCTCCTGGGATGCTGATTCACTCAGCAAGGATGAAGGCTTTCCAGTTCCCCCTGCACTTTGAAAATGCATGCCTTTGAATTCATTTCAAAGGAATACATAACCCGAAAGAGCCCTTTGATCCTAAATCCATGAGAAAACAAATCTATATGGTCTTGAGGGGAAAGGCACAGGCCAGCAATACAAATCTTCGTTTGGGGAGTTGGGTTTTTTTTTTAAATTCTTGGAATTTTTGAAAAATTTGTTGAAATGTTGGAGTTGAAAGAGATTAAGTTATGTAATACAATATCTGACTTTTCCAGGTGAGGCAACAAACTCAGAGAGGCTGATTTACTCAAGGTTCCTCAACCAGCAAGTACTAGAAGCTTGATTCTAACCCGGGTCCTTAGCTAAACAGGAGGGACACAGTGGTTAGGAAATGCAGGAGTCAGACTCCCCTAATATGGAATCTGGCTCCACAAGCTGTGGAACTAGGGGACTCTCTTGTGAGTGCCTAGTCCTTCTCAGTCTCAGTGTTACCATCTGTAAAATGGAAATAATGATAGCACCCACCACCTAAAGTGGTTATAATGCATGTAAAGTGTTTAGTGTAACCTCTAGCCTGAGTAAATGCTTAATAAAATGTAAGCTCTTATTATCCCAGAGCTTTTTCTACACCACCCTGTATCAAATTGCTAGTGCCTTTTTGCAGATTAACTGGCCTCCACATCCTCTTTGGTTTGGGAGGCTTCTCTTTCTCTCCTTTCCACCTGCAACTCTGGTGGATTATATAAAAAGAAAAAGAGGAAGTCGCTTTCTCCTAGCATTTCCTATATTCTAACACACCCGTGCTACTCGTGTTCTCGAACTCTGGGCCCTCCAGCCTGCGTACAATATGGCTCCCGTGTTGCTGCTAAGCAGAAATGGTGCCAGTGTGAAGAAGCCAAGTACTGCTGCTGCAAATTCAGTTATCAGATGCATCTGAATCTTTTGGAATACTTGATCCATTTTCAATTTTATAAGGGGCTCCACTACTAGAAAGGGCTCTGAGCATCCAATGGCGGTTTGGGCTTCAGAGTCTGACCACCCCTGGAAAGTGGAGGCCAAGTTCCATGTGGGCACATATGTTACAAAGAACAGAAACGTAGCTTGGAGGGGTGCGTGGGGGGAAATTAAGTGGCTCATTTACGTCCAGATTCAAGGGTTTAACGATGTCCCGAGGGCACCTTTCCATTTTGTTGGGCTGTATTCTTGAGACTCTTTCAACTTGTCAGACACAGTAGCCCTGGAGAGCCTCAAGCTTCACTTTTCTCCAGTTCAGTATTCTTCAAGTAAAGAAGGGGTCTTGCCCCTATCCTCTCTGAGTTCTCCATCCCTGTTCGGCTGCTTTAAATCAAGTGTGGGGGTGCCTGGGTGGCTCAGTTGATTAAGTGACTGCCTTAGGCTCAGGTCACGATCCCGGAGTCCTGGGGATCGAGTCCCGCATTCGGCTCCCAGCTCCATAGGGCGTCTGCTTCTCTATCTGACCTTCTCCCTTCTCATGCTCTGTCTCTCTCTCAAATAAATAAAGTCTCTAAAAAATCAATCAATCAAGTGCAGGTTCCTGAAACTGCAGGACCAGGGAAATGAGCTTCTCTGATTGGATAGATTCGATCACATGCCTCACCTGTAAGCAAGGGGAGGTGGGGCATACTGAGTGACCTCCGGGCTAGCTTCGCAGAGATTAGCATGGAAACGGTCTTTAGAGGAAAATAGGGGCTGTGGAAGAAAGGGAAAGACAGGTAGATATAAACCACTAATATCAAAGTCCAGCATGTATGTGTACTTTTCTGAGGCGGTGGTTTATAGCTTGCTTCATTCAATATCCTCAAAGCGTTCTATAATCCAAGAAATAGTAAGAATTTTTGGAGAGGAAAATGCTTCTTCCCGCTCCAGGTTATTTCCTTCCTGTAGAGGGTCATCAGCGCTAATGCTCTAGGCCCCCTTTCCCCCTTTCTCCTTCTGCAGTTAGAGAAGGAAGAACATGAGGAGAAACTGGGCATGAGTTGTCAGTGTTTTCTTCTTTCTGGTCTTTTTGGACCATGATCCTGGGAGGGCACACAAGTTCTGGTCTCAGTCCACACAGGGGAGGTCTGCCCGGTCCACTGCTGCTTGTGATTGGGAGGAAAGTCTGTTTAATTAGGATACGAGGCTCCCGGGTTCACGCCCTGAGTCACATTCTCCAACCTAAAGTGTAGCCATGGTAGAAGATACTCCGTTTTCTTAGGCCCCTAATCCACCCAGAGCCTGGTTAGGGAGGAGGCGTGCTGTCTGTTGAGGCCCCTTCTCAAAAGTCAGCAAGAACCACCAGCTTAGAACATCAGGGACCCACAGATTCATCTTGTCACTCTCTCCTTCCTAGATGCATCCCCCCGTGGAGGAGCTGGTTACCTGGGGAATCCACAGAGATGGTAGAGCGCTAGGAGCAGGCTCCCAGATTGACAACAGATTTACAACAGCAGGTGAGAGGAACTGGGGTTATTTCACATGGAGGGGGAAAAAGAAACCAAAGGAGGGGTGACTTAATAGTGGCCTTCACCAGAACCATGCTGAGGGTGAGGCATCGCTGGTACTTTTCCACTGCCTCACCCTGACCCCAATCATAGTCCCACTTGTGTCCTTCTGTGCCCACCTCTTGGAAAATAAATTGTTCCACTTTCACAGAAAGGCACAGGACGTTGGGACACACAAACCAACTTAAATATAACAATGTTTTATTATTATTTCTTTTTAATCACAGAAGTAATGCACAATCTGTGAAAAGAACTAATAAGTTGTAGGCAGGGATAAAGATGAGAACGAAAATCCACTCCTAGACCTAAGCCCCAAGATAGCTATTGTTAGCATTTTGGTCTCTTATTGTCCAGCCTTTTTTTCTATACATGTTTTAAAAATTATCCTTTATTTTTAAAAAATTAAAAATTTCAAATAAAATAGAAGTATATAATGTAAAAAATGAAAATAATGTACTCTGCAATTTCTCTTAATATTATGATCTATGTATACTGTCATTAAGTTGAATATTTTTTGTTGTTACCACTTCGTCTTCTCTCTTCTGGACTAAGGAATGGGTTGACATTAATGGCACTCATCTGAGAGGAAAGTATTGATACTGTGACACCCAATTTAGAGATAGGGAAGTAAGGTTCTCAGACTTACCCACAGCTGCACCTAACTCCTGCCAGGTTCCCTGGGGGCTAGAATACTTTCCTAATAAAACAGGCAACTTTGTTAAGAAAAGGAGGCAAAAGAAAGAACTTCCATAAGCCAGGACTCGTGGCCTTCCTTCCCTACCAGAAATATACATTACATCCACCCTTAGCCACTTCGGCCTCCCTAGCACCAAAATTTTTATTCTGGGAACATGTAACTGCAAGTGACCAAAGAGTCAAGGGAAAGTTCTTTATCAGCAGGAGAATTATTTTATTCAATGTGTTTCCTTACATGAGTTGGGACAATAAAGGGAAAGAATGAGAAGAAATAAAAGGCCAGTTACTCAGGCCACTTTTAATGAATCACCCCCCAGTGTCATTACCCATCCCCAGTCAGGAAAAGCTGGAGTTTTTCCATGCCAAGAAAAACAGAGGGCAGGAAGAAACAAATTACGACCTTGTTTGTGTTTTGTGTCTTAACTATTTGATTTATAGGCCTTGATCCAGTGATTATGGATGAAAGAAAATATCCCAGTGTCCCAAACCTAACCTGAACTTAACCATGGGTGGGTCTCACGTCCACCGCTCAAAGTCAGCATGAAGTTAAAACACTTTAAGAATAAAGTTTCAGGGTTAGGGGATGCCTGTAGGCATTCTTAATCCAGTGGCAAGGCCAAATTTCTTTCCCACACTCCAGTTTCAGAAAACTCTGTTTACAAACTTAACCCTTCTCCCTCATTCCAGAAGTTGGACATTTATCTATTCAACAGATAGTTAGTAAACACCTACTATGTGCCAAGATACTGGGGCTACAGTGGTGGACATATAAATCAATCAACACATAAATCAGGAAAATATGTGTAGCCATGAGTTCTATGGAGAAAAGAAAAATAGAATGATATGTTAGAATGGGTAGCCACTTAGGATGAGGTGGGTCACATAAGCTTCACCAAGGTTGAGATTAGAGAGATAAAATCTGAATGTGAAGTCGGGATGAGAGATGACCATTCCGGGTATAGGGAGTATCCCCTAAGGTAGGCTCATGCCTGGCATGTAGAAAATAAACCATCTCAACTCAAAAGAAATTCTTGGCTATTAGGATTATTTTTCAGGAGTTGATCTAGGTAGAAAAGTGATAAATTCCTTTCTGAATCTTAACTGTGTAGATGTTCAACCTCACCCATAAGAAGAGAAATACAAATCAAAACTACAGTGCGATAGCATTTTTAAAGATTTTATCTATCTGTCTATCTATCTATCTATCTATCTATCTATCTATCTATCTATTTGAGAGAGAGAGCACATAGAGGGAGAGGGAAAAAGCAGACTCCCTGCTGAGCAGGGAGCCTGACACGGGGCTCAATCCCAGAACCCTGGGATCATGACCTGAGCCAAACGCAGACACTTAACCTACTAAGCCACCCAAGTCCCCCATGATAACACTTTTTAAATGTCAGACTGGTATAATTCAAAAACTTGATAACATGTACTGTGGGGCTGTGAGGAAGCTGTCATTTACATGCATCACCTGTGAAAATATAAATCGGTCCATTGCTAACTCTACAAATGCATATGCTTTTGACCTGGAAGTCCCATTTCTTTTATGTGTGTATAATGATGTAAGACAAAGATTATTAATTATAGCATTGTTTGTAATTTCAAAAGACTGGAAACCCAAATTTCCCAGTAGGAGACTAGTTAAGTTATGAAACATTCATATCAAACAATGAATATTAACTATGGAAAACCATCCAACTGTAAAAACAAATGAGGAAGCTCTCTATGTATTACTATCTAAACATTTCCAAGATGTCATTAAGTAAAAAAAGCAAGACACAGAACTGTGCTACTTTTTACATAAAAGTGAGTAAGCTAAGCATAAATATTTATATTTACTAGCATTTGCATAGAGAAACTCAGGAAGGATAGACACAAAAATATTAAGTGATTATCTGGGGTGGGTGAGTGGAAGGGGATGGAAAATGGGTAGAAAGGGTGGGCAAGAGACTTTTCATTGAGATGTTTACTTTTTTTTAAATTGATTTTTATTTATCTATTTACTTGAGAGAAAGAGAGATGGAGATAGCGAGAGAGAGAACAACCAGGGAGGAGAGGGAGAAGCAGACTCCTCACCCCAAGTTGGGCTCCATCCTAGAACCCCGGAGTCATGACCTGAGCTGAAGGCAGACGCTTAACCAACTGAGCCACCCAGGTGCCCCAACTTTTTTTTTTTTTTTTAGTTTTGAAGCATGTGAATGTATTAGGGCTATAAAAAATTTAAAAATTCCCCCTGGTACTACCCCTTATCTGGATTTATTAATTTATCACTTAGGGGTGCCTGGGTGGCTCAGTTGGAAGAGCATGAGACCCTTGATCTCGGGGTTGTAAGTTCCTGCCCCACATTGAGTATAGAGATTACTTACCTAAATAAATAAACTAAAAAATTTATCAATTAATCCATAGCCATTGTTTACTTCTCCAGCCTCACCCCTGAGAAAGTTTCTACCTAATTATGTGTGGATGATGGTTAATAAAGCTGATTTCAAAAATATATTAGCAGATTATCTAATCACCAAGGAGCTTTCTGTGCCTTGCTACTCATCCTCTAGAGACTGAATAAAGGCAGTTGACCAAAGACAACTGGAGAATTCCTAGGGCAAAACCAGCCTAAAGGAAATTGTGTTTATGGAAACATGTTTTTTCAAAGTGGCCTTTTGTCCGGTAGATTGAAGTAAAAACAGTGACATCATCCAGTCTATGTACAAGATTATCTTTATCAAAAAGAACCACTTACATTGTTAAAGACTTCAACATTTGAATGTCTTTTTACATCCATTCTTTCATTGGCTCCACATTTGGGGATTATTACAGCTTTTATATGTTTTTAAAAAATATTTCTCCTTCCCCCTCTTCCTGCCCTTTTTTAACCACTAATCCAGACTTCTAACATTGTCTCTAAGTTTGTCTGTTTTTTCCACCCATAGCTTTATTGAGATATAACTCACATACTGTGTAATTCACCTACTGAAAATGTACAATTCAGCATCTTTTAGTATAGTCACAGGGATGTGTAATTACCATGCAAACTAATTTTAGAACATTTTCAGCCCCCACCCTGTTGGCAGTCATCCCCAATCCCCCCAACCCTCTCAGCCCTGTGCAACCACTAAATCTACTTTCTGTGTCTCTAAACATGACTCTCCTGGAGATTTCACATAAATTAAATCATACAGTCTGTGGTCTGTTGTGATTGGGTTCTTTCACTTAGCATGATGTTTTCAAGGTATATCCATGTTTCAGCAAGTTGTTTTTACTGCTGAATTAACCCAGTGTAAGGACACACCATACTTTATTTACCCATTCATCAGTTGAAGGACATTTGGGTTGTTTCCACTTTTTGACAATTATGAACAGTGCTGCTATAAACATTAGTAAGCAAGTTTTTGTGTGGACACATAGTTTTTATTTTTCTTGGGTATATACATAGGAGTGGAATTGCTAAGTCCTATGGCAACTCTATGTGTAACTTGGTGAGGAGCTGCTGAACTGTTTGCCACAGTGGACACTCCATTTTACATTCGCCCTAGCAGCGTAGGAGTGTTCCAGGTTCTCAGAATACTCACCGCCACTTGTTATTGTCTGTCTTTTTTCACTATGGCCATACTAGTGAGTGTGAAGTAGAATCTCATCATGGTTTTGAGTAGCATTTCCCTAAGAGTGATGTTGAAAATCCTTTCATATGCTTATTAGCTATTTGTAGAGCTTCTTTCGTGAAATGTCTACTCAGATCTTTTGTGCATTTTTAATTTCGGCTGTCTTTTTATTGTTGACTGTAAAAGCTTTTTTATGTATTCTGGATACAAATCCCTTATCTGATATGTGATTTGCATATATTTTCTACCAGCCCGTGGCTTGTCTTTTCAATCTTTAATGGTATTGTTTGCAGCACAGAGGATTTTAGTTTTGATAAAGCTCAACTTTCTTTTTTTTGGTCACTTGTACTTTTGTTTTTGTATTTGCCTTTTCCATTTTTGAGCTTCGAATAGGTAGAGAAATACCTTTTCTTCATTTTTTTATGTTTTTTGTTTTGTTTTCTTTTGTTTTAAGATTTTTATTTATTTATTTGACAGAGAGAGAGCAAGCAGGAGCACAAGCAGGGGGAGCGGCAGGCAGAGAAGGAGGGAGGGAGTAGGGAGCCTGATGTGGGGCTCCAACCCAGGACCCTGGGATCATGACCTGAGGTAAAGGCAGATGCTTAACGCTTAACAACTAAGTCAACCATTTCTTATATTTAAATCTTTGATCAAGCTGGGGTTTCTCCTGGTATATGGATATGTAGCCAAATTATTTTTTTCCAGAAAAAAATTTCAGGAAAAATATTATTTAATCATTATTATTTTATTTATTTATTTATTTATTTATTTTTAAGATTTTATTTCTTTATTTGACACAGAGAGAGAGAGATCACAAGTAGGCAGAGAGAGAGGAGGAAGCAGGCTCCCTGCCGAGGAGAGAGCCCGATATGGGCCTCGATCCCAGGACCCTGAGATCATGACCTGAGCCGAAAGCAGAGGCTTTAAGCCACTGAGCCACCCAGGCGCCCATTAATCATTATTATTTTATTTCAACACTGTGAAAGGCCCCCTTTTCCTCAGTGATTTGAGGTAATATTTTTCCCGTCTTTTTTTAAAGTAATCATTACACCCAACATAGTGGTTGAACTCAAGACCCCAAGATTAAGAGTTGCACCCTCCACNCCAACTGAGCCAGCCAGACCCCCCCCTTTTTTTTTTTTTTTTACATGTCTTCTGTTCTTGAATCATTTTAGGACTCTGTTTTGTTTTATTGGCCTGTTGATCACACACACTATTGGTAGGACTTTATAAAAGCAGCCATCCTGACACCTTGTGGGATGGTGTATAAATCAATACATCCCGCATGAAGGGTAACTTGCTTATATTTATATACACATTAATATAAAGGGACACATGGGCAACCTCTTGGGTCCCCTCCCTCATTGGGAGCTTTTTACTATCGCTCAATAAATTTTGCTTTGCTGCCCCCCCAAATAATTAAATATATATGATTATTTATATATAATTATATATTATATTATATGTAATTATTTATATATAATTATATATTATATGTAATTATATATAATTTATATATAATATATAATTTATATATATAAAGGGACACACATATATTTATACACATATTTTCTTTTTGAAACGTGTGAATGTATTATACTTTTTATTTATTTATATTTATATTTTATTTATATTATAAATATTTATATTTATATAAATTTATATTTATATTTTATATTATATATTCATTATATACTGTATATACTATATATACTATATATTATATATTCATATATTTTATATATTTATATACTATTATAAATATATTATATTATATATTCATTATATAAATCATACAATTTTATTATGTATAAAATTATATAAATACTATTATATATAAATATATTATATATTATTAAATATATATTTGTATAAATATAAATGTATTTATATATTGTACATATTATATAATATAAATAAATATATAAAATATATATTACATATTTATATGTTACAATTTATATTATTATAAAATGTTATTATATAATTATATTTTTATTTATTTATTTATTTATTTATTATACTTTTAAGAGTAAACAAACATCAGAAGGAAAAAAAAAAAGTGGGTGTTCTGAAGCCAGGAAAACCAACCCAAGGTAGAAACCATTCTCATTAATGGTTATTTACACAGTGACAGTTTCTTTCATTTCTGGAAATGAAGCTGGGCTTGGTTGTTGGGGGTTGGGCCCCACTGGCATAAGACTGAGCAGGATGGTCTTGGGGAGAAGCTCCAGAAGAATCCACCCAACAGGCCAGGGAGGTCTGGCTGACCTGAGGGTTGGAACAACTCTAGGTGACTTGCAACCAAACCCACCCTGAGGGCATACCCTGGAGAATTTGGGCTTCTCGCTTTGCATCGACTTCCTGAAGCTTCCCTGACACTGAATGACCTGGGCCTGGCCCTAGGAGGGGAAGGAGAGTGTTGGACTGTGGTGGCTTTAAGAGTTTGTCTTCCTTCTGGCAGGGAAAGAGAATAGGTTGCCAGGGGACTTAACCTGAGGACAAGAGCAGATTTGAGGGCTACCTCATTGTATTCTGTTCCTGGAACAGGAAAGGGGGTCCTTCCCCCCACAAAAAAGTTTGAGAACACAGGAGTTGTGTTTGATGTCTGCAAAAAATGAGACAGAATCCTTTTTCTTGCTCTATTCTCATGGAATATGCACAGTGTTTTCCTTGACTGTTTCCTGTTCCAATTCCACTATTTATACAAAAACAGTAGAATGAGCTTGCAAGGTAAATAACGACTTCCCGGAGCAGATTCTCACACACTGATCCCACTGTTAGCTGAGATAAATTTCAGGGCATGCTGGACAGTTTGAGGGGAGACTTTCTAAAACATAAAAACAGCAAAAGTAAAATGTTAATTTAAAAAATGTTTAAAAAAAAATGTTTTATATGGTGGGATGCCTGGCTGGCTCAGTTGGTGGTAGAGCATGCAACTCTTGATCTCAGGGTTGTGAGTTCACACCTCACATTGGGCATGGAGACTACCTAACAAAAAAAAAAACCGTTTTATATGGTAGGTGACATCTTCCTTTTAGTAAGTTTTTTTTAGGAGGTGGGTCTCATTTGTAGCACCTAGAAGTAGTAACTCCAAAATATCGAGCATTTACCTGAGGACTGTCTGTGGCAGGCACTGTGCTGAGTTTTGTTTAATACTCATGTTGACACAGTACTTAGCTATAGTTACTCAGTAAATATTTATCAAAAAGCTTGGGGGCACCTGGGTGGCTCAGTGGGTTAAAGCCTCTGCCTTCGGCTCAGGTCATGATTATCAGGGTCCTGGGATCGAGCCCCAAATCGGGCTCTCTACTCAGCAGGGAGCCTACTTCCCCCCCTCTCTCTGCCTGCCTCTCTGTCTACTTGTGATCTCTCTCTCTCTGTCAAATAAATAAATAAAATCTTAAAAAAAAAAAGCTTGGAAAAAACTATCAAAAGCATTCAAGAATAGAAAATTACAGCCAATATTCCTCATGAATATAGATGCAAAGATCTTTAAAAAACACTATCAAATTAAATCCAACAATATATAAAAAAGGCTACATCATAACCAAATGGAGTTTATTCCAGGAATGTAAAATGGCTCAGTTTTTGAAAAACATTCAAAATAATTCACCGTATTAATAAGATAGAGGGTAAAAATCAAATGGTCATCCCAAAGGATGCAGAAAAAATATTTGACAGGATTCAAATCCTTTTATGATAAAAAAAAAAAAAAGAAAAGAAAACTGGGAATATAGGGGAATTCTGCCTTGTATCTGATAAAGGGCAGCAACTGAAAAAGTCTACAGATAACATCTTATTTATTTATTTATTTAAGATTTTATTTATGTATTTGTCAGAGGGAGAGAGGGAGCACAAGCAGGGCGAGTGGCAGGCAGAGGGAGAGGGAGAAGCAGGCATAGGGAGAAGCAGGATCACCACTGGGCAAGGAGCCTGATGCAGGACTCAATCTCAGGACCCCAGGATCATGACCCCAGCTGAAGTCTGATGCTTAACCGACTGACCCACTGAGGCTCCCCTTCAAATCGAAAGTTATTCAGAAAAAGATTGTGCCCTAAATGTACTGATTATTAAATTCATCTTCACAATTACCACGCATTAGCCAGAAAGTCTAGCTTGGAATCCCCATCCCTGCCCCTCACAAACGTGGTTAATATTAGGTAGCTTTCTTGATCTCTTTTTTTCCAAGTGGACACACAATTGTACCAATACCATTTGATGAAAACATAATTCCCCAATGAATTATATTCATGTCTCTCTTGAAAATGGATTATGCACATCAATGTGGATCTTTTTCTGAACTTTCTATTCTGTTCCAGTGGTTTGTCTATCCTAAGGCCAATTCTACACTGATTGTCTTGATTACTATAGTTTCATAGTAAGGCTTGAGGTCAGGTAATATAAATCCTTCAGTTTTGCTCTTATTTTTCAAAATTGTTTCTGCTATTTTTTTTTTATTCATTTGACACAGAGAGAGAGANAGAGAGAGAGATCACAAGTAGGCAGAGAGGCAGGCAGAGAGAGAGGAGAGAGGAGGAAGCAGGCTCTCCGCTGAGCAGAGAGCCCGATGTGGGCCTCGATCCCAGGACCCTGGGATCATGACCTGAGCCGAAGGCAGCGGCTTTAACCCACTGAGCCACCCAGGCGCCCTGTTTCTGCTATTTTAGATCATTTGTATTTCCACATAAATTTTAAAATCATCTTGTTGAAACAAGTAACCAAAGTTAGCATCACCAGTGATAAATCACATTGGTAGCATGGTATGTGATGAGGAGAGCACTTCACCACGATGCAGTCTTCCCAAAAACCCAGACTCCCAGTGGAAGCATGAGAAAAACATTAGGCAAACCCAGACTGAGGGACATTCTACAAAATACCTGACCAGTGTTCCTCAAAACTGTCAGACTTACTAAAAACAGAACAAGGAAACACTTAGAAATTGTCACAGACCTAAGTAGAGTAAGGACATAAGACAACTTACAATGCAGTGTAATATCCTGGACTGGATCCTACAACCAGAAAAGGACATTAGAGAAAAAACAGTGAAATCCCGAAAAAGTAATAGATACCAGTGTTGATTTCTTTTTTTAAATTTATTTGTTATTTTTAATNATTAGAGAAAAAACAGTGAAATCCCGAAAAAGTAATAGATACCAGTGTTGATTTCTTTTTTTTTATTTATTTGTTATTTTTAATTTTTTTTAAAGATTTTATTTATTTGACAGAGAGAGAGAGATCACAAATAGGCAGAGAGGCAGGCAGAGAGAGAGGGGGATGCAAGCTCCCCGCCAAGCAGGGAGCCCAATGCGGGCCTCGATCCCAGGACCCTGGGATCATGACCTGAGCCGAAGGCAGAGGCTTCAACCCACTGAGCCACCCAGGCGCCCGCCAGTATTGATTTCTTAGTTTTGACAAATGTACTATAGTAAATGTAAGATGTTGATATTATGGGAAGCTGGGTGAGGGGTATATAAGAACTTTCTGTACTATTTTTGCAACTTTTCTGTAAACCTAAAATTATCCCAGGATAAAAAGTTTAGCCTGAGCCCCACATCAGGCTCCTTGCTCAGCAGGGAGTCGGCTTCCCCTCTCCTTCTGCCTGTAGCTCCCCCTGCTTGTGCTCTCTCTGTCTCACTATCTTTCTCTTTGTGTAATAAAGAAATAAAATCTCTTTAAAAAATTCAATCTGAGGTTATACTTTTTTTTTTTAGATTTTATGTATTTATTTGACAGAGAGAGAGAGAGAGAGAGAGAGAGAGAGAGAGAGCACAAGTAAGCTGAGAGGGAGGCAGAGAGAGAGGAGGAAGCAGGCTCCCCACTGAGCAGGGAGCCGGATTTGGGCCTCCATCCCAGGACCCTGAGATCATGACCTGAGCCGAAGGCAGAGGCTTTAACCCACTGAGCCACCCAGGCACCCCGAGGTTATACTTTTAAACAAAGTAAATGTCTTTTTTTTTTTTTAAGATTTTATTTATTTATTTGAGAGACAGAGATAGCAAGAGTGCAGGAGTGGGGAGGAGGAGAAGCAGGCTCCCTGACAAGCAGGGAGCCCAATGTGGGGCTCCATCCCAGGACCCAAGCCAAAGGCAGATGTTTAACCAACTGAGCCATGCAGGTGCCCCTAAACAATGGTAAATGTCTTAAAAGTAGAATGAACACTGCAGAAATGTACCTGATTCAAGGAGACTAAGGAGAAACAAGTAAATGCAATGCTTGATCCTGGATTTGTATGAATTTGTATGAATTAAATTTGTATGAATGTTAAATTCCTTGAATTTGAAAAACATACTGGGGTTATGTAAGAGTATGTTCTCATTCTTAGGAGATACTTAAGTCTTTGGGTAAAGAGTCATGATGTCTGCAACATGTTCTGAAATGGTTTAACATTATTCAGAACAACAGCAATAATAAATATATATGGAAGAAATCAAATATGGAAAGATATTCACAGTTAGTAAATCTAAGTTTAAAGTATATGGAAGTTCACTGTATTATTCTTTCAAAGTGTCGGTTTGAAATTGTAGAAGAAGGAATTTAAATATTAACTTAAAAAAACACTTTAATGTGATCCTAATTCCACTTGCCAGGTTGATGACAAATTCAGTCTTAGTCATTTATAGAAGCAGTTCCTCCCCAGGGGTTTTACATAGTTCAAAACATTCAGGAAGGGCCCTCTAGCCTTCAGGCCACATTGCTCACTTCCCAAAAGATCTTTTATAGAGCTGAAAGCCTCTGCCCTGGATCTCGAGTAGTCTGCTAGCTGGGAGCCCTAGCACAGAAGGTCCAATCTCCCTGCCTACATTATGTAGCCCTGCCTCTGTGACGTCCTCTTGCCTCTACTGCTCCCCTCCTTCCCCAGCTCCGTTCCTTTGAGGAAACTTGTGGGTTTCCTGTTACTGTTACGGGAGGAATCCCAAACCACTTTTCTCTTCCCAGTCTCAGAAAACCTGCTTTTGGTATTACGGTACTCCAAATACATTTCTCGAATCCTTCCCCTTGTTGACAGGTTCTTTTATACTACCATTTTAGGGTCTTTAAAAACACTATTGGACTCAGTTTCCTAAAGGTGGAGATGGTAAAGGGAATGCTGTGTAATTTTACTAATTTATTGCATGTGAGATAAAGACATATCTGCTTCAGAAAAAGTTCAGGGTTTCTTGAAGTTATCCACAAATCACTTGCATCAGTCATCACAGATACTTGCTAAAAATGTTTGTTTCTGGTTTTATATCCAGACTCACTGGGCCTAAATCTCTGGAGGTGGAGCTGGGAATCTGCATTTTATTTATTTATTTATTTATTTACTGTGTTAAAACAACGTTTTATTATTTCTCACAATTCTGTGGGTTGACTGGGCAGTTCTGCTGAGTAAGCCTGGGCTCACTCTGTGTTCACACTCAGCTGACCAGTTGATGAAGGGGTGGGCTCAGCTGAGAGTTTAAATGGCTGGTCTTTAATCCCAGGCTTCTTCACAGCATCTTGATCTCATTTGGGGTTGTGTTCTTACCTGTGAAGATGGAAACTTCAATGCCTCTTGAGGTCTGAACTTCATAACTTGCACAGCATCACTTCTGCCACAATCAATTGGTCAGAGTAAGTAATAAGGCAAGCCAAGATTTCAAGGTCCCCAGTTTGGACAGAAAGGAATCTGTATTTTTAAATATCTTTATTTGAGAGAGAGAGAGAGAGAGTGCGAGAGCACAAGCCGGGGGAGGAGGGAGAGGGAGAAGCACCAAATGCTCTCCCCACCCCATGCCCAGCCAGGACCTTGGGATCATGACCTGAGCCAAAGGCAGCTGCTTAACTGACTGAGCCACCCAGGCACCCCAGAATCTGTATTTCTAAAACACCCTCCTCAGGTGCTCACTGGGGTTAAGTGTGAATTATTCATTTAACGAATATGTGTTCAGAGCTGTGTCCCATTACATTTGGAACAAATCTCTATTTCTATAATTTAAATTTATATATGTGTAAACATTTTTGGTTTAGAAGGTTTCTTTTTTTTTAAGATTTTATTTATTTTGGAGAGAGAGAGAGCACAAGCAGAGGGAGGGGCAGAGGAGAGGGAGAAGCAGGCTCCCCACTGAGCAGGGAGCAGGGAGCCCCTGTGGGGCTTCATCCCAGGACCCTGAGATCATGACCCGAGCTGAAGTCAGACTGAGGTGCCCCCAGAACGCTTATTTTTTATGTTACTTTTCTATCACAGAGCCTATCACAGTACTTGTGACACAGTAAATGTTCAGTAAATATCTCTGAAATGAATATACGTATTTTAATCTAGTTTGTGGAATATCCTAAGAATCATGGGATTTCTCTCATAATTTCAGTCTTATTTGGGAGGTAAGATACTAGAAGTTAAGATTTACAGATACAGGTGGCTTCCTGAAATAGTAATAAGCTTAGGTGCTATAGGGGATAACCACCGGAGGCTGGAATGGCAGGGGAGTTTGTGAAAAAGAATTTCAGGAGGAGCTTGAAAGTGAGTAGGCAACTGAAGGAAGAGTTGGTGTACCTGGTATGATCACAGAAGTGGTTTTATTACCAGCAGGTTTAGGAGTCAGTGACTCGTATACAAGTCTTATAAAAGGAATGGTGGAAAATATCAGTAAAAGGGTTTGGGGATGGATTGTGGAGAGTCTGGGAGAATGACAGGATGACAAGGACATTACATGTCAATTTGTCGGTTGTAATGGCAGTTAAAAATGAGCTTACAACACTGCACATCAGCCAAGCTTGGAATTCCGAAATGCTGGGATCTCTAGCTGGAAATAGTTGAGATGAATTTTATTTTAGAATACATAAAAACGAAAGTAGCATATTCTGATCACCAAATAATTCGTTTAAAAATCAGATTCCCCTTTCCCAACTTCAAGATATAACTGACGTATAACAAAATCAGATTCTCAGTAGTGGCAGAAACTTGGGGAAACTACCTGTCAATGCCTTAGACCAATTACAACCCGCCCCCGCCCCTCCTTTTTTTTTTTTTTAGCACCGTTGTCATTCATGCCTTGATTACTAAATGCCAAGCGCTGTGCAGATACACTCTTATTTAATTTACCGAGCAAGGTTATATCGCCCATTTTCCTGCTGAGGAAAATGAGACTTAGACGTGAGTCGTCCGGTCACAGCCTGAAAAACAGATGTAAACCTGGGCTGGAATACAGGCCGCACAGGAGGTGGGGGAAAAGAAGCTTCGCGTGGAGAGGTCACGGCGATAGGGAGGGAAAAGAAAGGGAAACGGGAAGATGGAGACTCGGTCCCCACTTCCAGGACTCCGCAGGCCACTACACTGAGAGAAGGGGAAACCTCTCCTGCGTAACACCCGTCAACCCGTCCCCATCAGGCCTCGTTCCAAAATCACGGTACCTGGTTGGTGAGATTGGAGGGATAGACGATCCTGATTGGTTAGTTGGACCTCGAACTAGGCATTCACTCCAAGGATCGGGCGAGAGGTGGGCGGGACTTACAACTGAATCCGTTGTTTCATTGGTGAGAAGAAAAAAACGGACAAGGAACTATCCGGAAGCGTGATTGGCTGTTGCCAGGATCCCTCCGACGGCCGTCAGGGCCTTAGTTACGGAAGCCGGGGAGGGCTGAACACAAGGTCTACCTCGAGGAAGTTAACCTCGGAAACCCGGATAGTGGTGGAGAACAGCTATTCAGGCCCAATGGCGACTGTGGAAGCAAGCGACAGCGATGGGAAAGGGCAAGGGGTCGAGACCTCCGTCACCTATTATCGATTGGAGGAGGTGGCGAAGCGCAACTCCATGAAGGAGATCTGGCTGGTGATCCACGGGCGAGTCTACGATATCACCCGTTTCCTTAACGAGGTGGGGCCCGGGAGGTGGGCGGCCTTTGGGAGCTGCACGGGTGAGGGGTGGTCCGGACCGGAAAAGTTGCAGGGTGTGTGTGGGAGGGAAATGAAGCCTGACTGAGGGCGATAAGGCGTATGAAAGGGATCACAACTCCCCTAGACGGAAACTGAGGGGCCTTAGTTCTGCATGCATTTTTTTTTAAAGATTTTATTTATTTATTTGACACAGAGAGAGAGATCACAAGTAGGCAGAGAGGCAGGCAGAGAGACAGGAAGAGGAGGAAGCAGGCTCCCTGCTGAGCAGAGAGCCCGATGCGGGCCTCGATCCCAGGACGCTGAGATCATGACCTGAGCCGAAAGCAGAGGCTTTAACCCACTGAGCCACCCAGGCGCCCTCTGCATGCATTTCTAACCAGCACTAAATTCCGGAGTCTTCACCAATGTCATGTATTGCATATCATATATTGGGTACTTAAGTGTTCGTTAGGTCAAATTCTTAAGCCATCATTAAGCCGTCATTATCCCCATTTTACAGAAAGGGAAACTGAGCCTCAGGGACTGAGGACTCTCAAGGTCACACGCTTAGCAGCCTATAACCATTCCAATCTAGGTTTCAAGGGCTCCGAATCTGTGCTCTTTCCACTGCACTCTCTCTGAAGTAATTCATTTCTGGTTTTCTTGAGAAGAAACTGGGTTTTTTTTTTACACCCTGATTACGCTACCTTTATTTTCTATTAATTTGAGTTGACCTTGAGGTCAGAAGGTCATGAGTTAACTTTTCTGGTCATTGACTTACCCTCTTCGTTAAATCTTCAAACCTGTTGCATTAGATCTCATTATGCAAGTTCTTGAGACCTTGGTGCAACTGAGTGCTTTTTTTTTTTTTTAATTTAAGGAAACAGGATAGACTTCTGTCTAAACAAACTTACTGAGGTGTACTTTACATACAAAAATTGCGCCCAATTAAAAATTACAGTTTAATGAGTTTTGACAAATGTATTCATCCAGGTAATCACACTCCCAGTTAAGACAGAGCATTTCCATCACCCTAAAAAGTTCGGTCTTGCTCCTTGATAGACAGTCTACCCACCCAATCCCTGAGGCTTTGAGGTATTTATGTATATACACATATTAACATATATATTTTTTTGGTGTGTATCATTTTGAGTAATAAAATCTTGTGAATTCTTTGGAAATTCCTTGTTGTAACTGAGAAAAAACTTAATTTCTATTCTTTCTATGAATCAAATATACTAGTAAAATATTTTCTCTACATTCTGATTCATAAATCTATAAAAAGTTTTGAAATGTAAAGTTTCCCAAAAGGACATGGTTTTTAATAAATCTTAATGGCCTGTAAATTAACATCTTAGAATTTAGTAACTTGTATTTGAATGGGGTATGGCCTTTTATGCTTTTAAAAGGTACTTTAAAAGTACTTTCCCATTATTTCATCCATGGATAACTAGTTGAGAGTGACTTGGATGTAGTCATCCTTATGTTAACAGAATGAGAAACAGGTTCACAGAGATTTTGGTTATATGATTGATGAGTGGCAGAATCTGGTTTGATAGATCCCTTGATTTGTCTTGTGTACATAGCATTACTTCTGAATTCTAGCTTTAGTTTAGTCCTTTGGTGTATAGCTCATGCTAAGTTAAAGTTGTGAGTTGTAGCCTGTTAAAGCATAGTTCATAATGGTAGGTAATAATGTTTTTCATTTGTGGTTTCATTTCCCCCAAATTTCTTCTTGATTGATTTAGAATACATAATGAACATGGAAGGAACACTCAGTGCTTGTAGTGGACCTTAGTTGAATCTTGAGTAGTGGTTGCTAACCCAGTTCTCACATCTTGGTAGAGCCAGAGACATCACAGGTATGCCAGAGCTTCCCATGAAGCTTGAGCCACACGGTTCTTTACCTGCAGTTAGCTCTTCTTTTTTTTTTTTTTTTTTTTTTTTTNATCACAAGGAGGCAGAGAGGCAGGCAGAGAGAGAGGAGGAAGCAGGCTCCCTGCTGAGCAGAGAGCCCGATGTGGGCCTCTATCCCAGGACCCTGAGATCATGACCTGAGCCGAAGGCAGAGGCTTTAACCCACTGAGCCACCCAGGCGCCCTGCAGTTAGCTCTTCTAACTTACCTCTTCTGTTGTCTCTGTTCCTGTATTCTTGTTCATTCCAAGCCATTCATTCATTCACTTGCTCGTTCAGATATTTATCAAGTGTCTGTTATGTGTCAGATACTGTTCTAGGTGCTTAGAATACAGCAGTGGTTATGCTGTATTAATGCCTTCATGGAGATTAATCTATGGGGAGTGGACAATAAGCTGAGTACTATAATATATGCTGTGTTAGGTAGTGGTAGGTTCTAAGAAGAAATATAAAGCAGAGAAGAGGACTGTAGATGTATATGGGGTGAGGGTGTAAGGGTAAGGGATTGAAATTTTAGGTATGACCAGAGTTGTTTTTATTAACATGACTAGAGTGAAAGGCCAGAAGAAAGTTAAGGGAGCTAGCCATGTGAATATCTGCAGAAAGAGTGTTCCTGTCAGAGGGAGCAAGTTCGAAGGCCTTGAGGTGCGGGTATGTCTGGTGGTGTTTGAGGACAAGTGAGGGAGGCCATAGTGGCTGGATAGTAGTAGATGAGGTGAGTATGATTAGGTGAGGGCAGATCAAGTACAGCTCTGCAGGCTTTAGGAAGGATTTTGACTTTGTGTGGGCTAGGAACAAACCCATACTGGAGCAGGGGAGTGTCATGATGTGACTTAATGGTTTGATAGTATCACTCTGACAGCATGGTTTAGAAGAGACTGGAGGAGGGCAAAGGGGAATTGAGGAGCCCAGTTAGGAGGCTGTTGTAGTCATTTGGGCAAGAGGTGGTGCTGGCTTGGACAAGGTTGGTGGCAATGAGGGGTGATGAGGACTGTCAGATTTTGGATGTGTATGTTTTTTATTTTTAAGATTTGCTTATTTTGGTGGGGTAGAGGTGAGAACAGCAGAGGGAGAGGGCAAGAGAGTCTTAAGCAGAGCACGATGTGGGATTTGATTTCCCAACCCTGAAATTACTACATGAGCCGAAACCAAGAGTTCATCCCTTAACTGACTAGGCCACCCAGGTGCCCCTGGATGTGTTCTGATGGTAGAGCCAATAGGATTTAATGATGCATTAGATTTGAGGAGTGAGAGAAGTCGTCAAAAATGGCACCAAGGATTTTGGCCTGTAGGTCAAGAAGAATAGAATTGTTATTAGATGGGATGGGAGACCTGCGCTGGTTCTCATTCTTCTCTTTACAATCTGAAATCACTTTGGGGTTCATCCTTAGAAGAGGGTTCCTAATCTGAAAAATCCTGTGTCTGTAGGTTGCTTTTTTTTTTTTTTTAATGAATAAGGTTATAATGTTATTTAGGAGTTTGAATGTGATAATTTTCTGATTGGTGAAGTAATTGAGTTACCTTCCTCTAATACTAATTTTGCATTTTTGAATTAGTGGTATTGGCTTAATTTATTGAAATCATGAATGAAAAACCAAACCTTGCAGCATTACACATCATTCACCATTGTCTTTCCACTTTTAGTAGTATAGAAAGAGCACATAAAAATGGTTATACCGTCTTATGACACGGACTAGAAAATATCAAAGTACAGCTCCCTTAGCAAGGGTAGGAATGATTTTGTGAACCTTTGTTTCAGTTAATATTCTAATTTTCTTACTGTGTATCACAGGTGAGAGAAGTTTGGAAGCCATTATCTTATGTATAAATAACCATTTCTGAAAAGAATAACTTAAAATACCACATTGTGATGTTTTAAAGTTTTCTAGATAGTTTTAGTGACTATGGGCATAAGTGAAAATATTACTATAGGGCTTGCCTCACAACTGGGATAGCATTCAACAGGTATTTCTTAGGTGTTGCCAGATGCTGTGGTACTAGGCCCTGGTGGCAAAGAAAAACATGGTCCTGTTCTCTTGAGCCTACTCTTCGAGGGAAGACAATAGAAAACAAAAGCAGAAAAATGTTCAGTGATGGTGTTTTCTGTGAAGGAAACAAGTAGGAGTTGAGAAAGAAAAATGAGGGTTTAATTTTTTTGTTTTTAATTAAGTAAATTCTACCCCCCAGTGTGGGGCTTGATCTCACAACCCTAAGATCAAGAGTCACAAACTGTACTGACTGAGCCAGCCAGGTGTCCCAGAAGACTTACTTTATTAAGAGTGACCTGAAAAGTCCCGAGATGATTTTTAATTGAGCTGAGGTGAAGGAATGAGCTTCGGGAAGAGTAGAGAAAAGCACATTCTGAGGGCATTTGCAGAGTGAAGCAGGTTTGGCCCATCAGTGGGACTGAAATCAGCTGTGACTGCGGTGTAGCCAGTGAAGGTCAAGAACGTCCAGAGAGCTTGGTGGGAGCCAGGCCAGGCAAGGCAGGGTAGGTAGTATGGATTCAATCTTAAATGTATTGGAAAATCATTGAAGTCTTCTAAGATGGGAGTGACATTAAAGCACTTTGCTTTTCCAGTAGATTACTTTGGCCTAGAATTCGAGAATAGGTAGGAGGGAAAAGTGATACAGATGGAAGAAAGTAAAACTCTTTCTCTCAAGGATTTGTTTGAATCTTTCTGCATCTTTCATGTATATACCGATATATACAAATGTGTACGAATAAATATGGAAATAGAATTGCAGTATTCCTTTTTTTTTAAGTTTATTGTTTTTTAGTAATCACGCAATATGGGGCTTGAACGCACAACGCGGATCAAGAGTTGTAGGCTCCTCTGACTGAGCCAGCGAGGGATGACGATCGTAGTATTCCATAATTGAATTATAGTATCTATTCATTGATTTGTTTTAGTAGTACAAATAGTATTTACTGGGGGTGCTTATTATTCTGAGTGTTTTACCTGTAATTTTTCTTTTCACTTCTAACAACCCATCCCTTTCTTTTTAAGATTTGTTTATCAAGGGCGCCTGGGTGGCTCAGTGGGTTAAAGCCTCTGCTTTCGGCTCAGGTCATGATCTCAGTGTCCTGGGATTGAGGCCCATGTCGGGCTCTCTGCTCATCAGGGAGCCTGCTTCCTCCTCTCCCTGTCTCTCTGTCTGCCTCTCTGCCTACTTGTAATCTCTCTCTCTGTGTCAAATAAATAAATAAAATCTAAAAAAAAAAAAAGATTTATTTATTGACTTCAGGGTGGGTCGCAGAGGGAGAGGGGAGAGAATCTCAAGCAGACTTCCCATCTTGGGTATTGATCCCGAGACCCTGAGATCATGACCTGAGCTGAATCAAGAGTCAGACGCTCAACCGACTGAGCTACCAAAGCGCCCCTATTTCTAACACTATAGAACAACGGTTTCACTTTTTGTGTCTAGTGTCTTTGGTGTCACATATCTGAGACTTTGTTTTTTTCCTATCAGCAGTTTGTTCCTGTTGCTTTTTATTTATTTTCTTTATTTTAATTTTATGTATTTCATTGTATGATTGAACTGAAATTTATCTGTTCACCTGTTGATCAACATTTGTGTTGTTTCCATTTTTTAACTATTATGAAAACTGTGAACATTCATGTACAAATCTGTGTGTGGACATATGTTTTCATTCCTCTTGGTTAAATACCTAAGAGTGAGATTTCTGGGTCATGCTTTTTTTTTTTTTTTTTTTGACTTTTTAAGCAATCTCAGGCCTTTTCTTAAAGTGTCTATATCATTTTGTACTCCCACCAGCAATACATGGTTTTCTAGTTTCTGCACACCCTCCTTGACACACAGTATCTGTCATTGTACTTAGAACCATTCTAATGGGTGTGTGCTGGCATATAAATTATGGTGTTAGCTTATATATCCTTGATGACTAATGATACTGAGTATCATCATGGTATGATTGGGCATTTGTATGGATTTTTGTGAAGTGTCTGTTTTATCTTGGCCATTTATAATTGAATTGTTTTCTTATTGACTTGAAAACATTCTTCATATATTTTAGATGCAAGTCCTTTCAGATACAGTTGGCCCTTGAAAAACAGGTTTGAACTGCACAGGTCCATTTACACGTGGATTTTTTTTCAACATAGTATCTTCTCTTCCTTATGATCATCTTATTATTTTTTTTCTTTAAGTAGGCTCCATGCCCAACGTGGAACTCATGACCTTGAGATCAAGAGTCACATGTTCTACCAACTGAGCCAGCCAGGCACCCCATAATCTTCTTCATAACATTTTCTTTTCTCTAGCTTACTTTATTGTAAGAACACAATATAATATATATAACATACAAAATATGTGTTAATTGACTATTTTATTGGTGAGGCTTCTGGTAAACAGGAGGCTAATAGTAGTTAGGTATTTGGGGAGTCCAAAATTGTATACAGATATTCAGCTATGTGTAGAGGATGGGGTTCAATGGCAGTCCAACCCTCACATTGCTTAAGAGTCAACCTTATATGTATCGTGACTTTTTTTCTCCCAGTCTGTATTTTGCCTTTTCATTTTCATTTTCTTTTTTTTTTTTTTTAAGATTTTATTTGACAGAGACACAGCGAGAGAGGGAGTAGCAGGCTTCCCGCAGAGCAGGTAGCTGGATGAGGGGCTCTATCCCTGGACCCCGGGATTATGACCTGAGCCAAAGGTAGATGCTTAATGACTGAGCCACCCAGGTGCCCCAATCTTTTCATTTTCTTAATAGTGGTTTGTTTTATGTTGTTTTGTTTTTAGATTTTATATATTGAGTGCCTGGGTGGTTCGTTTGGTTAACTGTCTGCCTTCTGCTCAGGTAATGATCCCAGGGTCCTGGGATCAAGTCCCAAGTCAGGCTCCCTGCTCTGCAGGGTGTCTGCTTCTCCCTCTGCCCCTCCTCCCACCTGTTCTCTCTCTCTCTCTTAATAAATAAAAATCTTAAAAAAAGAAAAAAGATTTTTATTTAGGGAGGGAGAGAGCACTCTCATGAATGGGGGGAGTGGCAGAGGGAGAGAGAATCCCAAGCAGACTGCCCTGAGCCTAGAGCCTGAGGCAGGGCTCAAGCCCATGACCTGAGATCAGTACCTGAGCCAGAATCATAAGTTGGCCACTTACCTGACAGCCACACAGGAGCCCCACTTAGTACTGTATTTTAAAGAAAATTTGGGGGACGCATGGATGGCTCAGTTGGTGAAGTGTTTGCCTTTGGCTTGAGTCATGATCCTGGGCTCCTGAGATCAAGTCCCACCTAAGGCTCCCTACTCACCGGGGAGCCTGCTTCTCCCTCTGCCTGCCACTTCCATGCTTGTGGTCTCTCTTTCTCTTTTTCTCTGGCAAATAAATAAATAAAATCTTAAAAATAAAATAAAATAAATATATAAAGAAAATTTGGCTCCTTGCATAGATAAAATATAATTCTAATGTCTAGGTACTGGCTTTGGGGTCCAAATGTCTGGTTCAGTTTACCATTTTACCATCTAATAGTTGTATAACCTTGGGCAAATAGCTCTGTCAAGGCCCTTTACCATCTATAAAATAGAGATATTTGTACCTACTCCACAGAGTTGTTATGACAATTAAAATAGATAATGCATATAAAATCTTGCAGTACCTGGCATAAAGAGCTCAGTGGTAGTGGCCATTGAATGATTGATGAAGTTATTTTTTTATTTTATTTTATTTATTTATTTGACAGAGAGAGATTACAAGTAGGCAGAGAGGCAGGCAGAGAGAGGAGGAAGCAGGCTCCCTGCTGAGCAGAGAGCCCGATGCGGGGCTCGATCCCAGGACCCTGAGATCATGACCTGAGCTGAAGGCAGAGGCTTTAACCCACTGAGCCACCCAGGTGCCCCAGAAGTTATTTTTATTAATAATAAACTTACTTGTTCCCCGCAGCATCTTTTGGGTGCTTAAGTGGCAGGTGCTCTGAAGATGTAAAGGTGAGTTAGATGTCTTGGACTTGTGAGGGAGAATGAGATCTGTGCACAAGTATTTGTCATTCAAGGAAGAATAGAGGCTGTGTTTGCTATCAGGGTACTGACGATACCCCTGAAAGCTTCAGAGCCTGACTGGTAACAGTTCTTACTGATTTCTCTAAGGCTGGTGAAAAGAAAGTGTGGTTTGATTGTCATCTAGCTTGTGAAATTAACAAATCTATAGGAAGAATACTTTTTTTTTTTTAAGATTTTATTTATTTATTTGACACAGAGAGAGAGATTACAAGTAGGCAGAGAGGCAGGCAGAGAGACAGGGAGAGGAGGAAGCAGGCTCCCTGATGAGCAGGGAGCCCGAAGCGGGCCTCGATCCCAGGATGCTGAGATCATGACCTGAGCCGAAAGCAGAGGCTTTAACCCACTGAGCCACCCAGGCGCCCGGAAGAATACTTTTAAAAATATTTTATTTAATTAAAAAAGAAGACTTGATTTATTCATTTCAGAGAGAGCGCGAGAGAGCGCCAGTGCAAGCAGGGAGAGGTACAGAGGGAGAAGCAGACTCCCTACTGAGCAGGGAACCTGACACAGGGCTCAATCCCAGGGCCCTGTGCAAAGGCAGATGCTTAACCAACTGAGCCACCCAGGAGCCCCAAGAATACTTTCTTGAGTAGTTGCAAGTGGTTAGTTCTAGGGAAAGCTAGAAATAAAATGAGGCAAAATTTAACCTCCAGTATTGTCCAGGGTTAGATGCTTTAATGAACAAATTGACTTTCATTTATTTGTTTTGCATGTGGGTATGAGGGGGGGCAAACAGGACGGAAGGAGGGCAGAGTAAACTCTCTATAGATCTCACTATGTTCAGGCATACTGTGTTCTAGAATACAGCCGTGAAAAAGTCAACCACATTTGCTGTTCTAATGGAGCTTATAGTCTAGCAGGTGAACAAAAACATCAAATAAATGATGGCAGTTGTCATAAGTGAATACTAGGAAGGTACCTAAGGAATTGTGAAAATTTATGGCAGTGGGATTTAATCTGATGGGGATAAGTTATGATTGGATCTGAAGACCTGAGATTTGACCCCTGGGCTGAGGTGACTGCCAGGGTTACACCCTTTCTGGCAGCGGTCAAGTTAGCCTCTCCTAGATGACAGCTCTGCTTTGGCTCTTTCTAATTCGAATGCGAATGAATACCTGTGGACCCCCACCATTTCCTCCTGTTCACCAGTCAGGTCTGTCATCTTTCTCTGCCCTGTCAGATTGTTGTTTCGAAAGTGGTTTTGTCCTGTCTAGAATGTCAGTCTCCATATCTCATTTTGATGAGGTATTCTGCCCATCTGTTTGGCTAGAGGTTCTTCTTTTCATCACCCAGCTTATTTTTGCAGCTTCCAAGTCTTAATGTTTCTAGATTTTATTTTCTAAGCCTAGTGATCTTTAGCATATCCCTATTGTTACATTTTTATTACATCATTACGGAATTTCCACTCAGAGAATTTGTGTAATTTTTTCCCATTATGATTTTTATTCTCTGTCATTCTTTGCATTCTCTTCTTTTCTGCCATCTGACCCCTGTCCTTTGCATAGAATTAGTAATCTGGAAGTATATTTTCTCTTACTAATTAGTTCTCTCTCTTTTCTGTATAAAAACAAAATTTTCCTCTTCTTTTCAATAATACTTAGTAAATGAACTTAAGGAAGAACCAGAAGGCCTCCTCCCTACCACATAGGCTTTGGACAGATGAACTGACTGAAATCCTTCACCAGGGGACATTACAAATTTTCCTTTATATCTTTGAAGTATTTCACTTGATTATTGCTGGACTGAGACAGAAATGAATGGATCACAGTCATTGTTTCATCCTTTTTGAAAGTTTATGATCTTGGTTGCAGTGTTATTTATTTAAAACATTTTCTTTGTAACATTGTGTAACTGCTTACATAATAAAAGCTAGGACGAGGTCCATTAGTCTTTTTTTTTTTTCAAGGTCCATTAGTCTTAAAACACAAAGGCTATCCAAGTCAAAATAAATTTTTGGTAAATTTATATGAGATTTAAAAGCAAAGCAAGACCTAGAAAAAGTGGGAAATATGCACTGCCTTGTATTAGATTTACTGAATAAAAAGAGATTTTTGATTTTCTAATAGATTTGAATAACGTAGGGCCCCAACCTAGATTATTCAGGTTAACCCCTGAAACTCTGAAAGGTCTCATTTGTTTTATTTTGCTCTGATTCAGACAAAAGTAAGTTTGGCTAATATTAATTATAGATATATTTAACCTAGTTTTATTATTTTTTATTGTGGTAAAATATATATAACAGAATTTGCCATTTAATCAGTTGTACAGGTCAGTGGCATTAATTTCATTCACAGTGTTGTACAACCAACCAACACTGATAACTGTTTCTAAAACTTTTTCATCACCTCAAGCAGAACTTTATAACCACTAGGCAATAACTACCCCCTCATCACTCTTCGTCTGATAATTTCTAATCTGCTTTGTGTCTCTAGAATTGCTTAATTCTAGGTACCTCAAGTCGATGGCAACATACAATATTTGTCCTTTGGTGTCTGGCTCCTTAACATGTTTTGGTTTTTAAAATTTTTATTGTGGTAAAATATGCATAACATAAAATTGATTATTTTAACCATACTGTACAGTTCATTGGCATTAAGTTCATGCATGTCATTGTGTAACTCTCACCGCCATTTATCTCCAGAAGTTTTTCATCATCCCACAGTGAAACTTACCCATTAAACAATCAACTCCATTGCCCCTCCTCCCAGCCCCTGGTAATCACTTTTTCTGTCTCTATGAATTTGACTATTCTAGGTACCACATATAAATTGAATAATTCAATATTTGCCCTTTTGTATCTAGCTTGTTTCACTTAGTATAATGTCTTCAAGGTTCATCCATGTTGTAGCATGTGTCAGAATTTCCTTCCTTTTAAGGCTGAATAATATTCTATTATATGTGTATATACTGCATTCTGTTCATCCATTCAACCATTCATCAATGGACACTTGGATTGTTTCCATCTTTTGGCTCTTTGTGAATAATTCTGCAGTGAACATTGGCATACAAGTATCTATCGGAGTGCTTGTTTTCAGTTCATTTGGATATATACCAAGGATTGGAATTGCTCAGTCACATAGCTATTCTGTGCTTTTTGTGGAACTCTAAACCAATTTACACAACAGCATTTTACATTTCCACCAGCAGTGAATGAGGGTTCCAGTTTTCCCACACTGTCTCCAACACTTAACTTTTTTCACTTACAGCCATCCTAGCCAGGGGTAAAGTGGTATCTCATTGTGGTTTGATTTGCATTTCCCTAATGACTAAAGATGTTTATGTATTTACTGGTCCTCTGTGTATCTTCTTTGGAGAAATACCTAATCAAGTTCTTTGCCCATTTTTCAGTTGAATTGTTTGTCTTTTTGCTTTAAAGTTGGATTTCTTTGTATATTCTGGATATCAAGCCTTTATTTGATATTTGATTTGCAAATATTTTCTCCCATTCTGTAGCTTGTCTTTTCACTTTCTTGATAATGCCCTTTGATGTTCAGAAGTTTTTAATTTTGATAGGTAAGTCCTTCCTCATTAGTAATTACTTTAAATGGATTAAAGTCCTTTTTTAAAAAAAGATTGAGAGAGTGTACATGCATGTGTGTGAGTGGGGGTGGGGGTACAGGGTAAGGGAGGGAAAGAATTGCAAGCAGACTCCCTGCTGAGTGCAGAGCCCAACACAACTGAGCCACCCAGGAACCCCAGATTCCTGAGATTTAGTCATATGACCTCACTCTAGTAAGCGAACACATTGGGATAACCACCGTCTTGAGTCTAGAACTTTATAGCACACCAGGTGCCTGGGTGGCTCAGTTAAGCATCTGCCTTTGGCTCAGGTCATGATCCCAGAGTCCTGGGATTGAGCCCCTTGTTGGGCTCCCTGCTCAGTGTGGACTCTGCTTCTTCTCCCTCCCTCGGCCCCTCCCTCCCTGGCTTGTGCCTGTGTGTGCCCGAACTCTCTCAAATAAGTAAATAAAGTCTTTACCAAAAAAAGCCCCCAAAAAACAAAAAAACAACTGTAGTACAATACCACAACCAGGATATTGACATTAATTGGATCCACATAAATTATTCTGACCTCCCCAGTTTTACCTCTATAAAACTGATTTGCCTTTTAAAGAGAAAACAAAGTGGTTTAATTTGTAGAGTCCAGAGTCATTCACTTTTGATTACAGTACTCAACATGCAAATTACATTTACCTCTTGATACAGAAATGGCACCTTGCCACTTCCCCAGGACATTTAATCCAGACAGTTATTCCTGGGCAACTTTTCTCTATTTATCTGCCAGCACTTGCCCTCTCTACCTTCTTATAATGATATGTAAACTCTTATCCAGAAAAACTGGGTCTTTAGTTCAGTTGAGTCACACAGTACAGTACAAAGCCATTGTTTTTGTTTTTGTTTTTTTCAGCTGATTTGATGTATTCTGAACTACACATGAAAAATATCCCATTTAACCTATAGGTGATCATTCCTTAAGGCATTTGCGAATCCTCTGGTGTCTCGGGGTAACCAACTTTTCCCAGACAGTTTTAAGAGACCTAGAAGGTTTGTTAAGTCTATCTTGGCCCTGAGTATTCACTCTGAAAAATAATTTATTTGAATAAAGTTTTGACACATTTGCTCTTTGTGTCATTGCTCAAAATGAGCAATACAAGGATATTTGTTTTCCTTATACATAGTAAACTTTCATTAATAAATTTCATTAATAAATTCACTAATAAAAATTACTACTTTAATAAGGAAGTTATTAAACACTAGCACATAAATTAGATTTAAAATTCCAGGGTATTTGATTCACCAGAAAACAAGAGTTTACTGTGGTTTAGATGTCAGGCTGATTGTACATGGTAAGTATTACAGTTGTCTATGTTTCTTCCAAAGATTGAATTTTTGCTAAATTTTTATATATTTTCACTAGCTTGAGTTTACCCCTTTCTTTGCCTTTCTTTTCTGTGGTCACCAGAAGGGAATTTTTAAACATTTTAAAAATAGTTCTTTCCCTGTAAGTCACCCCAAACACAATCATTTCCTCCAGTTCAAACATAAAGGGAAACCTGGCTCAGGCAAGAATGATCCTTGTTGCACGTCCACGAGCTCACGTGTTCTCCTTTTTATTCTGAGAGGTCCCAGCTCAAACAGCTTACAAGGTTAAGGGCTACTTTGTTCCCAACAGAGCTAATCCTTGCTTCGATTAATAGAGGTCTACAGTTCTTTTTTGAACATGCCTTCAAAGTAGAGATCTTTGGCCATGAGCTTCTCTTTGACATCATTCAGTGCCCACTGGCAACCTTTTTGCTCCAGAACTTTCCATTTTGCCTTGAAGGCTTTGTTGCTGTTTATGGGCATGGCTATGGCTGCTCCAGTCATCTTTGCCTGGATTGTTCTTTTTTTTTTTTTTTTTTTTTTT
>LNAC01000044.1:3833353-3910730 GCA_002007465.1 Ailurus styani | reverse complement strand
GGGGGGGGCACAAGCAGGGGGAGTGGGAGAAGGGAGATTGAGAGCCCAGTTCAGGGCTTGATCCCAGGACCCTGGGATCATGACTTGAGCCAAAGGCAGATGCCCAATTGACTGAGCCACCCAGGCACCCCTGCCTGGATTATTCTTGATTGGTCATTGGCTTTATTTTGGCCCAGGATGAGAGAATAAATGCTCTGAATTCCAAATACCTAGAAGTACCAGGATGGAGCATTTACCCAGATGCAGCTAATGTGAGTAGTTGAATTCCTTGCTATAGCATAGGCTTAAAACTGGGTCACTAGAAATAGGACTTTGGTTGTAACAAAGCCTGAGCATGTCATGTTTATCCTTTCACTAGTAAGAATGATTGGGATGACATTTGTTAAATTCCCTTTCACCATGTCTGTGAGCATAGTGGAATCAGTTGTAAAAGAAGATAATACTGTTTTCCCTTTAGTTTTTTGAAAAATCCATCCTTTGGGGTGTTGGAAGTAATATTTTCATGTCAAGGTCTGTTTGGGAATATTATTTCCATTTTCCCTGAGGACTGTGCTTCGTATTAGGACTTCAACTGTCAAACACTTGCTCCTGGGTGAGTTTCTTGTCACTCTGCAGCAGGATGGACGTGTAGTGGTGGATCATGCCCATAGAGAGGGTGATGATGAACATGGGCAGGACCACCCAGAGGCCCACATTGGATTGAGCTGCAGCTCCTGCCATTTTTTTTTTTTAAGATTTTATTTTATTTTGGGGCACCCGGGTGGCTAAGTCGTTAAGCGTCTGCCTTCGGCTCAGGTCATGATACCAGGTTGCTGGGATCGAGCCCCGCATCAGGCTCCCTGCTCTGCGGGAAAGCCTGCTTCTCCCTCTCCTACTCCCCCTGCTGGTATTCCCTCTCTCGCTGTAGCTCTCTGTCGAATAAATAAATAAAATCTTAAAAAAAAAAAGATTTGATTTGATTTGATTTTAGAGAGAGAGGTGTGGAGGGACAGAGGGAGAGGGAGAGTGAATCTAAAGCAGGCTGCAAGCCCAGCATGTAGCCAGACTTGGGGCTCGATCTCACCACCGTGAGCTCACCACCAGAGCCAAAGTCAAGAGTTGGAGCTTAAGTGACTGTGCCACCCAGGCACTCCAAGTGTTGCACTTTCTTATTTATTTATAAGTGGTGAGAGATTGGTGAAAATGAAAATACTTAGTAGCTGTAGATAAAGCCATGCAGGAAGTCATAAATTCAGCCCTTTCCTGAAATATCTCAAGCTGCTAAGAGATTTTGTTATCCTTTTGCTCCGAAAGGCAACGTAATAGTTCGGACGTATCATAAGGAAAAGCTGTCTTCCATAGTTGAGGCATATAGAGCACATTGTGGGGCACCTGTGTGCCTCAGTTGGTTGGGTGCCTGCCCTCGGCTCAGGTTGTGATCTCAGGTCTGGGATCAAGCCCCACCTCGGGCTCCGTGCTCAGCAGGGAGTCTGCTTCTCCCTCTCCTTCTGCCTCTCCCCAGCATTTGTGTTCTCTCTCTCCCCTTTTCTATCTCAAGTAAGTAGTATTTTACAGAGCATGTTGGGACATAATTCCAAAGCTAATGGCTTACCACAGGTGAGAGAGCTCCATTGTAATGACAGATGAGTGGTAGCTATCTTACTCTTGCTTGAAAACAGCCTGCTTCAGTACTGGGATTGGAGATACACTCAGCCTTTTACGAGAGGAACGTAGACGTTATCCTTGTCCTCAGGGAGCTTGCAGGCAAGTGACTTTGGGATGTTACACTTAAGAGTTTTTGTGCTTCACTTGAATTCATCTTTAAAATAAGGATGGGGCACCTGGGTGGCTCAGCTGGTTAAGCGTCTGACTTTGTCCGAGGTTTCTTCACAGTTATGCCAGTATTATCCGTTTTTGTACGAATATCAGCAGTCATGTTGTGTTCTTCCCATTGCATCCCATCAGGTGGCGTATGGTGTCGATTTGTCCCATGACTCCCATTAAGGAAGAAAAAAAAAAGCTTAAGAAGGAAAAGTAACTTTTATTAGTTTTCATTTCAGAGGGCCCTATGCTCAGCAAATATCTTTTCTTTGTAGCATCCTGGGGGAGAAGAGGTTCTGCTGGAACAAGCTGGTGCAGATGCAAGTGAAAGCTTCGAAGATGTAGGCCACTCCTCTGATGCCAGAGAAATGCTAAAGCAGTACTATATTGGTGATGTGCATCCGGTAAGAACGAGCTGAGCTAGGAGTGCTTACAGAGACGAAGCTGCTAAACAGCCACAGAACATACAAGGAGAGGGAATGAATTATTAAAATGGAAATTCATTCAACCCCACCATCAGGCTACATATTCTCCCAAATCATTTTGCCTGCTATGCTGAGATAGAGCTTCTTGTATGTAAAGCAACACCTGTAGTTATCTGCAAAGTTAAGGGAAATGATTTTGGAATTTTTTAAACTGATTTTGTAATTACATCTCTATCTGAAACAATGATTTGGTTGTTCTTGTAATCTATGGACATTCAAACAAGGGACCCTGGTAGACTCAGAATTGGGGGTGATAGAGCATCTACCCTTCTGCAGATCTTGATGTCTCTCAGAGAATTCTCTACTACCAGAATGTAGTCTCATGGTCTAAGGTTAGAAACAAGCACATAGTGCGCAGAGTGAGAATTCATTTGGAAATGACTTAAAATATTATTTGTTTTCCTTTTTTAACAGAATGACCTTAAACCTGACAGTGGTAGCAAGGTAAGAAGAAGTCATCTGTTTCTCAGTGTGTTTCAAGTGTTTATATTTCTGTTTACTCAAATAGAATGGCTTTTTAAAAAATTACCTTAACGAGGGAAGTGTTTACTTTTCCCCCAGGCAAAAATCCTATTTTTTTCAGGAATTTGGACTCAGTGCCATCTCAGGAAAAAAAAGAATAGCTGAGTCTTGAACAGTAGGAAACATTTTGTTCATGTTTTTATTTGCATTAAAAAAAAAAAAGAAAGAAAAAGAAAAAGGAAATTCTAGAGCCAGTGTGGTTTTGGAAGAAATTAGTTTATGGGTTCCGTTGTTAAAAAAAAAAAAGTATTTCTTATTCTTACATTAAATAGTACAGGTGATGATAATACTGTGTTTGCAAAATAATTGGAAAGTTGATTTTCATTTTAAAGTCTTAGGAGTTAGATTGAAGTAATTGACTGGAATGGACCTTTCTGTCCCTATTACCCAGATTTAATCCTTTTATCATATAGGCTCCGATAGGCCTATACCCATTTCATTTACTCAGTGATACAGCAAAAACGAAAGATTAAATATTTGAAAACCTTAATGTGCACTGCATAACATACGAAGCACAAAATATGAAAGCCTTTTAGCTTCCCATAAGCGGGGCTGTTCATTTCCTTTACTGCTTCAGGCTTTTTCTGGACTTCCTCCTTCACAGAGCTATCAGGTTACCTTCTCACTTAAAGGGACAGCAGTTCAGTTGCTACCAGAACATCATGGTAACAACTTTTCTGCCTTTGAGCTTCTTGCTTCCCTTTCCTCACTGAGCTGGAATTACTGAACATGTTGGATACAGCACTTAGAGTTGGCCTAGACACAAGAATTCTCTCAACTCAAGAGATTGCTTGACAGTGTCTGCTGTGTGTCGCTGTGCAGTCCAGAGTGTTTTATGGAAATTGAATCTTCTGTCTTGCTACACTTCGCTGTTCCGAATTGTTGAATTGTTTAGGAAGGGGAATGAAATGATTCTTTAAATGCCTCTAGAGCACTGTTGGTCAGTCTCTCTTCCCCCTGCTAGCACTTGTCGTGAAGGTAAAGGTACAAGAGATAGACTATATCTAGGAACCATAACCCACTTTTACACAACAATCACGAGAGCACCTTTACTAAAATAATAGAAAATATTGTTGGGATTAGAATTGTCTAAAAGTCAACAAATTGCTTCTTATTGCTCTTTTTCTTCCTTGGTAATTCAGTATGGGGTGAGGACCATTCTTAAGAATGGAGAGTGGTGTTTTCAGATTCTGTCCCTTGGACCACCTGTGTTGGAATCCCTGGGCATGTTTCTGAGATGTCTATTTCCTGGGCTTCCACTACTACTGATTCATAATCTTTGGAGGTGGGACTTGGGAATTTGCATTTGAAGTAATCCAGGTAGCCAAGCACCAGACTTTTTGCTAAATGATGTGCCTATCTTGTCATTTGAAAACTTGGGGAACTTTAATTCTCTTCTATAGAAAGCACGGCGTACCTTGTATAGGCCAAGAATGTCTCAGCTAAATTAAATCTGTTGAGCCTTGGACTTTTTATAAGAAACACAGAAAAAGAAACCCTTTTTTTTTTTTTTTAAAGATTTTATTTATTTATTTGACACAGAGAGAGAGATTACAAGTAGGCAGAGAGGCAGGCAGAGAGAGAGGAGAGAGGAGGAAGCAGGATCCCTGCCGAGCAGAGAGCCCGATGTGGGCCTCGATCCCAGGACCCTGGGATCATGACCTGAGCCGAAGGCAGCGGCTTTAACCCACTGAGCCACCCAGGCGCCCAAGAAACCCTTTCAACTCACTGAATTCTGTATTAGTTTAGAAGTTTCCAAATGTAGTTTGGCCCCTGCCTGGTATAAACAGTGACTAAAGGCAGTATATTCAAAGCTGTTTCCCTCGTGTCTGTTGTACCCAAAGGACTGTCTGCATTAAGTAGAGAGTAGGTTATAGGGTGTTTCCAGTCACACTGCTGTATTTTAGGCAGATCAGGCAAGGAAAACCTTTGGGAAAAATTTCAAGGCCATCTACGTGGGTTTTCACAGAGCTATAGTCCAACCTGATTGCAGTTCCAGGAAGAAAATCCTGGTCCCTCAGATTTATTTCTTATAAAGATTGTAAATAAGCACTTCTGAATCTAGGATGTAGATGTCTCCTTTCTTAATTTTTCTTCACACACCGTGAAGTAAAGGATGTAAAATTCCTTTCATTAATACTTTCTTTTGGTTACAGGTTCCTAAACCTCTACAAAGAAGTGATTTTTTTTTAGCCTAATTAAGAGGCGTCTTCTGCCTCAGGGGACAGAGTTTTCATTTCCCTTCTCTCTCTTCTCCCTTCATTTCTCCACTTCTCTCCTCCCCCCACAGCTTCCCATCTCTTCCCTGCCTGAAACTAGCACCCACCCCATGCAAAATTTAAAAAAAAAAAAAAAAAGGCGTCACCCAGAATGTGCTATTCCAGAGTATAAATCAGGAACCTTTCCCCAGTTTTTTGGCAGCTGCCTTTCACACTGCTTTTGCTACAACAGAGGTAAATAATTAAATAATTGATGGTCACCATTGTTTTCTTGTTAGATTGATAATGCCTGAGGTCTAAGGCCCTGAAATAGTACAAAACTAAAATGTAAAATCTTCGAAACTACAGATCTGGCAGCAGATGTTTTTCTCACCTGCTTCAGCGGTAGATAATGAATTAGAATTACCAACCTTTTTGTCTCTGAGTCTCTTCCTCCCTGGAATAGTCCCCATGCTGAGAGCCATCAGTCTTCTGTTCCTTCTTGAGTTAACATTTTTTTGGTCTGTTTGGGAGTACAGAAACTCACCTTGGAAACACTTGGTGTTTTCTGTGCCATTTTGCCTGCCTGTCTACTGTAGGGCGAGTAAGCTAGACGTGTTTGTGGTCCGTGATGCCTCTCTTTGGGTGATGAGTTCCCTTGTGGGTTCGCTGTTTGAACTGCCAGCAGTTGAGGAGATGAGGTACATACACATGCTAACCTGACAAAAGTAGTCAGTACCATTTCATTCAGCAGATACTATCTAGGTGACAGTTCAGCTGCTTCAAGTATCATTACAATGAGCAGATTCACTAACCTTACCATTTTCCCATTTAAATTTTTGAATGGGTAGTACATGATGTTCATGGCAAAAAACTGAAGTAGTTTAAAAAAGTGTACTTTTATATATATATATTTTATATATAAATAATACGTATTGTTTATATATAATGTTAATTGTATAAATATACAAGTTATATATATATATATACTTTTACATATATATATATAAATTGACTGCCTTCTGTTTCCAACTCTCAGTCTCCCAGCTCCCCTTCCTCAGAGGTAGCCAGTTACCATTTCTTGTTTTCTCAAGAGATTCTGTGCATTCATAAATACAAATGGGTGGACAGACAGATAGATCCACTGATCAATCAGTTGATAAGCAGACCAACCATCACCTCTTTTAAAAAATCACATGCTGGGGGTGCCTGGATGGCTCAGGTCATGATTCCAGGGTCCTGGGATCTAGCCGCATCAGGCTCCCGGCTCAGCGGGAGGCCTGCTTCTCCCTCTCCCACTCCCCCTGCTGGTGTTCCCTCTCTCGCTGTGTCTCTCTCTGTCAAATAAATAAATAAAATCTTTAAAAAAATAAAAATAAAAATCACATACTATTGTTTATTTTTACCTAAAATTTTTATCTTAGTGATTTTTTTCTACAAGAAATCCTCTTTATTTTTTCAAATTTTTATTTAAATTCTAGTTATTTAACATACAGTGCAGTTAGTGATTGTTGTTTAACAGTATTCCATAGACAAGAATTTTGATTAGATGACATTTGCCATACATAATGGGATTTGATGTATTTTTTTAAAAACAAATAAGATTTTGGGGTAACTGTGTGGCTCAGTCGGTTGAGTTGTGGTCCCAGGGTCCTGGGATTGAGGCCCACATTGGCTCTCTCCTCAGTGGGGAGTTGCTTCTCCCTCTCCCTCTGCCTCCCCCACCCATGCTCTTTTTCTTGCTTGCTCTCTCTCTCAACTAACTAAATAAAATCTTTTAAAATAAATAAAACAAATAAGATTGTTTCCATAAAGACTTGACATGTTACTTAAACTTCATTTTTTTTAAGTTAATAATTAACTTTTGAACTCTAGTAAATTCCAGGTACATTACAAGCAATCTATAAGTTGCATTTAAAAGCAGATACATGGGGCATCTGGGTGGCTCCGTTGTCGAACGTGTGCCTTTGGTTTAGGTCATGATCCTGGGGTCCTGGGATCTAGGCCCGAATGGGGCTCTCTGCTCAGCAGGGAGTCTGCTTCTCCCTCCCTCACTTCCCCTGCTTTTGTTCCCTCTCTCTCTGTCAAATAAATAAAATCTTTAAAAAATAAAAAAATAGATTCATTTTTTTCTTCCTGATGCGACCGACTTTTGTTATACAACAGTTTTCTAGAACACATGCATAATATTCAGTTTACCTTCTCTTTTATGGGAGAGAAACTAAAAAGAATACATTGTTTGTAATTATGTAATGTAGTTACTTGGTTGCATCATGCCAAAAATTTCCTTCAAAGAATTGTTTAATATTCCTGTCATAAGTAAAACCTAGTTTATTAATGTTTGGAATGGTATGCATATGTCCTTCAGATGAGCAGTGATTGCTCTTTACCAAATAATTTTGCATGGTTGATTCATTGTTCCTGACTTCGTCTAACATTTCTTTTTTGAAACATAATATTTTGAAATAGAGAATAGAATGTAATGACAAAATCCCTCTTGTAAAACAAAATACTCATTGCTGAGGCATCTCAAGGATTAATGTCTTCTCATACGCTTTATTTAGAAATAGTGTGTAGTTTTGCAAAAGAAGGTGTTGGAAGGATAAGGTAACATCTTTTTCAAATCGGCCCTCCAGTGTTAGAACAAGTTTTTCACTTCTTTGGTCCCAGTAGAAATTACTCTGCGAATGTTGAGGTTTTTTTTTTTTTCCTTCAGTGATGTCTTATATATGTTACCACCATGGGTTCTTGAGACAGTCGTACAGAAATTTGTCTTAGAGGGTGTTTTTCATCTTTGAATTTTGCCCTTATATGCAGGGAAATATTTTTTACTTGACTGGGCTGACTATAGGGATGATACATCCTTTACTAAACAGTAATTATTAATACATTGGAGCTTCTTGAGAAGGCTGTCGTTAAGATTCACATGTGGCCGTGTCATAGTTGGAACTATAAAATGTTGAAGTTGTGTATTTCAATAGTCAGACTTTTTAGATTTTAAGAAATTAATACTGAAATTCATATTATGACAGCTCATGCTATAAAGTCCATTTTATCAGGGGGGAAAAATCCTTTCCAATAGTGTTTGAAACTGAAAGTTCTGAAGTTGTTTTTCATAAGTTACTGGCCACGTAGAAACCAAAGTGTTCTAAATAAAAAGCTACAAAAACTGTCGGACCACCCAAATACACATGAGCTTCACTGAAGGTGTCATGTGGCTAAAAATCCACTTTTTCCATTTTAAATACTTGGAATCCTCTTGGAATAGCAAGCATCTAGTTTAGGAATTAAAACATAAGCTCCAAAAAAAAAAAAGCAAACAAAAAAAACCCTCCTTATACACCTTGCAGCAATTTCCCTTCTATTTAAACCTCTGAAAGTCTAAACTATTTAGGCTAAAGGTTTACTTTATAAATGCTCTATCTATATATTTTAATGCATCATAATTACAATCCTGGTGTATTGTTTCCTGTGTTTATGTTCTGTTGACAGAGTACACTATTCCTTAGGCATGTGTTTCCCCATGTTTTTTCAAAAACGATGTTCATAGTGAAACCATGTCCACTGACCCCTAAATCCTTTTCTGTATGTTTGTCAATTACTACATTTCTTTGTCGTTCTCTTAACCATATCAAAGAGAGTCTGTACTTCCAGTACAGTGCCTCTTGGAATAGTATCTAGAAGAGCCTATCTCTATACCAGGTGTAAGATAGAAAAATCTGCATGTGGGTAGTGTTCCTTCAATCTTTCCAGACATGGGAGAATAGTGTTTCCTTCCCTCTAACCTTTAGAAGCCTGCTATTGTAGATTTTGTGAAAATGCCTTTGGGTCAGAAAATTGTGTCGAGTTAATTAAATATGGCTTTAGAATTAGAGTTTATCTGGTTTGAGCCTTTCATTTTATAAGTGAGGAAACCGATTTAGCATTGAACTTGAAGACTGTAGACAGGTTCAGTTATGGGCAGCTTAATAAACAGGCTACTCAGATATTAGGAAATATTTCCTTTTACCCTACAGAGTCCATGTTTATTTTTTTATTTAATGAGGGAATTAACACCTTAATGAACCTCGAACTTAAGAAACCAATTTATTCAAACAGTTCATTTCTGTTAATTTTGAACTAAAATAAGAGTAGACTTAAAACAGTTTAGTAGTTCGGAAGTGTATTCCAGAAACATGTGTATTAATTGCTTGGTAAGGCTTTTGGTAGAAGAACTCTGGATTTGATCTGCTCCCTGGTAACTAAAATCATACAGTATTGCAATTATAGCCTTCCATGCCAAAGATTGAGCAGTCACTGTTCTCCTGACCAAAAATCTTGCATGTAAATTAAGATGTGGGCAAGAACATTACCGGCCAGATATGCCTGAACACACAAAGGGGTAAGTTAAAGTCAATCATAAACTGTAGGAATTTCACTTACGCATCCATTAGATTGAGCACAGAGCTTTGGAGTGGAAATGGGGAGCTGTGCATAGAGACAATGGCAGGGTGGGGGTGAAGGAAGGTTTTGTGTGAACAAAACCTTTTCTTTTTAATTTTGTTAAATTAAAAATAACTTACTTGGCTTCTTTCCAAACTTGGCTGAGATACTTGGCTTCTAAGAGCAGTGCCTTAAACAGCTCTTTCATTATAGTTGATTAGAAGTGGAGTCACTGTAGTTTGGCATTTACTTGGCTGTCAGTGTCCTAAAGAGTGGGTCCACTTCTTTCTCTTCTTTCTCTTCTTTTTCCTCCAGTGGTAGGGAAGTTGGTCTTTTTTGCCTCCAGGGATGGAATGATCTTAAAACAGGAATTGAGGTACTTAGTTGTTTTTTTTTTTAAATATGTTTAAATTTTTTTTTAAACAGGAATTGAGGTACTTAGTTGTTTTTTTTTTTTAAATATGTTTAAATTTTTTTTTATTGCTTATTAGAAACTATTAGAGTTGGAACATAGTATGATCTTCTCTCTGGTCTCTTTCTTTTCTCAGTTGCTTTCCGCATTGTCTGAGGTTCACTCCAGTTAGCACGCATGCCAGGCTTTTAGTTGTAAAAGAGGCTAAAGGTTTGAAATCTAGAGAATCCAGTACTATGAACTTTGGCTTTTACTGTGATTACAGATTAAACATAACACATATATTACTCTATAATGTTTTCATGTAAGCCTTTCAAATTGTCCCGGTTTTTTAAATACTGACTGTACATTTTTTGTTCCAAAATCATTGCTATATATGTGGGTAAAGGATAAAAGACCATAGACTTTTTTTTTTTTAATGAAATTCAATTATTTCATGGCTACTGTAGTGGAATCTTTTAAAAGGCAACATTATAAATTACTCTGATACACTGCCATAACTACTACAACCACCACCTTCCAAATCTATAAAACATTTGCTGTATTTCTCAGAGATTGACTTGTAACATGTTTTAATTAACCTGACTCATGATGTTCTACTAGAAATGTCCCAGATAGCAGTAATCATCAAGGTCTCAAGGAAGTATAGTAGTTTATTAATGTGGTTTATCTGAAACTTTTTACGAAAAGTTTTATTTGCCAGTAGGCTAATTTCTTTTGGGTTTGGGGCATGTATTCATTTGCATGGCAGAGTTTTGGGTATATGAAATTAAAACTCATTTCATGATCTGCTCTAAAGTATCTAGACCAGTATGTAGGGTTTTTGGAAATTCTTGGTGATTACTGAAAATTGTGGTTAAACAGAGTTAATATTCTGTGTTTACACCATAGCATACTTTTGCATATTGGCAAAGAGGATATTTTGGGCAGTAGTAACCTATGCTAATGGGTTTGTCCTCTGGCAGTAAGTTAGCAGGCCTTTTTTATATAAGGCTAGTTAATGGACTCCAGAACTTCATTTGACATTTACTTAAATTGGATTTTAAAATTTTAATAATAGCTTTACAAGATATAATTCACATACCATCCAATTTACCTCTTAAAGATGTACCAGTCAGGGGCTTTTAGTATATTCATAGAGCTATGCCACCATAATCACAATAATTTTGGAATATTTTCATCGCTTCAGAAAAACACCCCATACACCATTAGCATTCATTCCCATTCCCCTCCAACTCCTTTCCCCCTGCTGCCTCCCCAGCCCTAGGGAACCACAGATCTACTTTCTGCCTCTAGATTTGTCTGTGCTGAACCTTTCATACAAATGGATTTCTATAATATTTGTATAATATGTCGTGTTCTGTATCTAGCTCCTTTCACTTAGCATGTTTTCTTCAGTGTTTATCCATGTTGAACCATGGATCAGTACTTAATTGCTTTTTATTGCCAAAATTTTGCTTTTAAGGTTATTTTGATATTTTCCCCCTTAATTCCATTCTTCCCATTTCATTGTTAAACAAGCCCTAATTATGATTTCCGAGAGTAACCAGTTCATCTCTATAAGCCACAAAGCACCCGTCTGCATGCTCTAGAGCATTTCACAGTTGATCTGTTTGACACAAGTTTTGATTTTTTAAAATAGGTTTTCCGAAAATGTGGTCTTGGCTACTGCCAGTGGCAAGCCCAGCTGAACTAGGCATATCATTGTGACTGTAGTTAGTTCATTTCAATATAGTTTGTATCAATAGCATTTTTTTTTTAACATCTAAGAAAGTTTAGGCCATTTTTCTGTGTTCTCCTTACTTGTTCTTCACTAGGAAGTACCAGTATGTTACCAGAAATAGAATTCTTGGTCCTCCCAGTGCATTAGGTTTATAAACATCAAATTGCATGAAAGATGAAGTTCTGTTATTAGCTGCCAAGTTTATACAGATATTCAGGAAGGTTTACATACTTATTAATCTTCTTTGTTTTTCTTGGTAACTTTCGAATATGCATCTTCTTCAGGACCCTTCGAAAGATGCCCCGTGCAAAAGGTTAGTATACCCTTAATGGACTGCCATCTCACCATAACGTCTGGCCAGGAGTTCTTCCACAAATATACATGTATAACATAACTTAAGAATACAGTTTGACTTGGGAAGAGAAGTGGGGAATATAGTCAAGGGTATTGTGAAAGTGTTGTGTGGTGATGGAGGTCAGCCACGCCTGCGGTGAGCAAGGCATAGGTATAAACTTGTCGAATCACTGTGTCATACCCCTTAAACTAATGTAATATTGTGTTACTGTATTTCAGATATGTGTTAACTGTATTTCAGTTTTTAAAAAGTACAGTTTAACAGCTAACTCTCTTTTGGCCGAAATTACTGCAAATTCAGTATTTCCTTACCATTAGCAAAATTAATTTTGACACTTTCAGTCATTTTGAGTAATCTCAAAAGTTCATGCTTTGAGTAATTTTTAAATCATGTTGTGACATAAATTGGAATCACATTCGGTGAGAGGCCAGTGCAGGGACAAATAACTACTGTTAAGTCACGCCAACAGTCTCTGCAACTCAGCCCCGCTATGCAGCTTACTTAAAACTTAATCTCAACAAAACAAAACAAAAAACTTAATCTCCTCTAATCCTTACAACCACTCTGTAAAGTGGGTGCTATTACTGCATTTTATAGAAGGAAAAATGTGGATTGCACATGTATTTGGGTTTTTTTCAAAGGTTTACTTCAAAAATCCCTTGTTGTGGTTTTAGGAATATAGTAGTAATGAGCTCTGAAAGGTATACATTTACCATCCCTTAAATGTACTTGAGATGACTCTGGAATCCTTGGCTTGTAAAAAAATCTTGATAGAGATTTTATAGAACTGTTTACCTTTCTGAGATCCCACTTAAAGCATTTCAGAGGAAGTGAGAGAAAATGTGGTATTCTTCCTCCCCCGCCATAAAAGTATTGCCTCTTTAATTTGTGGTGGAGGACAGAGAATTTAAAAAATTTAAACTTAGAGGAAACTATTAATAAATTTGCCTTCCTTAATATTAAGGTCTTAGGCTCAGCCAAAGACTCCGGAAAGAATTCGGAAACACAAGCCATAAACTTGCAGTAGACTTAGGTGATACGTAACACTCGTTAATTACTATGCAGGGGCGCCTGGGTGGCTTAGTCAGTTAAGCATCCAACTTGATTTCAGCTCAGGTCATTGTGTCATGAGATCAAGTCCAATGTCAGGCTCCGTGCTCAATGGGAAGTCTGCTTGAGATTCTTTCCCTCTCCCTCTGCCCCTCCCCCTGCTTGTGCATGTATACTCTCTCTCTCAAATAAATAAAATCTTTAAAAGAATAATAAAATCATAAGGTATATTTCACAACTATCAGGTTGGCAAGAATTGAAAATTCTACGGATAAGAGGAGTTGTTGAGGAAGCGGATCACCAAGGTTCTTAGTCCGTCTTAGGGGAGTGTAAAGGGGTACAATCACTTTGGAAAAGAATTTGGCATTATCTAGTAAATTTGGCAATGTGAATAACTTTTGACCCAGAAATTCCATTTCTAGGGATATATTCTAGAGAAATGTGTGTACAGGTATGCCAGGAAACACATACTAGAATGTTCAGAGCAGCATTATTCAAGATAACAAAAAACTGGGGAAACAAACCAAATAACCATTCCTTAATAAAATGAATCCAAAAAAATAGTAAAATAAAATGAATGAATCCATTCTGGTATATTCATAAAATTCTGGTATATTCCTGAAGTGGAATACTACAAAGCAATAAAAACGAATGAGTCACGACTGCATGCAGTAACCTGAGCAAATCTCCAAAAGAGAGTTCTGTCTTATGGCTGGGAAGTTACTGTTGGACTTAACTCTTTTGGTGCCGCCTAAATCCATTTCCTCTTCTTCTATCCCCAGTGACAGTTAAGTATTACAAAGGATTGTATGAGGACCGGTGGTCAACCATTCTCAGTCTTTTGTACGGAAGAATTTCTCTTCAGTGTTTTCTCAAGGACCCTACTTTTGCCTCTTACGGTGGTTCTCCGAGATACCTGAACTGATTACGTCTCTGGGGACATTACTTCAAAGTTCCCATGTGCCATAGTGCTGTTGTACATGCCAGTTTGCTTGCTTTCTTTTTTTATACAAAGTTCCTTGGCTGGCATTCTAAACTTCTCTGGGGCAGCTTTCGACCATACTTAAATGTACAAAGTGCCAGGCATGTTGAGGCAAGGAGAATCATTTTTGTTATTGAAACTCAGCTGGTTTTATTGGCTTCAAAACCTTTTAATACCAAGGCTGCGTATGTCTTAGTAGAGGGGCATGCAGGTCGTTTGGATCATGGAAAAATTACACTTTAAAACAAGCAGTGCTAATGAGCTGAATAGAGAAGAATTATTTTAAGGGGCATGACGGCTATCCTGAAATTCCTAAGGAAAGTCTCTTACAGGACTTCTCAAGCCAATTGCCATTTATTTAACTTTATTTGACTTTTTTTTTTTTTTCGAAAGATTTATTTATTTGTCTTAGAGAGAGCAGGAGGGAGAGGAAGAAAGAGAATCTCAAGCAGGCTCGATCAGGGCTTGATCCCACGACCCTGACATCACGACCTGAGCCAAAACCAAGAGTTGGTTGCTTAACTGCTGAGCCACCCAGGCGCCCCAACCTTTTTTAAGCCAACTGCCGTTTAACTTTTCAGTACGTTCTGTGTATTCTTGTGTCTAAACTTAATTAGAGATTAAGAGGATGGGTCTGTAATCAGACTGGTTGACTCAGTTTGCTTCATGATTTTCTTTTTTTTTTTTTTTTTTAAAGATTTTATTTATTTATTTCACAGCGGGAGAGAGATCACAAGGAGGCAGAGAGGCAGGCAGAGAGAGAGGGGGAAGCAGGCTCCCTGCTGAGCAGAGAGCCCGATGTGGGCCTCGATCCCAGGACCCTGAGATCATGACCTGAGCCGAAAGCAGAGGCTTTAACCCACTGAGCCACCCAGGCGCCCTGCTTCATGATTTTCAGTGCAAGGCTTGTATTCTCTGTGTATATGAAAGTAATAGTAGTACCTATTTCATAGGGTTGTGAGGATTAAATCTAGAAAATATATGTGAGACAGATGTGACATTGCCAATAATTGTATTAGATGGTATTGTTTCTAAATTTGTAATTATATCTATAAAATGGTGGCTTTTTTTCCTCTTTAAAAATGTTGATTGTAGATTATTTAAAAAACGAAGCACAAAGAAAAAAAATTTAAGCCATCCATAATCTGGAAATAACCACTACTTGTCTTTGTAAAAGCATATAAAGAGGTGTATATATATGTATTTTTTCGGATCATACTTTGCATTCTGTTTTTAATCTTTTGAAAATTATTGTTTAATATTGTCATGCCAATCCAGATTTTTATTTTTTTCCTGTTACTTGGGTGATAAAAGCAGTTAAACTTCCCAAAGTAAATCAAAACTCTTTGCTCATAAAAATATTAAAATGTGCATGTTGAAAGATAGGAAATGTTTCGTATCAGGTGTTCACAGCTTCATTGCTTTCCCCCCACTTCTAGTTGCTGGTCATACTGGATTTTGCCCATCATAGGCGCTATTGTCTTAGGTTTCCTGTATCGTTACTACACGGCGGAAAGCAAATCCTCCTGAGGAGACCATGTGGAAGTTGGAAAGCATATCCATTGGGAGTGCGAACTAGAGACTTGTTTGGAGGCCGAGCGATGCCCTCTTCTCGAATCCTGCCGGGTGTGTGCTTCCCCCTTGGAGCCCAGATGGTTGGCCAGACATCCACCCCACACCTGGGGCCAGTGTCCTTCATTTCCCAGAGCCTTACTTCCACAGCACCTGCTCATTGTTCTGTGTCCCTGGCAGTGGCCCCTCTCTCTGCTGGCTTCCACCAGCCCCTTTGCATTTCCAAACTTTGTTTTATAATTACAATCCGTACGTCTTAGTGACATTGTACTTTGGTAAAAATGCCTGTTTTCCAATTCTTTGATGTACATTAGATATTCTTAACAGGGCAACACACTCTGGTTTTGAACCTTTTTCCACTTTTCTTTGAAGTAAATATATATGTGTATATATATATTTAGTTCTGACTTAATTCTGTTATTTATCATAAGGGATTTAATTAATGAAGTAAAGTTGCACACCTGTGACTTAAAACACAACTGCCAGATGATCTCGTTCCTTCTTTATATTTGTTCAAACTAGGAAGAACCATGAAATCCTCTCCTCTCTCCTGTGCTAGTGCAGCAAGTAGCTCTTGCCACCCCCCAAGTCCACCAAGTGGTGCTGGACAGAACTGTGCTTCCGTTGTATTTCTTGGGAGTGGAGAGAAACAGGGAAGGGGAGAGATGAACTGGGGTGATAGGGTGAATTCTTCGTCTTCTATCTTTCACAGAATACTGAAGGCACTACTTTAGGGCAGAAGTTTAGGAAAAGCACCAAAGACTTCCTTCTTTTATTTTTCTTTTCTCTTCCCCCCCAAAGACTTCGTGCCCTAATTTTGTGTGGCACCATTTTCTAGCTGTCTTCTTTCTTTTCCCCCCAACTGTCTTATTGGTGAGATACAAATTTATAATTCTATCTGTAGAACTTCACCAGGAATTTTTTTATTGATTGATTAGCAAATGTTTTCATTCCCCGTTTTACAAAAGCAAGAGAGTCCAACTTGATCAAAGATACAGTATCTGATCTTCTGTTAACCCCAGTAAAAGAATTTCCGTGGTAAAGTGACCTTCGAAAGGGGTAGAGCGTGACAAGAGAATGTTTTCCATTTCATCTGGGTTTTACCTCCATGGCTTCAATTTGTGGTTTTGTTGTTTTTCCACTGAGGGGAAAAAGAAAAAAAAAACCAATGAGTAGTTTTATTCCTTGGATGAGTGTTTAATTGAAGAGTAGGTCATTATTTAGAATTACGTGTGTTTCTTCTTGGTTCAGGAATTTCTCTGGCTTATTTGACTTGACTTTTTTTTTTTTTTCCCCTGTGGAAGCACCTGAGGAGACAGTGTATGGGCTGTTTTTTGCCAACAACTGTTTGTGGTGATTTTTCTCCTCATCTTTTAAGGATTAACAGTCTGCTTCTGAGCCATTGTCCTATGCAGCAAGGAGCAGCTTGGTTCCAGAACAACCGTGAACCTACGTAGTACCTACCCCTGTGCCCCACTTCCAACTTGCCACTGACTTGACAAGACAGGAAAGTGCCCCCAAAAAGCAGTGTCTGCCCATGCAAACTATTTAAGGAAAGGTTCAACCCACGTCCTGCAGTTGAGTGAATTCAGAATTCATCAAAATAATATTAACCTTGTATTTGCACACTTGGATATGATATTCTAAAGAAATTGAGGGATTTTTGACAGACTTTTATATATCAGGGATGTGGGAATAGTCAAACTTTTACCTTTAGAAAGTATTTTGTATAAAATGCCACTTTTAGACAATTTATTGAGGAAAACCTTTGGTTATTATGTAACAAAAGTGGTGTGACTATTGATGCTCGTCCCATTTGAAGGCATAAGGAAGGGCTGCCTTGCATGAAAATTGGTATATAATTGCTATAATAATTAAGCTGCATGATTACATGAACCACATTGGGGTAGAAATGAAGAACAAAGGAGTATTGAGGAACTGGAAAGGGAACATTCAGGCTGAAACTAAGCCAGCAGATAACTTGGATCAATTAAAAGTATGTTGGCAGTCTTCGAAATTAAATGAAAAACATCTGGCTTATAAGAAATGTTAAAGAGTGATAGTCTTAAGTAAAATTGGTGGGGGTTTTTTTTGTTTTTGTTTTTTAGGGCGAACACCAACACAAAAGGAATGTTTTTCTATTTCATCTTGGTTGTCTTTTGCTGTTTATATCTGGACTTGTTTTTACTTGGAGCCAGAGGAAAAGATTTTCAGACTTTTGTCTCTACCGTCCATGAAATCCATCCAACACCCAGGGCTTCTTTTGATCTACTCCTGATGTCACTTTGTGTTAGAAAAACCACATTTGGGTCCTTTGGCTGTTTCTCTGCTGCCTACATCAACAGCAGGCGAAAGGTAGAGCCTAGTGTGCGAATTTGCAGCAGTTTTTCTAAACAGTAAAACAATATAGGATGTTAGCCAAGTCCATCAAAAAAGACTCGTTTTAAGAGGTAGAAACAAATTCTCGAAACAGTCTGGCCGTCGGTAGGTCACGAAAACCCTTCAGGAGAGCAAGCGAAGCCAGTTGCTGTTGGCTGACAGGGCAGGGCCCCCATGAGCTGGTCTCTGGGGTGGTGGGTTGTTCATTCCCGAGGAGGACCAGCTGCCACCTCACACTACGCTGTACATGTGACGGCTGGAGGTGACAAAAGGAGGAGATGAGAGAAGACGTGTGCTACCCACACGGGGATGGGAGTACCGGGTCTCCAAAATTTCCTAGCCCCTGTCCCTTAGTAATTGGTTTCAGTGTCTAAACAACTCCACATTTGGAAAGACAAGAAGAGGTGGGGACAAAGTTGATGCTGTGTTTAGTTTTTCTGGGACCTCTTAAGCAGAAACAAAAATCCATTGGAACTTATAATTTGAGCCTGTAAAGTTCTTTTAGCAGTTGCCATAAATGCGTATGTTGTGAGATAAGAGCATTGTTGAGTTTATACTCATTGAATTCCAATGTGGGGCAACGAGAAATGCTTTATATTTATAGGTCAGGTATACATTACTTACAGTAGCTCCTGCTTCAAATCTCAGGCGATACCGATCTGGTTAAATTCCATTTTAGGAGATTGAAATGCAGAACATTAACATTCATTACTTCCTTCCCTGGGAGAAATGGAATCAGACATGTCTTGTCTCAACAAGAGACTTTTTTTTTTTAAACCATCTCATTCTGTTGCCAAATATCACAAAAGTAATGGGGAGTTTAGTTCACATTTGGCTGTTGTTCTCTGAAAGGGCCTGGTTTGGAATTCGTGGGGGTGATTTCAGAGGGAGGTTCCAGAAAGCAGAGAGAGGTATTTGTCAAGTTACCTACCCAATATCTAGCATCTTACTCATAAGTTTTAGGAGCTGCTCTTTTCCTGTACCTATCTATATTCTACATGTGCTCATTCGGCAAATGTTATGATTATTTAACTTCCTTTCTTTTTACTTCACCCTCAACTGTGAATGAGTAATATTAACATTCCTTTTGTGTATTCAATAATGGAGTTTGTTTACCTATTTTATTTCAGCATATTTTGAACAAAGATCTTTGTCTCTTTCTGCTGGCATGTGCACACAGTGAATGTTTGTTAGAACTACACACAATAAAGATACTGTTTTCCTTTTCTTGCCCTGACTACAGTTATTAAATTTTTTTTTTTTTTTAAAGCAGAAGTGTTGGCTCTGTAATCCTAAGGTGTTCTGGAAGAAAAGAATTTGAGATGCATGAAAGTCACCTATATCTGTGCTAATAATGTGTTTAGTGAAACTTGATGGGGAGTTTTGTGGTTCTTCAGTATTCCTTCTACTGTTCTTTCTTCGAAGTTAGTTGTTGCTCAGTTGATAATCACAAGAGGCAAAAATCAAGACTTGCTGTGTTAATGGACGTGAAGTGGCGACCAAGTAGACCAGTTGGGAGTTCTGTTTTTGTTGAAACCATCTGGTAAAGAGAAGCCAGTACAAGGCAATAATATTTTGTTATCTGTGATGCCAGTCTTCAAATGACTGTTTTTCTTGGAAATAGCTAAACTGTTGGGGAAAATTAAACACTGAGATTGAAGTTCTAGCGACCGTGTTAATTAAACAAGGGAAATAAACAATTCTTATAATTACCTTTGAAACATACTGATAGCCTTCTAACATTACTAATGAGACATCGTTCATTAGGGCTTGGTTATTTCACTGTCACATGAATTACTAACAGGAAAGGATAGGCCCATTCTTACTATTAGTGTTTGAATCTAATGTTTAATCTCCAGTCCTAATAATTCTTATGACTGACTCTTCGTGATACTAAGTATTTGGCAGGTGCTTGACAAATCCTGGTTTATTCCTGAAAACCTGAGGTAGAAGATTGTGATTCCATTTATGTAAATTTAAGGTAAGAAATACCCACATGGTCTACTAAGCTGTTGGTAATTGTAGGTATTTTTGGTAACCTAACATTAATTAGCTTAATAGGTATCTGTGGTATGTATTGAAAGGACCACTCAGCTTAATCACATATATTCTGGCATTTAAAAAATTTAATTTTTTTAAGACTTTTAAGTAATCTCTACATCAACTTGGGGCTCGAATTCACAACCCCAAGACCAAGAGTTGCACTCTCCACCAACTGAGCTAGCCAGGTGCCCCTAAAAAACTTAATTATTTTATAAAGCACCCAGGAAAGACTAGAGTTGCTGTCAAATGAAACTTGAGGATACAGCTATAATACTCTTTATCTTTTATGTGCCCCCTACTACGTGCCATGCAGTACCTGTGATAGCATTTCTGATTCATCCCCTTATAGCATCCTTACACAGTAGATACCCAAATTTTACCAACAACTTGCCTGAGGCCACACAGCTAAGATGAAAGCTAGAGTTTACATCCAAATCTTGCCCTAACTCTCCATTTCCTATATCGATGGTTCTCATATAAAAAGCTTCAACTGTATAAGAATTAATATGCTTGGTATATCTACTACTAATTCTCATATTTGGTGTTTCTGTGTACTGTCAATGAAATGGGGTCAATAATAATCATTTTCTCCGAATTAGTAGATAACTAAAAATAGCCACTCTCTTAGGAGTCCCTGAAAAATCTTGGTTGTTGAAGATATCCTGTTGTTTCACTTATTTAAAATAAGGGATGCCTGCATGGCTCACAAACGTCTGCTTTTGGCTCAGTGATGATCCCAGGGTCCTGGGATTGAGCCCCACATCAGGCTCCTTGCTCAGCAGGGAGCCTGCTTCTCCCTCTCCCTCTGCCTGCCTACCCCTTCTTGAGCTCGCTCTCTCTGTCAAATAAATAAAATCTTAAAATAAAATGATCCTTGCATCCTTTGCAGAAACAGTCACTTAAAAACAGTTAATGCGAATTTAGATTTGAACTACATTATTAGAAACAACTTTTTTTTTTAGATTTATTTAGTTATCTTAGAGAGAGAGAGCATGTGCAAACGAGCAGGGGGAGAGGGGCAGAGGGAGAGAGAATCCTGAAACAGACTCCATGCTGAGCATGGAGCCTGATGCCAAGCTCAGTCTCACAACCCGAGATCATGACCTGAACTGAAACCAGGAGTCAGATACCCAACTGACTGAGCCACCCACATGCCCTTAAATTTATAGTTTTTTAAATGGAAAGTAATTGATAATTGGTTGGCTTGAAATTAGCCTCTTCTGAACCTTCTCTACAAATCATGTGGCCATGTGAGAAGTGGAAATCCTGTACTTTGTGTCATGTACCCTAAGATTTGGAAACTGTCATTTCTGGCTTTTGAGATTGTTACATCATGAAAAGATTCAAGTTGAAGTGTGATTAAAGGAAGCACAACATAACACAAATAACAAATGCTGTTTGTTATAAGTATGACATGGCATTTTTTGTTTGTTTGGCAGCCTCAAAGCAGTTTCCTCTTGTTTGCTCCTGGTCCTGATCTCTGTCATTGAAACCCTGATGTTAACTTTAGAACCACAAGGACTGGGAAAGAGAAAAATGAAAACCAGGTGCTTGAATTTCACTCTTCCTTAGAGAAGCTTACTTCTGAGATTTTTTTTCCCTCTGGCTTCCTCATCTGAGTTTTTCAGACAGGGGAGGTGGTGTTACCTCACAGAGGAGCAGAATGGTGTCCCCAGTAATAATGAAGCTTCTTGCAAATCTGCCCACTGACACAGCTGTCCAAAAGTCTGATAATCAGGAACAAATAGAGAAACGGGGGAAGCTATAGTCTGAACAGCACAGGAAAGATGAGCTTTCCGAGACTCTCCATCTGACCACCTTTTTCTCTGCATCTTTTAAAAAATCTCTTTTGAGTGTTTCCTTAGTTCTTATACTAACTTCTGCCCTGCCCCTCACTGAATGACTTTGCCTTATGTTTTACTAATAAATTGTATAACACCTCAGCTATGCTTCTCTTCATTTTAAAGTATTGTGGTACAAAAATGTACCCTTTAGTCTGTCCTAGAAAACATTTGGAAGAAATGAATCCGATTTGTTTATGAGCTGGACCATCCATGTAAACTAGTGCGGTTCTGTTTGAACATCTTTGTTGACCTTCGTTTAAGGCTAAATTCTACCCCTGGGCCTTTCATGTATGAGTCAGTAAATTGGTTTTTTGTCTTAGGCTCATTCAAGTTTGGTTTCTGAGACCCATATACTGACCGCTATGGCCTCTGCAATTTATCGGACCTTAAATGCCTGCTTTGGTAATGATGTCTTTGTAAGGGTTCTGCCTCTCCGAAGTATACCCTAGCTCTCATAGGCCACAGACTCATTTTTTTGTTCTGTGCTAAGTCTAAGTATCTTTGTAAAGAAGAATACTCTTCACTTAAAAAAGATACACAGATCCTTTTTTTCTTTTTTCCCCCCAAAGATTCCGTTTATTTATTTGAGAGAATGGGAGAGAGACAAGCTGGGGGAGGAGTGGAGGAAGAGGAAGAAATGGTCTCCATACTGAGTGGGGAGCCCCACACAGGCCTCAGTCCGAAGGACCCCAAGATCATGACCTGAGCCAAAGTCAGAGGCTTCACCGACTGAGCCACCCAGGTGCCCCTCTTTTTTTTTTTTTTTAAAGGTAGGCTCCACACCCATTGTGGAGCCCAATGTCAGGCTTGAACTCACAACCCTGAGATCAAGACCTGAGCTGAGATCAAGAATCGGGTGGTTAATGGACTGAGCCACTGAGGAACCCCAATTATTTTTTTTCACAGAATGAGATAAAGAGACCTATTTAAGTTAATATAGGTAGGAGGGAATCTAATTGTTATGAATCAGTTATGAATATCTGATGGAACTCAAGGATAGGAAGCATACCTGGACTTCAGGAGGAACTAGGACTAGAAATCAGAAGATTAATAGCAATCAAGGTGGCTATATTAATTTCCAGTCCAAATGGCTAATGGGAATTAATTCCTAGAAATGAGAATGTAGTCGGCCAGATAGTATCCCAGTGTCCACTTCTGGCCCCATCAAGGGCATGGGGACCCAGGTTTGAATGAGGGGGATCATAAGGGAAGCGATTACCTAAGGCAGATGTATGTATTAAAGTGTCTTCAGTATGTCTTCAGACTATGACATCTGAAGGAAGGGTCTTCTGCATCTCTCAGGGTGCCCTGCATTAAGCTAGGCCATAGGCTAAGTAGATTCAGCATGATTTAGCACACTGTCTGAATGAACAACCATAGCCAAATTTGCTGAAGAACTATCTAGGACTCCCAAGTAGAATTTTAAGATGAATCCCAATGTTGCCCACATTACTAACAACCAAAAACCCCATTTACTCCTGCATGCCCACAAACCATCCTGTTTTCTCTGTAAATAGATTCAGCTGCCAGTATTTATTGGTTTCATATAAATATTTTAAGTTTTATTTTTTAGAAATATTTTAAGTTTACAGAAAAATTGTGCAGATAGTACAGAGGGTTCTCATGAAGTGGACACCTGTTTTCCCCTATGAGCAGCTTATATTAGTATGATACATTTTTATAATTAATGAACTAATATCAATTTATTAAAGTCCACACTTTATTCATATTTCCTCACTTTTTACATAATGTCTTTTTTTTTTTTTTAACTTCAGAATAGCACATCACGTTTAGTTATGTTTTCTTTTGCTCCTCTTGACTGACAGTTTCTCGGACTCTTGTTTTTGATGACCTTGACAATTTTGAGGAGTACCGATTGGGTACATTGTAAGATGCCCTCTATTGGAACTTGATATTTTTCTTATAATAGACTGAGACTGTGGGGTTGCGGGGAGGGGGTGGGAGATGGAAGGAAGGCTACAGAGGTAAATAGCCATTTTTATCACATCAAGGGATATACTATCAATAGGACTATTGATGTTGACCTTCATCAATGGTCTGAGGTAGTGTTTATTAGGTTTCTTTACTACAAAGTTACTCATTGGAAGGAACTTTCACATTGTTCCATATTGGAAGGAAGTCACTGTGGGTAGCCCACACTTCAGGAACGGGGAGTTTCATTCTACCCCCTAAGGGTGGAGTATCTATACAAATTATTTGTAGTTCTGCATGAAAGCTTGGCTCACAGAATTTTATTCTTGATTCATCTTTAAATTTTTTTTTTAAGATTTATTTATTAGAGATAGAACACAAGCAGTGGGAGGGGCAGAGGAGGAGAATCTCAAGCAAACTCCCTGCTCAGCACAGAGCGCGACACAGGGCTTGATCTCACAACCTTCAGCTCTTGACCTCAGCCAAAATCAAGAGTCTAATCAAGATGTTTAATCGACTATGCCACCCAGGCACCCCTAGATATTTTTTTTAAGTTTATTTATTTAAATAATCTCTACACCTAGTGTGGGGCTCAAACTCCTGACCCCAAGATCAAGAGTTGCATGCTCTACTGACTGAGCCAGCCAGGTACTCCTTTAGATTATTTTTTGATCACCCTAAAAAAATGAAGTTCTGATTGAACAAAGTAGTTTGAATAAACTTGTTTATCTCTGCTCCCTTCCAAAAGCCACACAAATAATGAGAGTAAAGAATAAAGGAAGATATAAATCCGTAAAGACAAAGTGAATGAGAGAGTACACTTCAGTTGATGGAAGATCAACTTTTGGAAGATGGAAGACCAATAAACTTAGAAGAGTATAGAAGGAGGAGGAAAAGCCAGTAAGAATGAAGTCACATCACAGATCCCTAAAAAACTCATATATGGGAAGCACTGTTTACCTGTGAGGGTAGAGGTTGAAAACTGAATTAAACTTGCCCCCGCCCCCCACACACACACACACTCTGCCAAACCTGTTCCTCTCCTCTGAGGTTTAATCCTGGACACAGTTGAACCTGAGAGGATCCTGATGGGGTATTACAAGACAAAGCCAAGGGCAGTGTCGAGTATGGAGCAGAAAGTGGAGATGAAGTGAAAGTTCATACAAATTGCTTAGACCTCTTCCACCCTCACCCCTTGGCTCCTAGAATACAGTAAGAAGATTACTTTCTGGAGAAACTCCCCAGTTTGAGAAAAGATCTACAGAGTGACATTTGGTGGCTTCCCCATGTTCACCCTGCAGTAAAATCCTTCAATCAAAAGCATCCGAAAAGATTTATAGTGCCGTGCTTAACAGTTGAATATGAGTGGATAGCCAAGGGCTATCAACCATTTTCAGAAAGCCGTACATGATAGAGACCAAAACAAATAGGGGAAAAGTCAGAGGAGGAGATAAGGCGGAAGAAAAGCAACCAAAAAGACCCCTGAGAACTTCATAGATGATACTATATCCACGAAGACAAACATAGGATGCTATTTAAATGCTCAGCAGAATAATGAAAAAGGACTCCCACTCCCATCATCGTGGAATTTCAGAACAGAAGGGATAAGAATAAAGGCCAAGACTTCAAACTGTGGCGACACTTTGGATCACCTTGAAATCAGTGTGAAACGTTAAGAAATGCCCATATCTGGCTCTGCCACAGGTCAGTGGAGACAGAACTCTGTTTCAGGGGAACCTGGCTCATGATGACAGTTGAGAACCACTCTCCTGAAAGCTTCCAAAGAGAAAAAATAAATCACAAAGAATCAGGAAATCGGTGTCCGTGAACAGCATCACCGTAGACGTGAGCACAGCGCAATAATGCCTTCCAAAGGAATATGTCTTCTAACCTACAATTCAGGACACTTAGGAAATCTTTTGTTCATGAGAATTATCACCCTGAAGTCTACTCAGAGGTGCGGGCTTTTTCTCAAGACTTTTAAAACGGGTGCACCAGTCACTTTCTGTATTTGCTATGCATATTCCTTCCAAGCTGTCCTTTCTTAAACACATTCTTCAAGAATTGCTAAGTTTTCAATAGCTTCTGTGATTTGACCCAATACTACCTCTTGCATTTTATTACCTAGATATTCTGCTCTCAGCCAGCCACACCCCCTACTGTCTCCTCCTTCCACATGCTCTTCCCTCCCTTCTGCATCCTTGAAAGTTCTTTTAACCACCTCCCACCCCGTTCCTAATGCCAGGTGGCTTTTGTCATAAGTTTTGATCCCTGTTTGATTCCTGGTCTGGGTTGCCAGGAGCACTGTGTTTGGTCTAGCTCAGTGGGAAGGGGAGCCACACTGGTGTTCATTAGTGATGCCTGCCACGGGCACAAGAGTGGCACTGGATGGGTAGCATATTTACCGCATTGGCCTAGATGAATCATACCCAGATTGCAGTCAAATGCTAGGTCTCACTTTCTCTATGAAACCTACAAATTACCCCCCACCCCATTGAATTCTCCCTTCTCTGAGTGCCTATCACATATATGGCCATTTTTATTCTTTGGTGCCAGACTAGTTCCTGTGTTAATCATCTCAGCTAGACTGGAGTGTCCTTGAGCATGGGGATTGGGCAGCATACTTCGTTACTTCCCTCCTTAGTGCAATGTTCTACACAGAGTAGGTGCTCAGAACACATGTACTTGGTTGTAGTAGTTATAGTCACCCCACACCCCCCCCCCCTCATCCGTGGTTTCCCTTTCTGAGGTTTCATTTTCTTGCGGTCTGGAAGCAGATGATCCTGCTTCTGAGGTGGGGTCAGAAGGTCAGTCATAACCTACCTAACCCTGTGTCACCATGACTCTGTCATCCACCTCAGTCCATCTCATCATGTAGGCATTTTATCATCTCACATCATTACAAGAAGAAGGGTGTGTAAAATACAATAAGATATTTTGAGAGACCCCATTCCCATAATTTTTATTACAGTTGACTGTTAAAATTTTTTATTAGCTATTGTTAATGTCTTACTGTGCATAATTTATAAATTAAACTATATCATAGGTATGTATGTATAGGAAAAAACACATAGGGTTTGGTATCTGCAATTTCAGGCACCCTCTGGGGAATCTTGAAACTTACTTGCCAGAAAGGGGGGAACTACTGTATGGGGGAAGTAGAAAATGTGCCCTCTACTAGTATGGCAGAAAAGAGTATTCTTCTTAAAATCTACGACCTTGATCTGACCTTTGTGGAGCAAACTAATAGGCTTTTTTTTATCACTTGGGATCCTCATTAGAAGATCTGTATTTTCTACATTGACTCTGTTAGGTTTTGGTATCATGAAATACTCAACTTCTTTCCAAAGGCCTAACCTAGAGGTGCCTGGGTGGCTAAGTCAGTTAAGCATTGGACTCTTGGTTTTGTCTCAGGTCATGATCTAAATCGAGGCCCACTTCCAGCTCTCCACTCAATGGGGAGTCTGCTTGGGATTTTCTTCCTCTCCCTCTGTCCCTCCCCCACTTGCATGAGCACACATGCGCTCTTGCTCTCTCAAATAAATAGATCTTCTTTAAAAGAAAAAAAATAGGCCAAAAAGAAAACTGGGGTAGTTTGGGATTATAAATAAAAGACATGGGCGCCTGGGTGAGTCAGTTAAGTGTCTCCCTTTGGCTCAGGGCATAATATCTGGGCCCTGGGATCGAGCCCCACATGTCGGCCTCCCTGCTCAGTGGGGAGTCTACTTCTCCCCCTCCCTCTGCCCCTCCCCCCCTCATGCTCATGATCTCTCTCGCCCAAATATATAAAATCTTAAAAAAAAAAAGACACATTCCCAGTTGACATACAAAGGAATAGTAAAATATATATGCCTCGTATGTCATTTTTGAGAAAGAACTAGAATTCTAAGAAGAACAAACATTGGAACATCCAAGGATTATTGGAAGGCTGTTGGATATAAACACATTTAAAATGATTGATGATACAGGATATTGTATTTTTACTTTAGTAAAAAAGAAGACATATACTGAAACTGGGGGAGGCAGGGAGGTTAGGCCCATTGGGGTCAAGTCTGTTTGATGTACTTTCCCAAATTAGAATGTACATTTAGGTATTGTAATATTTGTGCTGGTATGTTGCCTTGTAAATATAGTGGCAACTAAAATAAACATTTATGAAAAATGTCTTCAAGACTATTAGTTCAAGGTATGTATTTTTCTGAAGGATATGCTGGAATTTTTACTCTTCAATTGGAATTGCCCTTGTATTCATTCTTTGTGGTGCTGAGAACAGTATGAGTTATGTATTTATCCACTATGAATGATTATTTAGATACCCTTTTTTCTTTACAAAATGTAAAATTATTAGTGTACATATACTTACATAGGTGAAATTTACGTACATATCCAGTGTAATACCTTATCTTTGAAACCTATCCACTATTTGTCATACCACCCACATACGTACACATTTTACCATTTAACACAAAAAATATGGCTATTGTACATCATTATTATGATTGTTTTTCACTGATGCATATAGCTTGCCGACCCAGGTCTAATTTGATGGTGGATTCCAGCACAGGTATTCACTGGTGTTCTAGTAATATGTGACTAGTACAGTGATAAAGGGGATGTCACTATGTTACATTGCCAACTGCTTTATGCAAATGAATACTAAGACATATATATGTACGACTCATTTATAATGTTTATTTTTAAATTGGGATTTAAACATAGAGAATATTCAAACTTCTAGGAGGACTGAATGGCTGTTGGGTATTATCAGGGTAACTGAAGGAGCTGGAGTCCTTTGAGGAGCCGTGACTCAAACCTGGTAGCATTCAAATAGCGTGCCCTATGTGTGTGCTGCTCTCCAGAATGTGATTTGTAATGAAGCGGGATTTGTCCTAAGTGTATACTGAAACATTATGTCTTGTGATTAACATAACTGGTAATAGACACCATCCCAGTGACTTTTTAAATGTTGTTTATGACTCAATGCCCAAACAGGCCATTCGGAGAGGAAGGATCACTGACGTTCAGAGGAGAGAGAGGGCAAGAGCTGCTTTGTTTATTTTGCCATGGTCAATTTATTCTTTCCTCACAGCGAGTTACTTACCTGTAACCTTGAATCTCCACCAGTACGTCCAGCCACAAACCTCCACTGTTTATAACCCTTGTTACCATTTAGCATCATAAAGCATGTTTATAGATGAGTCGGGCCTGACATTTTCCATGAGGACTACGTGGAGTTCCGTAGGCAGCACTGGAGTGGACTTCTCAACCTCCATCTCACCACATATGATAAGTCAAAGGCACCTGGGCAGTCCTGTCTCCTGGTCTGATTGGTTGCACATGTGACTGAATCCTCACCAGTGGGTTGAGACCTCTGGAAGAAGTTTCTCCTCCAAGAGAGAGTCACAGAAAGAGGTGCTGTGTTGTCCTGTTATCAGCCTGAGAATGAGACCAATACCAAGATGGCGGAGAGATGGAAAGAACATGGGACTTTGTTGATTCAAGGCGCTGATTCGATTAACCCTGAAGCTCACTCTACAGCAGGACTCCCATTTATGTGGAGATCATAAATTTTCTTACTGTGTACGCCGTTTGAGTTGAAGTTTCTATTACTTGCAGCTGGAAGCATCCTCACTGATGAACTATTTTTAAGAAGAATGACTCATGGGGAAACAATCCTCCCAGCTTCTGATTAACCTTGGCCTCCAGAGATAATTATCTGGGCCATCAGATACATAAAAAATATGGAGGTCACAAGATTAAAATTATAGTTAGGGAGAGGGTTGGGATAGTGACCAGAAGGGAATTCTGAGAGGGGCTTCTGGAATGCTAATGCTTTCTTGATCTGGGTGTTGGTTATATGGGTGTGTGTACTTTCAGATAAATTCATCAAACTATGTATTTGTGATTTGTGTGCCTTTCTGCTTGTAAGTCATACTTCAATTTAAAAAGTTTACTGAAAAATATTACATTGTAACCTGGCCTCCAAACAAGCTATATCTTGGCTGGACGGAAATGAACGGCATATTGTGGTCATTTTATGAGGCAGCCAAATTAAGCTAGGGACATGGTTTCTTTCATAAACTTCCAGAAGCTCATGGTAAAGACCTGCTATCACTAGTTTGTGACCAACCCCCTCTAATCTCAGCCAAAATGTTTTCCTTTCTGATTCAGATGGGAAAGCCTCAAAGCCTTGCAAATGAAGGACTCCATCATTTTTAGAATTCAGTCACAGTGAATATGAAAAACCCAAACAAAAACTAACAGATTAGAGTCAGTCAGTGAAGGGCTTTGTCAAGTCACACTCTTAAAGAATGTTACACGGGATCCACTCCGAGGAAACCACTGGGTTTGGAAGAACGCAGTTATTGACTTCATGCAGCTCAGGTTATTGAGACCTCTAATTCATGGAGGAAGAGATGTAACATGCTTTGTCAGGTTTTTGTTTTGTTTTGCTTTTACTTTGTGGAAAAAGAATGTATGGGCTTTGGGGACCCAAATATCTGGAGAAGGACTTGACTCCTGTAGAAGAAAACTACTAAGGAAATTTACCATAAATCATAGGTTGGATGGAGAGTGGAATTGACCATGTGACGAGCAAGACTCTGAGAATACCAGTCTTCATGAGGGAGAGGATTTGAGGAGGAATGCCATCATGAAACTAAATGGGGAGTATGGTTGGTTGATGGTCAGTCCCTTGGAATTCAGATTGCTGAGAGATGCAGTATCCTGTGCTATTTGAGCAGCCACATGGATCCACAGAACTGGAAGCACAAAAAGAATGTGGAGACATTCCACCTGACTTCTGGGTGCTCTCATATCACTATATCCTCATTACCACCTTGTGAGGGAAATAAGTTAGATCTGATCCTTGGAGAGAAAGTGACTACGAGAAGCCTCTTGAGCCACCAAGACCTGGGTTTGATTCCTGACTCTGTCTTACTAGTGGAGGCCTGGCTGGCTGTTGTGCCATCTACATAGCCTGTGTTGGTGCTTCTCCACTCCAGGAGACATCTCATAACATGGAGACATATTTTCTAAGATTTTATTTATTTACTTGAGAGAGAGGGAGAGAGAGAACAGTGGGAAAGGGAGAAGCAGACTCCCCGCTGAGCAGGATGTCTGACTCGGGGGGCTCCATCCCAGGACCCGGAGATCATCACCTGAGCCGAAGGCAGATGCTTACCTGACTGAGAGACATGGGTGCCCCATGTTGGAGATATTTTTGATTGTCACCACTGGAGGGGTGCTATTAGCATCTCGTGGGTAGAGGCCGGGGATACTGCTAAACATCCTACAGTGCATAGGACAGCCCCCCTCCCCCGACCACAAAGAACTATTCAGTCCAAAATGTGAGTGGTGCCCCTGTTGAGAAACCCTGGGTCCATCCTATCTGATTCTCAGCCTCTTTATCTCTAAAATGGGGATATCAACATTATCTCATTGGGTTGTTATAAAGAGTAGATTGAATAAGAGTTGCCATTGGATTGTCTCTTCTTCCACACTATCTTTTCCCTCTCTTTGAGGAAAGAGTCCTAGGACTCAACTTCACTAAAAATTAGATTTCCATGGGCCGACTGCCAACAACCCATAGTCCCATTTAGTTTCATGATGTTTGTCCCTAGCAGGCATTTTGCATAGTGTGACTCTGCCCCTTTGCCACAGTTGACTGGGTCAGGGGTGGACACCGGGTCCAAGCTAAAGCAGTTAAGAATTCTCTCTCTCGGGAGCTTATAATTTGCACTGAGAGTCCAGTCTGGCCCGTGTCTTGAATGGAGAAGATAAAAAAACTGAGAGTCGTGGGTGGTCGTTTCCTCACAGGTGGGCTGGGATGCATTTTATAAGAAAAGAGGAGAATGCAACAATTACGGAGAGAAAGGCAGCCGGGACAGACCGAGCTGCCAGAGTGTGTGCCCTGGCTGCACCCTGCCCTTAGCTTCTGTAGGTCATTTCTGCACCTTTGTAAGACTTTCTGCTGAGCCTGCCTTCAGTTATGTGCGGTTTTTTATGCCCAAGGGACACATAATAACCACTGATACCATATGTAACAGCACTTAGCATGGTGCCTAGGAATAGGAAGCCCCGAATAAGTGGCAGTTATTATCCCATATTAGAAAAAAGTTGAGGCAGAGAGATTAAATAATTTGTCTCATGCTACGCAGCTCTGGCACAGTCAAGCTGATCTGGAATCTGGGTCTCCTGACATCCAGACTGAGGTTCTGTTCTGTCTATCCTTTAAATGGTGAAATAAAACTTTCAGAATAGTGCATGGGTCAGTCAGTACCTATGTACAGTTAAAAATAACTCCACGTGACCCTTGATGTGTCTCACCCAGGACAGGAACCACACAACGGGCTGCCGCTCTGAAGACCTTCCTGAGCCTCTCCCCTGCCAGAGGTAACCAATATCCTGTTTGCCGTTGAAACGGTTTTTAATGGTTTTTCCACCTACATATGCATCCCTAAACTACATGATTTCGTCTTACTTGTTTTGGAACTTGATATAAACGAAACTGCCCATATTCTTTTGTAACTTTTTTCTTTTTCTGCACTGTGTTTGTGAGGTTCCTCTCTGCTGTTATGCAGGGCTGTGATGTACTTATTTTCTTTCTTTCTCCCACAATGTATTTATCCGTGCTTCTGGTAACGAGCATTAGGTTGTTTCCGATGTTCGGCCAATGATGTGGCTTTGAGCATCCTTGTTTGAATATCCTAGGGCAGGTGTGCAAGGGTGTCTCGTGGGGACAGACCTGCAGTGGACCTACGGTGTTTGAGACCCCCTTTGCTCCACATCCTTGTCGGTTTGGGCTCTTCGCCAGGCGGATGCCAACACCTGGGGCCACAGGCTGAAGAGAGTGCAGTGCAGTGGTGGGGGACGTGGAGAGATTTAAAACAAAGTATCTTTCCTCAAAAACTTAAACGTAGGGTTACCACGTGACCCAGAAATTCCACTCCCAGGTACTTACCCAAAAGAACTGAAAACATGCGTCCACACAAAAACTTGAACGTGAATGTTTATGGCAGCGTTATTCATAAGAGCCAAAAACTGGAAACCGCCTTCAAGGCCGGCCAACTGACAAACGGGTGAACAGATGCAGTCTCTCCAGACAACGGGATAGATTGTTCAGCATAAAGAGGAGTGAAATATCGCTACATGTGGCAACAGGACGCTAAGTGAAAGAAGCAGACACAGAAAGCCACATACTATGTCATTCCGCTTATAGGAAGTGTCCAGATTAGGCCAATGTATAGAGACAGAAAGTAGATTGTGGTCGCCAGGAGCTGAGGGAGGGGGGGAAACGGGGAGTGAGCCTGATGGGTACAGGGTTTCTTACTGAAGTGATGAGAAAATGTTTTGGAATGAGTGCCGATGGTCTCACATGCTTGTGACTAAACTAAAAACCACTGAGTTAGAGACATTAAAAGGGTGAGTTTTATGGTATATGACTCCTACCTTAATAAGAATGTAAATAAAAACATAGTATCCGTATGCATTCATTTATTCAAAAGCCATGTATTAAGTATCTGAGGCATTCCAGACATCCCTTAGCCCATTGGTGGGAGGCACTGGTCAGGGAGTTAGACATGGCCCCTGTATTGGTCAGAACCATTGTCAGCTATCAGGTGGCACATTGAAGACTGGTCACTGAGGGGAGTTTCATGAAGGAACTGTTTGCGGAAGTACGAGCAGGGTGATGAGATCCCTGGTGAAGGGAGGCATTTCAGGGTTGGCAACAGACGGCAGCCATGCTCCCCACTCCGGGCCCAGGAGGGCAAGGGGAGAAAGCTGTTGCTGGAACCCAGCAAGAACTGTAGGAGAAGGCGGCCGCGTAGGAGCTGCGGCAGGGAGGGGCCGCCTACCCACGGTCCCCTCTCCCGGCTGCTGCTGGTGGGTGATGGGAGCTTGGGCAATGCAGGGCCCATCGTCAGCCTCCTCAGGCCTAGAGGACAGGGGAGAAAGCTGGAGAGTGACTATGGAGAAGCAAATAGAGACTCTCGGTCCTCATGGACTTGACATTTTGAGTGGAGAGACATACAGAAAAATTAAAGTTACAGAATGTGCTACGCAAACAGGCTGACATGAAAGAGAGCATCTTGGTGTGTGGGTGTGTGTGTGGGGGTGGGGGGTATGACGACACTGGATTCGGTGCCTGAGAAGGTCTTTGCAAGGAGAAGGAGGAGGTGCTGTTGAGCTGGGACCTGAAGGATGAGCTGCTGGGTGATGATGGGGCTGTGTATTGAGATGGGGAAGGTTGGAGGAGAATCCGATTTAGGGAAGGACATCAAGAATCCCCCCCCGGGGTATATTAACGATAGAACATATACAAACATCAAAAAATAACTCCAGTCTGAGTGTGAGTCCATGGGACTCACGGAGAGGCCAGGGCTGCGGGCTGACACCCAGGGCCTGCCTCTCGGAAGCTGGGACGTGTGTGGACTGCGCCCTCCCTGGAGTTACACCGAGGGCTGGCACAGCACACTGGCTCGGGGCCTGCCGCCTGCTTGCAGCTCTCCTCCTGGCGTTTACTGGGACTTCTGCCACGTCCCAGGTTCTCCCTTCACAAAGGCAAGAAGGGCCAGGGGAAGGGACTGTCCTTTTTTTTTTTTTTTTAAATTTTATTTATTTATTTGACACAGAGAGAGAGATTACGAGTAGGCAGAGAGGCAGGCAGAGAGACAGGGAGAGGAGGAAGCANTTTTTTTTTTTAAAGATTTTATTTATTTATTTGACACAGAGAGAGAGATTACAAGTAGGCAGAGAGGCAGGCAGAGAGACAGGGAGAGGAGGAAGCAGGCTCCCTGCTGAGCAGAGAGCCCAATGCGGGCCTCGATCCCAGGACGCTGAGATCATGACCTGAGCCGAAAGCAGAGGCTTTAACCCACTGAGACACCCAGGCGCCCAAGGGGACTGTCCTTTCTGCACACCAGATGTGACACATCGAACAGGCAGGAGCTCCAGTCCGGTAGCTGGGGTGGCCACAGGTAGGCCTGCCAACCGTGAAGGGTCCAAAACCGACCTAGAAAAGCACTGAGGCCTGTGACTAATACAGTCATGCCTCGGAGCACCCAGAGGGCAAAGCAGGCCCAGCATCCTCCCTGGAGCCAAATCAAGACATCAGAGAACAGAGTCTGTAACTAGCACCTTCCTTCTCATCCAGTGGGCCTTGGGGCATCATCCAGAGTCCATCTTCGGGTGCTTCTAGCCTGCACAGCTTGGCGCACCCCTGTATTTTTTTCCTTCGAGGTCTCTCCCCTCTGGCTCCTTGCCCAGCCAGTTGCCCACAGACTGGAAAACAAAGGCTCGCTGACTTCCCCAGAGACCTGGGCTTAAGGGATGGGCCTTGAGCAGGCTGGGCGGATGCTCTGTTGATTTTTTTTCCAAGTGCAGAGAATGTGACAGCCAATTCCTGTTGGAAATGGCTGTTGTTTTCTTTGGAACACAAAGCACTTTTCCTTTCTCGTGATTGTTCCAGTTCAGGTCATGTTTAGGATGGAGATGATTCTTTAACCTAATTGCGTGCCTTCTTGATCTGTGCCTCTTAAACTGTGGGGGCACACATCCTACTGTAACCCTGATAAAAACCATAGACCCTCTCCCTAAACCACATGCGCATGCGTGCGCACCTGTCTCCAATTTAACATTTAATATCAATCCTAGCAGGTGAGGTTCCCTTGGGTTAAGGAGGGTGAGTCCCTCCTACTCCCCCCACCTCCCCTCCGCCCTACTTTCTTTTCAGTCTGGATCTTAAAATTCCCTTTCTTTAGCATTCTCAGGGGCCAGTATTTCTTGCCTGGCTTCTGCCTGAATTAATCCCATGTGTCCAGCCACTGAGGAGCAGCGGGCCTTCTCTAGCTTCAAGCTGCCTCTGGCTTGAAGCCCCAGTCCAGTAGCGCTCCAGTCTTTCAGGCAGCAGAATATTCCAGTGGGATTTGTCAAACTTTTGTCTCATCCATGCCTAGTTATTACGGAAGGGCCAGACTGCAAGAGTCTCTGCAGATTCTGGACGAGGTGGCACAGCTTTGGATGAGACTAGGGAGACAGGCGTTGTCTGGTTTTGTTAAATTCCAGAAGCAAGTCACTTTGCCAAAATTGCCAAAAATAAAAGGACTGTCTAGACACTTGCATATTAGGAGACCATCCTGAAGATCATTGATTTACGCTTCAAGGGTGAGATCAACGGGCTCGTTTATGTAACAAACGCGAATCGCGCACCTGCCATGTGCCAGGCGGCGTTCTAGGCACCCCGGGTCGGGGGGAGGGGAGGAGGCACATGGTGAACAAGACAGACAAGGTACCAGAGAATTCTAGGTGGTGACAAGTGCGAAGATGAAAATAAGTACCACGAAGTGCTAGATGTGGCGGTGGCGCCTCCATGATCAGAGAAGAATTCTCTGAGCAGGTGGCCCTGAAGCTGAAGCCTGAATATTGAAAGGGAAGCATCCATCGGGAGGAAGAGACTCCAGGTGGAGGGAACAGCTGCTGCAGGGCCTTGAGGCCGGAACAAACCGGCGTGCGGGGTGGGGAAAAAAGAAGCGCAGTCCGGCGTGGGGAGGGAGGAGAAGAAAGGGGAGAGGCAGGCGGTGGGCAGATCTCCGTGGGCTCTGCGGGGAAAGAGCACGGAGGAGCTAGAGCTGGCGTCTGGTGTGATCTCCCTTGCAGTTTTAGAAGTAGCCTCCTGGAGGGAAGCATATTTGAGAGTGCAAGAGCGGAAGTGGGAGCCACGAAAGGCCCAGGCCGATTAGGGGTCCAGGTGAGTGGGGGACGGTGGCTCGGACCTATTGGGGTGCTGCAGTCGGAGGGAGGAGGTCGGTTTTCCAGGTGAACACACGTGGTGCGTAGTATGTTAGAATGCACCGCGGTTAAAACCCCAAGGAAACTTCCCCTTAATACATTTGAGAAGGGCCAAGGTTATGGTGTTCTTGCCAGTCCGAGGTTTCCTGTTCATCCCCTTCCAGGAAAAACAATAACAAAGATACAAATCCTCCTTAAGAGAAAGTTGCTTGGCTGTTCTTGTCTCTGCAGAACGTTAATCTCCTTGGCAGGCGGGAGGAGGAAAGGAGAGGTGATACATATTAAGTGCCAACTGCATACCTTGATCTCATGTAATCCCAGAATAATCTTGCAAGGCTTTGGATGTTAGCCTCATTTTTTTTTCCTTTGTCTTTTTTCTTTTTTTTTTTTTTAGATGAGGAAATTGAAGTTCAGAGAGGTTAGGTAAATTGTCCAAGGTCACACAGCTAACAAGAGACAAAGCTGGGATCCAAACCCAGGGCTGTCTGACTCAATTTCTTTCCACATCTGCCCTGGCCATCGAGACCAGGTGAGCGCACTGAGGAGCCTGAATGACCCGAGACTACGAGGGTTTTTCGCTCCTCCTGGGATGAAAACTGGTCCCTGTTGGGGGGTCTGCCAACTTTTTCAGATCATGGGGGTGTGTTTAGTGCAGTGATGTTTAAGAATAGTGTTTTAAGACAGTCCCTGATGTTCGGAAGATTTAATGATGCCAGAGAATCTAATAAAGAAGAAGTGTGGGTCTTGAGGCAAACAGGCTCATTAGCAGTAAATCAATTTGGGTGAAATCAATTAGGGCTAACAGGAAGGTAGAACCTAGGCTGTCCGTCTTGACCCTTTTGCAGTCAGAGACTGATGGTGGTTACCTGTGTGTCATGGAGAAACCCTCAGGGACAAAGACCCTAATGACAAGGGAATTCTGTGCTGTAAATCCTGCCTCTCCTGCTCTGTGGCTTGGTAGAAGGACTCTGGAGGGTTCTGGAGGGCTCCAAGCTTTCCAGCAAGGCCTTGTGCTTGGGCCTCCAGCAGCCTCAGGACTGTGTGTGTCATCTAAGCCTCCTGTCTCAGGCCTTTCAGAGCAACCCAGAACAGACTGGGCCTGGCAGGTTCCACCTGGCCTGGCTCCCCAGGACTGTGCCAGAGAAAGGCTGGGGTGACATTCCCATGGCCTGCATGTAGGAAGAGCCAGCCCATCCCACCTGGGGTCACACTCAGGGTGACAAAGAGCAACATGACACTGTGACCCTCTCTTTGGCGCTTTTAGCTCTCTGGTGGATGCTACCTACTGGGCTGCAAGCTCCATGGAGGGAGGACTCTGTCTTCTTTTTCTCTCTTAGTACTTCCGCCGCACTCGTGTGAATTCACTGAGGTTGACTGATAGCTACTGTCTCTATTCTCCAGGCTTGGACATTTCAGTGGGAATTATAAACCCATCAAGAGGAAACCAAGGCTTTAAGAACAGTACATTTGGGAATCAGATGGAGCCAGCTGCCAGCACAGGTAAGTGAAGCCTTGGTTCCCTCATCTGCGGAATGAGGTGATGAGACACAGGTGGCTGGTGGCTGGAAGGGTTAAATGAGATGATGCGTGCTAAGTGCTTGGCAGGATTCTCAGCACGTGGTGACCATCAGAACGAGTGTTGAGCGCCTTCTATAACCACCACCAAGCATTGCGTGGTACTTCATGTTTCTGTGGGAACTTCTACATATTTTTGACTGGGGCCCACACCACAACCTTATCATGCATGTGCAGATATCTTTAAGTGTTGTAGAAACATACATTTTATGAAATAATACCCTTACTGCATGTGATGAATTCTGATAGTCTATATTCTAGTCACTTTTGTTGAAAAAAATCCTGAAGGGGCCAAAGGGAACTTTTTGAGGTAATGGACAGGTTCTATATTTTGATGAGAGTGATGGTGGCACAGTGTCTTGGCCAAAAATCATTGAACTTCACATCGAAATTTTGCATCTTATTGCATGTCAGTTAGATCTCAGTAGATGTGTAACCCCCTAAATCGATTCTTTATTGAGAGTGCCGAATCCTAACCACCAGACCACCAGGGATATATTAATTTTTTATTGAGATACAATTCACATTTCATAAAATTCACCCTTTAAAAATGATTTTTAGTATAGTCACAGAGCAATGACCACCACAGTCCAATTCCAGAACATTTTCATCACTCCAAAAAGAAGCCCCGTACCCACTAAGAGTCAGGTATATGGAAACTTTTTTTTTTTTTGGTACCTTTTGACCATCCATCTTGCCAACCCCACCTCTGAATAGCTTTATTCAGCTATTGGTATTCATGCTCAACTTTGAGACTTTATTATAGAAAATGCACTTTGTTATATGAAATGATTATTACTACCTCAGAGCTCTTAGTTCTGGGACTCATTCCACATTACCTCAGTTCACTTTTTTTTTTTTTTGAGTACCAGCTAGGTCCAAAGCACTGGTAGGTACAGAAATGTACAAAAGTAAAAAATGTATTTATCTAAGAGAAATGAGAACATATACCCACAAAAAGACTTCTACAAAAATGTTCACAGCAGTTTTACGCGCAATGGCCAAGACCAGGAGCAACCTAAAGGCCCATCTCTAGGAGAACAGAGGAATAAATTATGACGTATGCATTGATTGCTCAGCATAAAAATATGGACAAAGGACTTAAGTAGACATTTCTCCAAAGAAGATGTGTAAATGGCCAATAGCAGGCAATAAGATGTTCAACATCACTAATCATCGGGGAAATGAAAGTCAAAACTGCAGTAAGATATCATCTCACATCCATTAGGATGGCTACTGTCAAAAAACCCTAGATAATTACAAGTGTTGGCAAGGATGTGGAGAAATTTGAACCCTGGTACACTGCTGGTGGGAAGGTAAAATGGTACAGCTGTCATGGAAAACAACATGGCGTTTTCTTGATTACATATGTTCACAACAGACAAAAGGTGGAAACAACCCAACTGTCTGTTGATGGACGACCATATAAGTAAAATGTGGTCTATACATACAATGGGATATTATTTAGCCTTGGAAAGGCTGACACACACTACAACATAGATGAAACTTGAGGATGATATGATGAGTGAAATAAGCCAGTCACGAAAAGGTAAATACTGCATGATTCCATACCTAAATGAAGTATTTCAAGTAGTCAGGGCGCGCCTGGCTGGTTTATTCCATAGAGCGTGCGACTCCTGATCTTGGGGTTGTGAGTTCAAGCCCCATGTAGGGTGTAGAGCTGACTTAAAAATAAACCTTAAGAAAATAAAATAGTCAAGTTCATAGAAACACAAAGTAGAATAGTAGTTACCAGGGATTGGGGATTTGGGAAAAAACTTGTTGTTTATGAGTATAGAGTTTCACTTTTGCAAGATGAAGACATTCTGGAGATCTATTGCACAACAGTGTGAATGTACTTAATATTACTGACAGTACACTCAAGGATGGTTAAGATGGTAAATTTTATGTGTTTCTTTTTAACTGCAATTTAAAAAGCTGTCAAGGTCATCGAAAATAGGGAAAGTTTGAGAAACTCACAGCCAAGAGGAGCCTAAGGAGACATGGTGGCTAAATGTAATATCATATCCTGGATGAGATCCTGGGACACAAAAAGACAGTAGGTAAGCTGAGGAAATCTGAATTAACAATGGACTTTAGTTAATAATGACATATGAACACTGGTGCACTGATTGTAACAAATAAACCCCACTAATGTAAGAGGTTCACAGTAAGGGAAACTGGGCCTGGGTTATATGGAAACTTTTTTGTGTGTGGGGGGGGTACCTTTTGACCACCCATATTGCCAACCCCACCTCTGGCAACCACCATTCTGTTTTTTGTATTGATGAGTTTGTTTTTTGTTTATTTGTTTTTAATTTTTATTTATTTTTAAATAATCTCTGCACTCAACATGGCGCTCAGACTCACAACCCTGAGACCGAGAGTTTCATGCTTTACCAACTGAGCCAGCCAGGCACCCATTTCTTTCATTTTTTAGATTCCACATAAGAGTGAGATCATATGTTATTTGTCTTTACTTCGTGAAGAAACAGAAAATCTGAAAGACCAATTATTAGTCAAGAGATTGACTTAAGAGAATCAAAATAAGAGAATCAAAAACTTCCAACAAACAAAAGTCCAGGACTAAATGGCTTCACTGGTGAATACTCCCAAACATTTAAAGAATTAATTAAAGAATTAATACCAGTTCTTCTCAAACGCCTCCAAAAAACAGAGGAGGAGGGAGCACTTCCAAACTCATTTTATGAGGCCAACATTACCCTGATACCAAAACCAGACAAGGATGCCACAAGAAGAGGAAAATCCTCAACAAAATATTAGCAAATCAAATTGAACAGTACACGAGAAGGGTCATACGTTGTGGGTCAAGTGGGATTTATTCCACGGATGCTATCCCATATGCGAATCCATCGGTATGATACACTTCACTAACAACATGAAGGATAGAAGTCACTGGATCCCCTAAATAAATGCAGAAAAAGCATTTGATAAAATTCAACATCATTTATGGTAAAAACTCTCCACAAAGTGGGTATAGAGGGACCATGCCTTAACATAGTAAAGGCCGTGTGTTTATTCAGCCTTCAAAAAGAATGAAAGCTTGCCATTTGCAACGATATGGATGGAGCTAGAGAGTATGATGCCAAGTGAAATAAGTCAGAGAAAGACAACTACCATATGATTTCACTCATATGTGGAATTTAAGAAACAAAACAAGCAAAGGGAGAAAAGACAGAGACAAACCAAGAAAAAGACCATTAACTGTAGAGAACAAACTGATGGTTACCAGAGGGGAGGAGACGGGAGATGGGGGGAAATAGAGAGGGGGATTAAGGAGTGTGCTTGTTGTGATAAGCTAGGTGATTAAAGTAAAAACTTAAGGAGCACCTGGGTGGCTCAGGTGGTTAAGCGTCTGCCTTCAGCTCAGGTCATGATCTCAGGGTCCCTGCTCAGTGGGGAGTCTGCTTCCCTCTTTTTCTCTGCTCCTCCCCCTGCTCGTGCTCAATTTCTCTTTCTCAAATAAATAATCTTAAAAAGAAAATAAAGGCTTTCTGTGGCAAGCCCACAGGTAATATACTCAACGGTGAAAGCTGAAAGCTTTTCCTCTAAGATCAGGAACAAGAAAAGGATGCCCACTCGTACCACTTTAACTCGACATGGTATTGAAAAGTCCTAGCCAGAGTATTTAGGAAACTCTTTGAATTATCTTAATAATTTTTCTGTAAATCTAAACCATTCTACAAAATAAGGTCTGTTTAAAAAATAATAATTTAGGCTTTGCCCTGGAGGAATGTCAAGGTTGGAGGCATGAACTTGGAGTTGGTCTCCTGGGTTCAAACCCTGGCTGCACCATGGCCCTGGAGAGAGAGATGTCACCCTCTTGGTGGGACAGTGTCTTCTTCTGGAAAGTAGTGGGTAATACTAGGACCTACCTCAGGGGGGTGCTGTGAAGACTCCATCCAAAGTGCTCCACACCACCCTTGGCCCATTGCAGATGCTGCTATAGGAGTTAGAAATCACAGTGGATAAATCAGTGAGAGAGTTCCTTTTGGAGCCAGGCAGTCTGGATTCAAATTCTGGCCCCTTCAGTGTCTATTTATAAATTTGTGGGCCAGGCACTGAGACTGAGCCTCAATTTCCTTAGCTATAAAAAGGGCTGAATGAATACCGCCCACCCACAGGGTGGTTGGGACGACTGAACGAGCTTGTGTGCAGGGCCGGTGCCGGATCAGTGGGAGCTGCTGGAGTCAAGTAGATGCACAGTAAGAATGCAAAGGAGGAGCAAATAAAACCGTGCAGGCCTCCAAGGAGGCTGCAGAAAGGGGCCTGCTCTGGCTTCTGGGCCGCGCTGCTGTGCTCCGAGGTCCCATGTGACCTTCTCCCCCACCCTGCAGGGTCCTCCCAGGTCCCCAGCGTTGGAACAAAGCCTCCGCCTGCAGTTCTGCCTCTGTTCTCTGTCTGAACTCTGATTAGGCCCTTATCTCCCTGGCTTTGCCCTGCTTGGCTGCCTGTCACATTCAATTCCATTCCAGGCCTTTCATCCTGCCCCCAGCCTGAGTGTCCCCGAGCGTAAGGTTCTGGGACATGGGGCCTGGTCTCTGTCGTCCTTGATTCCCACAATCCTGAGTACCGGGTCGGGAACACAGCAGCTGCTCAGTTCCTGACGGCTGAAGAGAATACAGTGAGAGGCAAACTCCCAGGCAGGCCTTGATGTAGTTAGATTTCAAGGCACTGAGAAACACTGGCAGGCCTTCCCCCCTCAAAAATACCTTCTCTCTCTGGGCTCCCTCTAGCCCCTGATTCTACTGTTAGAGCTTCATTGCTTTGGCTTAAACCAAATTGGGATCCTGTACTTGGTAAAAATGCAACTTTCTGTATCAGTCAGAATCCTAGCAGGAAAACAGAAGGCTGACTCAAAAGGGTTTAACTGACAATTAAAAGAAGACTGTTAGTGACAGGACTATTGACGGCGACGTGGGCAGGATGGAAGGAGCCAGCAGGGATGGTGAGGAGCTCTGGGATGTGTGGTGGTAGGTGGTGGATCCTAGGGTGGAAGGGCCAAGGGGAGCCTGGGAAAAATGAGCTGTGGAGGGCCGAGGCTGTGAAGAGGCAGCCACTGGCCAGTGATGTGTCCCTCTCCTGCCCTCAGCTCTCCCTGCAGTGCCCCCCACTGGCTGGCCACTGCCCCACCCCACCCCCCACTGCCCGGAACCCCAGAGGGTGAGGCGGCCCAAGGGGCCAGCCTCACAGGCAGAGAAAAGTGGATGTGGGCTGAGGGTAGAGGAACAAACCTAGAACATTAAGCCTTTAGGAGTGATCTGTTTTAGTGGCATCAGTCACGTGCGGTTCAGCGTATAGGATGGCGTCAGATCCTTTAAGAAGGCTGAGGGTAAGAGACCAGAGTCCTGAAGATTTAGGAGAAAAGGAGTGTCACTGGCAGGGAAAGGGTACCTCCCCCCACCCGAGAAGACAAACCTTGCCTTTACCCTGTGGTAGTCCTAGAATTTTCTTATGCCCCTATGCTGCTCCTAGGGATGATAACCTGGCTGGATGGGACACTGCTGTTTATGGGTTCGAGTAGGTAGGGGTGATGCTGAGGAGGATTATGGGGCATTAAGTCCTTCCCCCATCTCAGCCATCCCTTCAGCTCCTGAACAAACCTTTGTCATCACAGGACTGCAGGGAGCCTCAAAGAGGCCAAGGCCAGCAGAGATCCTGTGATCATGGGGGTGGGGGGGTGGGGGGGTTATCTGGGAGAGATCCTTTACCACAGGAGCCTCCTCCCCCAGCCCACCCTGGGAGCCATGGGCCACACTGTGAGAACTGGAGGGATTTGGATAGATGGTCTTCAGACCTGGATCTGGGCGGGAAGGCAAAGGGGATCAGTGGCTAAGGGTGTGTGAAGGGCGGCAGAGGGAGCACAGGGACAGAGGGTGGGGGCCCGAGCCTGGAATGAGGATTTTTCAGGGCTGAGAAGGGCCAGGGATCATCAAGGGCCTTCCAGGTCAGATGGAGGGAGCAGGAGTAGGGACATCACCAGCTAGCTTGTTGGGAATAAAAAAGCCCAGGCCACACCCCACACCTACTGAATCAGGATTTGCATTTTCACAGATCCCTACGTGCTTCTCATGTTTCCTCTAGTTGGAGAAGCCCTGCTCTACCCTGTGCTGCTCAGGTGAGCCTACTGCCCGTTTCCCCTTGGTGCATCTGAGCTCTTTTTCCTCAGGGCCTTTTCCCTCTGAAAGTCATTCAACAAACACCGAATGACTAGTCGTGCCTAGCACTGGGGATACAAAAATGAATAGCAGGCAAAGAAGCACCTAGGAAATTGCAACCCAGGGTGGAAAATGCTACAATAAGGATGCTGTGTGGAGGAGCTCCTTGGGTGGAGAAGGACCCCCAACCTGTGGGGGAGGGGTGTGTGGCCAGGGAATGCTTCTGTGAGCTGTGTCCCTCCACCCTGCTCCTAACCTCAGTACAACTCACTCGGCCCCAGATCCTCTGTCTCTCTCTGTTTCACTGTTTATGTGTCCAGTTTCAGTTCATTATCTGTTGTGCTCCCCTTCTTTCTTCCCGTTCTAACCCCGAGTAGGCCCTAAATTCTAAATGTGAGAGGATGAACGAATGGACGGATGAGATGGTACCGATTATAAGTACACTAGGTAACAGTGAGACCCACTGCACTTTCCTAGGGTCCATCAACCTGCTCTGCAGACCCCTTTCTCCGTCTTGTCCTGTCTGTATATGGTTTTTGAAATGCGAGAGTTTATTTCCTCAATTATGGGTTTTCAGAAGGAGCACATAAAGCATGCGAGGAGGCCTCACATAGAAAGTAGTTAAAAGCACAGGTGTAAGCCAGGGTTCAAATCCTGGCTTCATTATTTACTAGATCAGTGACTTTGGGCATGTTTCTTTATCTCTCTTGCCTCTGTTTTCCCACCTGCCAAATGGGGTAACCTTGTAGGGTTACCAGGGGGCAGGCGTCACATGAGTTATCTGGAAAGTGCCTAGGACAGTGCCTGGCACTTGGTAAGTGCTATGAAAGTGTTTGCTCTTCATGAGAACTTGCTGTGTGCTGGGCCTGTGATTCCTTTGCCTGGTCTCAGGTAATCCGGAAAGCCAAGAACATCGTCTGTGAATGGCGAACAGTGGGAGGCTGGTCTTTCCCACACACGCATCAGAGAGTGTGAGCTGGAGGAGAAAGGTCTTTGTCCCCACCAGGTGGTGGCTGGGCTGTGGGCTTGCCTGGAGCCATTGCAGTCCGGTAACTCCTTTCAGGGGAACTAGAAAGACCTTCTCCTGTCGTTCTCATCAGGGCTCTGTGATTGATTCTCTTGTCAGGGATCTCCCCAACCTTCTCCTCTTTGAAGCCCCTGGGGCTGGTGGCCTTTCCACCTGCTCTCACTGCTAATTGGAAGTCAGTCAGTGAGCTCTGGCCGACAGAGGGTGATACCCAGCCTTGGCTGGCCTTGAAACTAATTGGTAGAGTTCATGTGTTCATATTTTGTGAACTCTGAAGGCCAAAGGGCCAATGTTTTCAACATGAGCATCCTGTGGGCCTTGATTGGATCTGTTTCCTCTAAGTCATAGAGCCCCCAGGTGTCCCCAGCTCATCCAGTAGATTAGGAATCAGAACATGCCCCCTGACATCAGAGCCTGAACTGTGCTCTGTGGCGGAGTTTCTTACTCTGGACCAGTTCAAAGACATTTGGGTAATTCTGTGGCTCTGAGATGTTCTTGGAAACTTGGGGGGCTTTTGTGCTATGGCTTTCTGGCCACACTGCCCCTGATGTGGAGGGAACAGGAGAGGTTTCTGCTTTCCAGCCCAACTGAGCATAAGGATGCACTCAGTTTCAGGGAGCAAGAGGGCAAGCAACCTTGCCCAACCTGGGACCTCTCAGAGGCTCTGTTAAAATGGCCGCCCATGTGGAAGTTGGGGATGGAGCAAGCTGAGACTGTCACTTTCAGGGGCTGACTGGGGGGTCACAGGACAGTGTAAAGTTCTGGTCATGCTGGAGTGTTGTTGGCTTTTTTTTTTTTTTAAGATTTTATTTTTAAGTAATCTTGGCACCAAATGTGGGGCTCAAACTCATAACCCCGATATCAAGCATTGAATGCTCCACTAACTAAGCCCTGGACTCTTTAGTTAGTGCCAGGAAATGTTGTCAACTGAGACAGTTGTCACCTCCAGTGGCCGACACACAGCGCTGGCTTAGTCATGTGGGTAATTGGCACCCCGCTGACCTTGACTCCTTCCATCTACCATTCCGTGAGGGAGCAATGACACGGCAGCCTATCCTGTCCTTTACAGAAGAGCCTTGGGAGTTTCCTTTTCTCTTTAAAACGTATTTATTTTGAAATAATTTTAATTTCAGTTTCACAGAAAAGCTGCAAACATAGTATGCATATAAAGAATTCCCGCATACCCTTCACCCAGCTTCACTGTTCACATTTTGGTGCATTTGCTCGTTGTCTTTTTCTGTGTGTGTGTATGTGTGTGTGCACGCAAACGTATGTATATGCAGAATTTTCTTCTGAACCACGGGAAACTAAGTTGTAGACACGTTTACCCGATAATACTTCAATGTGTATTTCCTAAGAACAAATATATTTTGTTGCATAACAACAATACAATTATAAAATTCAGAAACATTAACACAGTATCAATCTAATACTATTATCTAACCTATAGTTTGTATTCCAATTTCACCAATTTCCAATAATGTATTTTCCAGCCATTTTTCACCCATCCAGGATCTAACCCAGGATAAACATTACATTTCATTGTCCAGTGACTAAAAGTCTCTAGAATGGTTTCTTGATCTTTCTTTGTGTTTCATGTCCTTGGGAGTTTTCTAAATGAAAATCAGTCTGAAAGCATTCTTTGGGCAGTAACTTCTCTAAATGCTAGTTCCAAAAAAAAAAAAAAAGTCCTTTTCAGTTCTTGCCTTTGAAGTCTCAAGACAGGTGGGTTTGACAACAATCTATTTTGGTCATGCCTGGCCATTTTTGGCGTATCCATCTACACTAGTCTCAAATGATCCTAGGATTTGCTCTTGGGTACACAGTAGATGCTTAATAAGTCCTTCCTGATTTGCCAGGAGAGAATGTGGATTTGACTACAGGATCAAATAACCCAAATGACATTCCAGGAAGATTTTGCTGTTGCAGATAGGGAGACAAAGGGTTGGCCCTTCCAGAGGTGAATACCAGGGGCAATAGTCCAAGGACAGCAAGCAGGCCTGGAGTTCTTTATCTTTCTATTACATAGTGCACTTAGCTTCTCCTTCTCCTCAAATTCCCCAGCAGGAGAGTCAGGAAGCTCCCCTGCAGCTTGTTAAATCCCCCACTGGACGGAGTGAAACATGGTGCTGTCAACAATCCTCCAGATTGTGACCCATGTTTTTTGACCTCTTGCCTGGGATCTGTCACTTTGGATCCTCTCTGCAGGAATAACAGAGGACAGAGTTTTGAATTCAACTTGTTTGCAGTAGCCAGCCTCCAAGATGTCCTCCACCTGCCTCCCCTGGTGTTTTCCCCTCTTCCCGCTCCTTGATCCCCTCCTGCAGGAATCTGGGCTAGCCTATGTGAACAATAGAATTTGGTGAAATCGAGGGTGTCTGACTTCTGAGGCTAAGTCATAAAAGATACTGCAGCTTCCACCTTGGTCTCTTGGTTAGCTGGTTTTAGAGGAAGACTGCTACTTGGAGGACACTCAGGCATTCCTGTGGGGGAGCCCATGTGGAGAGGGACTGAGGCCCCAGCCAATAGCCAGCACTACCTTGCCACCTGCCATCCAAGAAATGGATTCCCCAGCTCTGGCCAAGCCTTCAGAAGACTTCCGCGTTGACCAGCATCTAACTGCAGCCTCATGAAAGACCTGGACCCAGATCCTCCTGTTCAAGTTACTCCCAAATTCCAGACCCACAGCAACTGTGAGATAGCAAATAATTACCGTTATTTTAAGCCCTGAAGCTTTGGGGTAGTTTTCTATGCAGGAAGAGATCATCATCACATTATTCCACTAAAAAATTTAAAAGTGCTTAGGATCCAGCAATTCCATTTCTAGATACATACTCAAGAGAATTGAAAACATATGCCCAACAAAAACTTGTATACTGTGTTCACTGCAGCATGATTCACAATAGCCAAAAAATGGAAAGAACCCAAATGGTCACCATCTGATGCATGGATAAATGAAATGTATATCCACGGGATGGAATATTATTCGACCATAAAAAGGAATCAAGTACAGGTACATGCTACACCATGGATGAACCTTGAAAATGTCAGGCTAAGTGAAAGAAGCCCCTCACAAAAGACCATGTAATGATTCACTTATATGAAATGTCTACAAAAATAAGCAAATTGATAGAGACAGAAAGTGAATTAGTGGTTGCTGTGCTGGGGGGTATGGGAGAATGAGAGCTAACTGTTACTGGGTACAAAGTTTCTTTTACCGGGTGATGAAAATGTTCTAAAATTGATTGTGTGATGGTCACACAACTCTGTGAATATATTCAGGGCCGTTGAATTGTACACTTTAAATGGGTGGATTGTGTGGTGTGCGAGTTCTATCTCAACAGAGCTGTTACAAAATTATAAAGAGACCAGACAGGGGACTTCATGAGAGTTTTGTTCGTGTTCTTTCTGAGATAGTAGTGTCTCTTTATTAGGCTCTTGGTAAAGGTTGTAAGAGAATCTCCTGGCTAGAAGGTGGGAAAATACAGCTGGAACTGAAAATGAGAAGCAAAGGGGATGGTCTGCTAAAATAGTTAAAGAATAATTCTAAACTTCCAAATGCTATGTAGTCATAATCATGAATTGTAATCCCGACAAGATTAGACTTTGGGAAAGAAATTAATAATAGAACCTGGATTCTTCTTTAAGTACTGGTAGGAATGTGATATTTCCACCCCTGAAAAATGACAGTCGACCATTGTCAAGAGCAGTGTTCCGGGCGCCTGGGTGGCTCAGTGGGTTAAAAGCCGCTGCCTTCGGCTCAGGTCATGATCTCAGGGTCCTGGGATTGAGCCCACATCGGGCTCTCTGCTCAGCGGGGAGCCTGCTTCCCCCTCTCCCTCTGCCCGCCTCTCTGCCTACTTGTAATCTCTCTCTCTGTGTCAAAATGAAAAAATAAAAAATCTTTAAAAAAAAAAAAAAAAAGCAGTGTTCCTCCTCCATCTGCTGGAGCTTTAACTGGATGTTAAGCCCAGTTTTGTTTTGATTTTGTTTGTTTGTTTGCTTGCTTGTTTTGTCTTGTTTTGTTTTAATCAACCCAGCTCACTGATGTTTTAGCCCAGAGCACCTCTTCTGAACCTTTTTTTTTTTTAAGTTTTTATTTATTTATTTGACAAGAGAGACGCAGCAGGAAAGGGAACACAAGCAGGGGGAGTGGGAGAGGGAGAAGCAGGCTTGTTGTCAAGCAGGGAGCCCAATGTGGGGCTCGATCCCAGGACCCCGGGATCATGACCTGAGAGCCACCCAGGCACCCCTTTTATAATCTCTACATCCAATGTGGGGCTTGAACTCATGACCCTGAGATCAAGAGTCACATGCTCTACCAACTGAACCCCTCAGAACATCTATTCTGAGCTTTATTAAGTTACAGATTAGAAGTGGTCACTGCCTCTCGCATTTGGCATATGCATATCAATTTGTTGGACTCCAGAAAGTTTTGTAATCATTATTCTCTAAAACAAAATTTGGCTATACTTATTCCTGTCTCCTTTTTCAAAATGTTCTCTAGAAATAATTCTTTATTTTTCAAAATTAGCTTTTATAATTTTAGACACCAAGAATAATCAAGAGGACCTGTAATTATTTAGCATGAATAAAGAAGCAAGTAGGTGCCTGGGTGGTTCAGTCATTAAGCGTCTGCCTTTGGCTCGGGTCATGATCCCAGGGTCCTGTGATGGAGCCCCACATCGGGCTCCCTGCTCAGTGGGGAGTCTGCTTCTCCCTCTTCCTCTGTCCCACCCTCGAGCAATGCTCACTTGTGGGCTCGCTCTCTCTCTCAAATATAAAAAAATCTTAAAAAAGGAACAAGCAATTAAGATTTTTTTAAAATTACTTGGTGTTTAAGCTAAATTTGTAGCCCCCTTGTACAGATGAGAAAAGTGAGACCCAAGGGCAACTTATGACTTGACTCAAATTGACTTGGGTAAAACATATCTTAACTGGGATTCACAATCTAGAATTCTCAGTGTTATTCCATGTTGCCTCTAATGACATGCATTGGGACTGAGTAAAAGGGGTTTAGTATTTTATGAATGGCACCCATGCTGACCATACTTCACCATGAACTATCAGAGCTAAAATTTAATTATTCCATCCAGTTGAAACCATGAATACATAATCCATTAATGTGCATTATAACCCATGTAACAAAATATACTCAAACCCTTATATTTTCAGACTTAGTTCTTAGTCTCTTATGTTCAAGTGAAAGAAATGTAAAATCATTTTACTTGATGAATTTTTACCCTGGGATCTAGAAGTCTATTAGAACTCCTGTTTATAAAACTGCTCAATGAACGGTGCCAGGAGTTTACGAACATCCCTCCTTTGGCTCTTGTTAGTATATGAAAAAAATGCCTTCTCATCATCAAAGTGTGTTGGGGAAATTCTTTTGATGGGCTGGAGGAGTGGCCGGAGAGATTTTGAAGAGGTTCTTAAAGATGTTGAGGGCTGGTACTAGGGTAAGGCGAGTGCAAAATTTAAGGGAACGGCAAAAACCACAGTAATCAAGATAAAGGCCATTTTAATGAAATGTTTGGTTTTTTTTAATCAAGATTAAGCGAAAAGATCCATGATGAACGAAACACCAACATTTTAAGTAAAGGCAGGGCCCAGAGTGGGTGGGATCAGGCAGGAGATGGCAAGTGATGTGAATTACACAAGAGCGGAGTCACACCGTTGTCCTGAAAATTTTAATATTTTGTTCACCATAGAGCTTTTTCACATCAGTTTTTCTTTTTTAAAAGAAAAATGTTGCAGTCAAATGTTCTTTATCTTGATTTCTGAGATTTTTGGCGCCCTCTCCAATTTTGCTTTTGAGGCGAGGGCCCCTCCTGGGCCCCCCGCCCTAGCGCTGCACCTGGACCTGACTCTCTCCCAGGCAAAGCTAGAAAGAAGTTCCCACAGTATGCGCCCCAGACATGCCCTGCTTTGGTGAGCCGAGCCGCATGTGTCTCAGGAAAAGTTCTTTCCCAGGGATCACTGGTGGTGAGAGGAAGCTTTTTCCAACTCTCTCTGTTTTGACACGTTTACCTGTTTATGGGACACATCTGGCAGCCTCTGGCCGGTGAGCAACTTCCCAGGTGGAGTCATGGAGTCAGCTGACCCCCACGGACCAATGGGAAAGGATCCTTCCTGCTGAGTCTGCACATTCCCCAGCTGAAAACTAAGAACTCTGAAAAGTCCTAATGAAGGCCCAGACGACTGAAAGTACACACTACACACCTAATAATACTTGTCAAGTTGAATTAAACTTGGCTTTTTTTTTTTTTTAAAGATTTTATTTTATTCATTTGACACAGAGAGAGAGATTACAAGTAGGCAGAGAGGCAGGCAGAGAGAGAGGAGAGAGGAGGAAGCAGGCTCCCTGCCGAGCAGAGAGCCCGATGCGGGCCTCGATCCCAGGACCCTGAGATCATGACCTGAGCCGAAAGCAGAGGCTTTAACCCACTGAGCCACCCAGGCGCCCCTAAACTTGGCTTTTGTATAACCTGAATGTCCTCAAATGCTCCATGTTTCTGAGGTTGCCTTCCCTCTACCATCCAACTGAAAGGCTTGAAAGTGTGTGCATCGTGGCAGAAACTTTGGGGTGCGCACACATCGAAAGAAGGACAGTTTGCATCATCTCTGTTCTGCTGCTGCCGTGATTCTCCGTCTCCTGGACTTCTTGCCCCTCTAGCTGTGGTCCTCTCTGGGTGAAGCTTTTTGCCCCGACAGACGCTTTTGTCCCCATGCTCCCTAAGGCACCAGTAACCAGGTTTTTTGTGAAGCAGACTTTTCCTGAAGTCTTGTGGGAAACAGAGAAGGGAAAAAGAGAAAAGTAAATAAAGACATTTATGGATAAACGAGATCTAAGAGAATTCATAGACAATGGATCTGTACTGTAACAAATGCAAAATGAAGGTTTTTGGGGGGTTTTTGTTTTGTTTTTCCCCCGGAGCAAAAGGAAATGATACGAGGTAGAAATCTGGATCTTCAGGAAGAATGAAGCGCACCAGAAATAGTATATAGAATAAATATAAGAAACCAGTTTTCTCTCCATTTCTTAAAATACTTATGAATGTTTAAAGCAAACATTTTACCATTGTATTGTGAGGTTCATAACTTACATAGTTGTAACCCTTAATATATATTTTGCATGAAGTGGCACAATAGTAATTTTAAGTAGACTGTGAAATGTTAAGGAGATATAATTTCTATGGTGACCACTTCTTAAAAATACAAAGAAGTATAACAAAAAAGCTAATTCATAGATGAGAGTAGATTTCTAAAAAATATTCAACTAACCCAAAAAGAAAGCAAGAAAGGAGGGACAGAGAAACAAATAAAGAGGGGATGAAGAGGGAAAAAAATATAGTAAAATGATAGACCAACATTCAACCATATGGGTAATTACATTAAAGGTTACTAGTCTAAAACACTTCAATTAAAAAGTAGAATCTGTCAGAATAGACTAAAAAAAAGCACAGCCCAACAGTACTAACAGAGACAGAGAGGCTGACAGGAAGTGGATGGGAAAAGATGTGGTGTGCAAACAGTAAATATGAGAAAGTTGAGGTGGCTAAATTCATATCAAATGAAGTAGATTTTAAGATGGAGACTATCATTGGAGATTAAAAAAAAAGAAAAAAACCTCGTAGTAGTAAATATCACCAGGAAGGTATTCTAAGCATACATGATAGAGTTTCAAAATACATGAAGGAAAAACTAACAGAATGTCAGAATTAAAGGGAGAAATACACAAATTCACTATTATAATTGGGACCTTTTACCATCACTGTCTCAGCAATTATAAAAAAGAACTAGACAAAAATCAGTAAAGACATGAAAGATTTGAACAACACTTTCAGCCACCTTGATCTAATTAATATTTATAGAACAAAGCACCCACCAGAATACATGTTACCTTCAAATTCAAGTGCCCCTGATATATTCACCAAGGTAGTTCATATTCTGAGTGATAAAACAAGTCCCAGTAAGTTGAAAAGAGCTAAAATCATATACATCATATTACCTGACCACCATGGATCAATAACAACATATGTAGAAAACCCCAAATACTTGAAAATTAAACAGCACAGTTCTACATAAAAATAGTCCAAGAAGTCTCAGAGAATATAGAAAATAATGATTATAAAAATAAAACATACCAAACTTTGCAAGATGAAACAAACCCAGTTTGTTCTTAGAGACGTATTTATAGCTGTAAAATCTAGTATTTGAAAAAAAAAAGGCCCATGTTTCACTTTCAGAAGCTAGAAAAAGAGCAAATCAAACCTAAAGTAAATCGTAGAAGGAAATAATAAAAAGAACAGAAATCATAAAACAGAAAAAGCAAATGAACAGTAAATAAATTTAACAAAGCCAAAAGTTGGTTATTTGAAAAAGTAACAAAATCAATGAACCCTAGCCAGACTGACCACCTTCTCCCTGCCCCCCAACAAAGAGAAGAGACAAACCATCAGTATCAGGAACAAAAGAAGGCATAGCACTACTCTAAAGATATGAAAAGGCTATTAAAAGGGTGTCATAGGGCGCCTGGGTGGCTCAGTGGGTTAAAGCCGCTGCCTTCGGCTCAGGTCATGATCCCAGGGTCCTGGGATCGAGGCCCGCATCGGGCTCTCTGCTCGGCGGGGAGCCTGCTTCCTCCTCTCTCTCTGCCTCCCTCTCTGCCTCCTTGTAATCTCTCTCTGTGTGTCAAATGAATAAATAAAATCTTTAAAAAAAAAAAAAAGGGTGTCATAAACAACTTTATGCCAATTAATTAGACAATGTAGATGAAATGGACAAATTCCTTGAAAATTACATCTTGCCAAAACTGACATAAGATAAAATAGAAAATCTGAATGTCCCTTTTAATAGTAAATAACTTGGATGCATTATGAAGAACCTTCCTGCAAAGGAAAGTCTGGGTCCAGATGGTCTATTGTTGAATTCTGTCAAATATTTAAGAAAAATATTACTAATGCTACAAAAACTCTTCCAGAAAATAATGAAGAAAGGAATGCTTTCCAGTTTGTTTTTTGAGGCCAGTATAATGCTGATACCAAAACTTGAAAGACATTAACTCTCTCTAAAAGGGGGGGGGAGAGAAAAGGAAACAGGAAGAAAGTTAAAAATCAATATCTCTTATGAACATAGATGCAAAAATTCCTAACAAAATGTTAACAAATAAAATCAACGATATATAAAAAGGAAAACACATCATAACCTGTGAGATTTATCTCAAGAATGCAAAGCTGGTCTAACATTGGAAAATCAATGTTATACACCATATTAACAGGAAAAAGAAAAAAAAAGACAATCTCAGGTAGAAACAAAAAGACATTTTGACATCTGTTCATGATAAAACTCTCAGAAAATTAGGAATAGAAAATAACTTCCTCAAGGTGAAAAAGGATATCTGTGAAAAGTCTAGTGCTAACAGCATATTTAATGGTGAAATAATGTGTTCCCTCTAAGCTTATGAACGAAGCAAGAATACACTGTTCTTTTGTATTCAACATTTTATTGGAGATCCTAGTCAGTGCAATAACACAAAAGACATAAAAATTGGAAAGTGAGAAGTAAAACTTCTATTTGAGGATGACATGATTGTTTATGTAGAAAACTAAAAAGGGTACCTGGCAGGCTCTGTTGGTGGATCATGCGACTCTTGATCTTAGGGTTGTAAGTTTAAGCCCCAGTTTGGGTGTAGAGATTACTTAAAAAAAATAAAATCTTAAAATACTAAGGGGGCGCCTGGGTGGCTCAGTGTTAAGTGTCTGCCTTCCCAGGGTCCTGGGATAGAGCCCCGCGTAGGGCTCCCTGCTCCTTGGGAAGCCTGCTTCTCCCTCTCCTACTCCCCCTGCTTGTGTTCTCTCTCTCACTGTCTCTCTCTGTCAAATAAATAAAATATTAAAAAAAAAATACTAAGGGATCTACAATAGAGCTAGTAACTGGTGCTAGCAACTTGACAGGTTACAGGGTTATTATTTTAAAAATCTATACCAGCAGCAAACAATTGGAAAAATGAAATTTAAAAAAAATTCCACTTACAAGAGTATCAAAAAACAAAATGCTTAGGGAGTTTAACAAAAGACAAGTCTTATACACTGAAAAATGCCAATCATTACTGAGAGAAATTCAAGAAGACCTAATAAATGTAGATAAGTGCCTGTCAGAGCTTGGAAGACTCAGTATTATTAGTTTGTCAATTCCACCCATATTGATATGTAGATTTAACAGAGTCTCCATAATCCTAGCTGACTTTTTTATTTTTATTTTTTAAGATTTATTTATTTGAGAGAATGAGCATGAGCCCCTCCCTAAGGGGAGGGGCAGAGGGAGAGAGGAAGGGGACTCCTCGCTGAGCAAATAGCCTAACAAGGGGCTAGATTCCACAACCCTGAGATCATGACCTGAGCCCAAACCAAGAGTCAGAAGCTTAACCAACTGACCCACCCAGGGACCCCCTAGCCGACTTCTCTTTGAAATGACAGATTGAAAAAAAAATGACAAATTGATTCTAAAATTTATGTGGCAGACCTAGAATATCCAAAGCAATACTGAAAGAAAAAAAATGTTTAGGACTCGTGCTACTTCAAGATTTACTGTAAAGCTACAGGAATTAGGACAGTGAGATTCTATCATAAGGATCAACCAGTAGGTTAATGGAACAGAATAGAGTTCAGAAATACACTTAAATGGTCATTTAATTTTTGACAGAAGTACGGAAGCAATCTACAGGGAAAGTCTTTGCAAGAAATGATGCTGGAACAACAGGATATCCATAAGAAGAAAAAAAAATTTCAATCATTATCTTGTACTATATACAAAAATTAATATGAGATGGATCATACAGCTAAATGTAGAACCTAAAATTATAAAACTTCTATAAGAAAACCTAGGACAACATCTTCATGATTTGATGATAAGCAAAGATTTTTTTTTTTAGACCATTCCAGAAAATGAAGAGGCAGACCATAGACTGGGGGACATTATTTGTAAAGAAAACATTTCTTTGACCAAGGATTGACACTTAGAACTTAGAAAGAACTCCTGTAATTCAAGAGCAAGAAAGACAAGCAGCCGTATATGAAATGGCTAAAATTTGAGCAGATGCTTCACAAAGGAAGATAGATGAACGGCCGATGAGCACTTGAAAACGTGCTCAGTATTACTAATTATCAGAAAAATGCAAATTAAAACCAAATTAAAATGAGGTACTGCTACATCCCCACCAGAATAGCCTAAATTAAAAATACTGACAACAGCAAATGTGAGCAAGGGCAGTGAACAATATTAACTTTCCTATTTTGTTAGTGGGAGTGTAAAATCACATAACCACTTTGAAATAAAGGTCTGGGAGTTTTGCATGAAACTAAACATACCCCCTATGACCCAGCAATTTTGGTTTTAGATATTTACCCAAGAGAAATGAAAGCATATGTCTACAAAAAGACTAGTATGAGAATGGTAATAGCATTTTTCTTTATAAAGCCCCAAACTGGAAACATCCCAGATGTCAGTCAACAGGAGGATGTATAAACAAATTGTGATCTATTCACTCAATGAATGGGAACAAACTACTTATTCATGCAACACCATGAATGAATTTCAAAAATATTATGCCGAGTGAAAGAAGCCTTAGACAAAAGAGTACATACGGTATGATTACATTTACATCAAGTTCTAAAGCAGGCAGAACTCATGGATGGTGAAAAAAAAAATGAGAACACTGTGGTTGTGGGGGGAGGAAGAGATTGACTAAAGGGGCCTTCTGGATGATAATAATAGTTTACATTTTGATAAGGGTTTGGGTTATACAGATATACGCATTTCAGAAACTCATTGAATATTGTTGTTACCATGAATGCATTTCACTTTGTATAAATTTTCTCTCGAAGAATAAATAGGAAATTTTTGTCAGTGATGGATATACTGAAATGTTTGGGGTGAAATGTGATGAAAGTGCACCTTGCCCTGAAATGCATCAGAAGTTGGGAGGGGAAGAGGGGTTATCGATGGGTGAAGGGATAGATAAGTGATAAAGCAAATATAGTACAATATTACATTTTTAGCACAATATTAATTTAGAATATAAGTGGTTCCTCTATAGGATATAGATTATACAATTATTTCAATTTTCTATGTTTGAAACATTTCCTAATAGACTGTTGGGGATAAAAGTGAGTACTAGACAGGTCCAAATCCATCTGTAGCAGCACTATTTGTAGTGGCCCCCAAATGGAAACAATTTGTATGCCCATCAACAGTAGAAGGGATAAATCAATAGCATTACCATCATAGTCATCACATAATGGAACAGTCTACAGCCACGAGGCTGTAAGAGGGACGACTGTAGGCAACGGTTGTAGATGACCCCTCACCAATACAATGTGAAACTGAAGAAGTCAGATGCCAAAAGGCACAACTCATTTGTATAATGTGCAAAAACAGGCAAAACTAGTCCATGCTGTTCAAAGCCCGGAGAGTGATTGGCCTTGGGTAGAGTCATGACCCGAAGAGAACATGACGGGGCTCCCGGGGTGCCTGACTAGAGTGCAGGTTATAGGGGGGTGTGAAAATTCATTCAGGGGTGCACATTTCCCTCTAGATCTACTCTTACTTCAACAAAAAGTTCAAAGAAGTTGGTGTGAGACCTCACCGCTCCTGGAACAGGTTCCTCAGCCTAGCCCCGCCTCTGGGAATTCTGGGCCAGTCATCTTTCTCCCACCTCTTTTCTCCCGTTTCCCAGGCTCTGACATGCCTGTCTTCCTCACCTGCCAGGGAAAAACTCAGTGCAGAGGAATTTTGTTCTCAACCCCTTCCCTAGTCTAGGCTCCGGAATGGAGCCAACTGGAAAAGGCTCATTAATGACTGACTTGATCTAAATCGAGGAGCCATGCAGCCCCAAGATAAATTCCTTTGCTTCCTGACAGCAATCGCTAGAGGCATTTTTTAAATGCACCATTTATTTTCCCTCTACATTGGTATCTGCATTTTCCCCTTCTACTACCCTCAGTTTATCCCTTCCATCCTCTTTATTTTTATTTTTTAATAAAGATTTTATTTATTTGAGATAGAGAACGACAGAGAGCGTGAGCAGGGTAAGGGGCAAGAGGGAGAGGGACAGGCAGACTCCCCACTGAGGAGGGAGCCCCATGCGGAGCTTCATCTGGGGACCCCAGGATCATGACCTGAACCAACTGAACCACCCAGGTGCCGCCCCCACTGCACCCCACCTCCTTTTTTTCTTCATCCTCTTCTCTTTTTTTTTTTTTTAAGATTTTATTTTTTTTATTTGACAGAGAGAGAGAGATCAAAAGTAGGCAGAGAGGCAGGAGGAAGCAGTCTCCTTGCTGAACAGAGAGCCTGATGCGGGACTCGATCCCAGGACCCGAGATCATGACCTGAGCTGAAGGCAGAGGCTTTAACCCGCTGAGCCACCCAGGCGCCCCCATTCTCTTCTCCTTAAAGTGGTAGTGGCAACATACTACCTTTGCCAACTCCGGGAAGCAGTGACTTGCCTTAGAGATTGTTCTGGTACTTAAGCTCAGGACCAAGTTCCCTTGGCTGGTATTTCAACCCCAGACTCCAGCAAAGTCGGGTGTGGGGATGGGGGTGGTCGACTGGAGGAGGGGAAGGAGAGGTGTGGTGGGGGGAGGGGAGCGGGGTACAGAATAATAATAATGGGAACCAATCCCTGTTCTTCCCAACCTTACCATCAGTTGAGAAGTCTAGATGAATACACATCTAAACAAAACAAGAGAACTATTTAATCAAGCATTTCTTTTTTTTATCTGATGGGTCAGTTTTCAGTCCTCTTGTTACTTGACCAATCAGAAGCCTCTGACACAATTGATCTCTCCCTCTTCCTTGAACCACTTCTGGGTTGCTTCTTACCTCCCTATCTGTTCCTTCTTAGTTTACAGTTGGTTCCTCCTCATCTTTTTTTTTTTTAAGGAATATTTATTTTTGGGGCACCTGGGTGGCTCAGTGGGTTAAGCCTCTGCCTTCAGGTTGGGTCATGATCTCAGGGTCCTGGGATCAAGCCCCGCATCGGGCTCTCTGATCGGCAGGGAGCCTGCTTCACCCTCTGCCTCTGCTTACCTCTCTGCCTACTTGTGATCTCTCCCTCTCTGTCAAATAAATAAATAAAATCTTAAAAAAAGAATTTATTTTTGAGAGAGAGAGCGAGCCAGAGCAAGCAGGAGGAGGGGCAGGGAGAGAGGGAGAGAAGCAGACTCCCCACTGAGCAGGGAGCCCAAGCAGGGGTTTCATCCCAGACCCTGAGATCATGATCTGAGCTAAAATGAAGAGTTGGATGCTCAACCAACTGAGCCACCCAGGCTCCCCTCCTCATGTTTCTGACCTTGTAAATGTTAGAGTGGCTCTTAGACCTCACCTCCTTAGCTACTTTGACTCCCTGGATGATTTCACTCAATGTCGTGGCTTAAAAAACACCATCCACACCCTAATGACTTCCATATTTGTGTTTCCAGCCAGATCTCTCCTCTGAACTCCACAAATGTCTATTGAACCACCTACTCACTTGAATCAGGCATTCAAACTTATCATATCCAATACTGAGCTCCTGATATCCTTCCTTCACACCTGTCCCTCCACCCTTTACTCCGTAAATCTTCCATCTTCTAGATGCTCAGGCCAAAAACTTGAGTGTCACTCCAGACTTCTCTCTTTTTCTCACTTCCCATCTTCAACGTGTCAGAAAGTCCTGCTGATGTAACTTCAAAAATAATCCAGAATCTGACTGCTGACAACACTGCCATCCATCCAAGCCTTCATCATTTCTCACCTGGATTATTAATAGCCTCACAACCTTGTCCCCCTTCAGCCTGCTCTCAACACAAACACCAGACGGACACTATTAAAATGCAAGTCTGCTCAAAACTCCCTGTTGGCTTCCTATTTCACCCTAAATGAGCACCAACACCTTAACCATAACCTCCGAGGCTCCGGAGTGCAGCCTCTTCTGCTTCCCTCTCTCACCTCATGTTCAACTGCTCTTCCCTCACTTGCTCTACTCCAGCCACACTGGCCTCCTTGCCGTTCCTTGAACATCCCCGGCACACTCCTGCCTCTGTGCCTTCACAGTTGCTCTTCCCTTTCAAATGCCTTTTCCCCACACGGCTCGCTGTCATGTCCATAGATCCTAAATCTGGTCCTACTTTCTCAGTAAGGCCTGCCTTTACCACCTGCCTAAAATTGTATATTTTCTCAGATATTCTCAATCTCATTTCTCTGTCTTATTTCTTTATTTCTCACTTTAGCACTTACTGTCACTTACTATACATAGAGTTTCATGTATTTACATTCTTTTTTAAAGAAAGCTCTGTGCCCATTGTGGGGCTCGAACACATAACCCCAAGATCAAGAGTCACCTGCTTTACCAACTGAGCCAGCTAAGTGACCTCTATATTCTTTAGTATCTGTCCTCTCTCCCTCCACTAGAATGTAGAGTCCATGAAGGTAGGGATTTTTTATCTGTTTTGTTTGCTGCTGAGTCTCCTTGAACAGGCCTGGTGTTTAATACTTGCTGCATGAATGAATGCTTATTTCAGAGTGGCCTGAGAGGTGCTACCGGGTAAGAGGAAGTAAATCAGGTTAGGGAAGGCCAGAGAGGGCTGCAGACATCTGGAAGGGGATGGAATTTTCTTCAGTCTTTGGAGAATGGAGAGTTCTCAGAAAGATGAGAACAAAGAGAGAACTATTGGCATACTGCTGGAGAGCACTGGTTTTCGAGTCAGCTGGCTTGGGTCCAAGTCCTGGCTCAGTCACTTACCAGGTATAGACAAGCTGGTCTACTTCCCTGGGTCCCAGTTTCTATGTCTGAAATACAGAGATTCCTCTCTGGGTCTCAGTTTCTGTATCTATAAGAGATTACCATGGCACCTACCTTGTAGGGTTTCTTGGGTTGTTTTAGGATCTAATGAAAGAACTACATAATGTTTAGCAAGGGCAGCGTACTTAGGAAGACTTTGTTCAAAAAGTGCTACTTATCGTGTAAAGCTTAAAATCCTATGAGCTGAGACTTCACATCAGAGGTATTATAGAGTGTCTCAAACAGGCAACAGAGGGAGGGAAAGAATTGGGCTTGAGCTTTAGCACAAAAGGAACAGCCTTTCATGGTTGTAAACAGATTTCCTCTCAGAACTCTCAGTCCTTAGACTCAACCAGATGGGTTGAAACCTAGTTCCTGTCCTGCATTAGGTAAGATGGCGCTGCTCACAAGCGAAAAGGGAATCAGAATTAGGCACAAACGTGGCATAAGGCCTCTGCTGGGGGACCCAACAGCTCCCAGCTCCCTGTTGCTGACGCAATCAGAGCAGAGAGAAGTGATTCACTCCGATCCTGTCATCGAACTCAGGATTTTGGCCAAGCGCAGGGTTTGGGGTTGGTTGGTGGATTATTTTTTCCCTTCCTGAGTTGAAAGAGTAACTTTGTGTTTCAGAAAGGTACTTTATGCAGAGAAATTCTGTGGTGAGAGCTTGCTGGGCTGGGTGTGGGATGAACCACCTTTGCTATGTCTAGGGAGAGAATGAAATCTAGTGCCCCTCTTTTTTTTTCCCTCCCACCCAGTAAAGATGCAGAGCTGAAAGGTGTCTTTCAGAGGGCTGGAGACAAGGGAGTGGACTCGTAGGTAAGAGGACGCCGTACAGGAGGCCAAAGAAGTGGCTTCTTGTTTGTTAGCATAGGTTTGTGGCAAGGAGGTCTGTGAAGCCCTCCCCCGGAGTCCCTGGGATTAAACAGAACAAATAAAACCTCTATTTGTTCATCTCTACCCCAGATTTAGATGGTGCTCTATGGCCAGGGTTCTTGGGATCAACTGAAACCCAGGCCGATGTTTATTCCCGGGATTGCAAAGAGAGACAAATACTTCTCTGTCCTTCCATTTTCCAGGCCAAGAGGGCAGGAGACACTTTCAGTGAAGCAGGCCGGCAGTGAAGAATTATTTTTTAGGTGCCCACTGTGTCCCCAGTGCTGAGCCACCTCAATATAAATAGAAAAAGTACAAAATTCCAGCTCCAGACCTCAAGACACATAAAACCCAGCTTCTAGGAGGCGGCTTGAAGGGCAAAACAAATTCAAGGGAAACTGTTAACAAGCAGCAGTGTGAGGTAGTAAGAATTAATCTCCCAAGACCTTAAGAGAGGAAGGAGATGAGTGGGAGTTGGGGGCTCTTGGAGAAGGTTCGTAAGACCATAAGCAATGTGGTGCCAGCAAGCCTATGTGCTTTGTTCTCTGCTGTAGCCTGGCACTTAGCATAATGCCTGAGACAGAGTGGGCATTCAGTAAAAATTTGAGGAATGAATGCAGAAGGAGGGGGATGATACTAAGGATAAATAGGTGAAGAGGGAGGAGGGCATTCCAGCATGAGGAAAGGCCCAGAGAAATGGCCGGATGTCTTGGTGAGACTGGTTTAACCACAGTGAAGGGTGTGTAGTGAGGAGTAGTAGGAAATGAGGTTAGATATGGGGCCAGATGGGGGAGGCTGGAAAACCAGGCAGAGAAATTTAGAGATGAATATTCCTTCATTCTTTTCCATCAAGCTTTTACTGAGCATGGACCATGTGCTGGGCAAGGGAAGGCGGGGGTGGGGGGGTATAAAGATGAGTGAAAAGGTGTTCCATCTGTTGGGATAGGTGGGATATCTGCACTTTATTATTTTAACTGTGATAGTCATGGAATGGATGAAATATTTTGACATTCTAGTCACAGTTTGGTTGCCAGAAATTCAGGCCATGTCAATCTTGCTCAATTCGACCGAGACTGTTAAAAGGTATATTAGACATCCAAGGCTAGGAAGCGGACTTCAAAAGGGACAGGAGTGGGCGCTACCTGGTAGGCTGGACTGGTTCTCCTCCCTTCCTCTCCCTCTGCATTGCCTCACGGATGGTCTCTCACCTCCGCCCCTTTATGTATGCTCCATTCCCCTGCTTCCCTTTCTTACTAGAATTTTACTTGGTGCAAGCTCAACACCCTAATACAATACCCTCCTGCCCCAGGTCCAGCCATCTTCATCTGCGCTTCGAGCTCATTAGGTCAGACTATGGAGGAAACAGAAACTGACTGGCTCAGTTCAGCCCTATGGAGGGATTCTCCTGGGTCAGGTGATCACTCAGAACCAATCATCTGTGGTCAGAAGGCAAATCATTTGGTTAAAGCATGGCAGCCTAAGCCTACCAGGAACTGCAGATAAAGGACAATGTCAAAGTAGGGGTATGGACGGGAGGGCAGTGGTAGACAAGCGTAATTCCTGCTGGTTAGCGATGCAGGGAGCAAATCAATTCATCTGGCGGCCGTGGTAAAGGGAGAAGGCTATGAGACATAAGCAGAGCCTGATTTAAAGGTCTGACTTAGTCCTAAAGGGGGGAAAGAAAAAGACTTCCCAGCTGGGGAGGAAAGCAGTATTTTAAAGCAGTTAGAGTGGGGTGCATGGCAGGCTTACTTGATTAAGTGTCTGCTTTTGGCTCAGGTCATGATCCCAGGAAACTGGGGTTGTGGGATCGAGCCCGGCATCAGGCTGCCTGCTCAGTGGGGAGTCTGCTTCTCTCTCTGCCCCTCCCCGATCCCTTCCTTTCTCTCACGCTGTCTCCCTCAAATAAATAAAATCTCTAAAAAGAGATTTAAAAAGTGATAAAGCAGTTAGATTGGTTGTGGTCCATAGGGAGAATTGAAAACGCCAGAAACTAAAGGGACCCAGACCATGAGGAAAACTTTTGCCTGAGGGCACCTGGGTGGCTCAGTCAGTTAAACATCCGATTCTTAGTCTCAGCTCAGGCTTTCATCTCAGGGTTGTGAGTTCAAGCCCCACACTGGGTGGGCTTCATGCTCCGTGTGGAGCCTACTCAAAAAAAGAAAAGAAAACTTTTGCCTGATCTGGAATGGAGCAGTTTAGAGATAAGGACTTTTTTTTTTTTTTTAAGGGCAGATTGTGCTTCTTATTTATTGCCATAACCCTGTCCTCATAGCTAGGCTCCGAGAAGAAATTCACGACACATTTGTCAGAATGAATTGAATTCCCCTAAAACCCAGACAAACAACTGAACATACTGCTATTTGTATTCTGTTAGAGACAGAGCCAGGACCAAGAACACACAACAAAACAGGAAAATCAAAATATGACTTTTCCGATTCCTGATGCAGGGTTCAGGTCACTGAATGCAGCAGTCTTGGTGAGAAGCAAAAATGCAGCAGAAGGAGTCTGGGCCAAGCTGGCTGGCAGAGGACTAGATGAACAGATAGCACCACGCCCAGTGGCTCAGAGGCAGATCAAAGCCAGCTTCCCCGGCACAGGCAGCAAGCGTGGCAGGAATCTGGGGGACCTCTCACCCAGTCCCCCACCCGTGCTCACAGATGGAAAGCCACACCATTAGTGGTCACATCTTGGAGCACCGCCAACACACAGGCATCTGTGACGGTGCTTTTCTAGTCTAGTGTGCAGCTCTCTCCAGAGACGCACAGCTGTGCTACCAGTGAGCCGTAGGATTTCGGGCCAGACCACCGAGCCCAGGTCTGCCACTTGGACAAGTTGCCTAACTACTTAACGACTTTGTGTCTCAGTTTCCTCATTTGTAAAACAGGGATAATAAACTCTCTTGGAGAGGGTCGATGAGACAATTCAATGAGATAATATCTGCAAAGCAATTAAAACAGTGCCTGGCACGTTGCAAGCAATCATGATTACTGTAATTGGTACCAAAAAATTAGACTGCAGAGAAGAGCTTTCGAGCCTGGAGGGCCCTGGAACTCATTTCAGCCCACGTAACCCACCTATTAGTGGCTATGATTTGGACCCTGTGGCCTAACACCCATCCCTCCTTTCTTCTGGAACAGATCTCTGATTGGTCTAAGAACAGCCATAGAAACTAAGCCAGGCCAATCAGAACTCTTCCCTAGGATTTTTCTAACTGGATCTTCTCCAACGGGTAGAAAAGAGAATACCACCACTACTCACCACCCATCCTTTTCCCCCTCTTTTGGGGTTCAGATAGTAAAAATGTGAGCCCAGAGCTGCCTTTGCGACTTTTTACCTCCATGTGCAGAAGCTGGCATGAGAGAATAGAGCTGATTCACAAAGAGAAGCTGGACCAGAGTCCTGGCTGAGGCAGAGCCCAAGTCTCTCTGAATCCAGTTGACCCTGGATCCAGGCCTCCACTGTGACTGGTCTGCATTAGATTACAGAACCTTTTAAATCAGATCTCTCTCTCTCTCCCTCTCTCTCTCTCCCCCTCCCCCCTCCATTCCTCCTCCACCCTCTCCCTCTCTTGCACTCTCATTCTATCTTCCTCCTTAAACTGCTTTGGGTTTCATTTCTGTTACTTGCAACTAGCTTGAGGGTCAATTCAGGTGGAAAACATTTTCTTTTATACCAAAAAAAAAAATGACAGTCCTTTTAAGTTTTATGTCAAAATAATATAGATTCTTACAGTCTACATTACTTTGTTTTTTAATGAAGAACATCAGTGAAGGGGCGCCTGGGTGGCTCAGCTGGTTAAACTCCCTCTCCCTCTGCCCCTCCCCCTGACTCGTGCCCTCTCTCTTGCTCATAGTTTCTCTCTCAAATGAATAAATAAAATCTTAAAAAAAAATCAGTGAGAAATTGGTGGTGCTCTATAGCCATTAAAATGTTCCTATCTTGGACCATTTGAAAAAGAGCAACCTAGGGGCAAATTTATTTATTTATTTATGTAGATTTTATCTATTATTTGAGAGAGAACAAGAGAGTGCATAGGAGCAGGGGTGCGGCAGTGGGGGGGGAGAGGGAGGAACAGACTCCCCGCTGAGAACAGGGCCCATATAGGGCTGATCTTAGAACTCCGAGGTCATGACCTGAGCCAAAGTCAGATCCCTAACTGACCGAGCCACCCCAGTGCCCCTAGGGGTGACTTTTTAAAGTTTTGTCATAAATTTTTAAGCTCTTCAGAGGCTGGAGTGAATTTGCACCAAGGGTTGCAAACCCCAGTGCTGTAGCTAATATCGATGAGTGAAGTCGATGGATGTGTGTGATACAGGAGGGAGTGATGGGGACTATGGCAAAGTGGCAAGTGCTTGGTCCCTCTAAGAGAAGCTTCTACCACTCCGCCCAAGCCCATTGTTTCCATGTGTGCACGTGAGCACAGAGTTGCCAGATCCTACAGTTTTTAAGGGACTCCAGACATTTAGAATGTTTACTTATTTTTTTTAAGATTTTGTTTATTTATTTGATAGAGAGCTTAAGTAGGCAGAGTGGCAGACAGAGGGAGACAAGAAGCAGATTCCCCACTGAGCAGGGAGCCCGATGTGGGATTCGATCTCAGCACTCTGGGATCATGACCTGAGCCAAAGGCAGACGCTTAACAAACTGAGCCACCCAGGTGCTCTGCCATTTGGAATGTTTAATGTGAAATTCTAAACTTTGAACATTGCTATGAGTTTGATTCAAAAAAAAAGGGGGGGGAGGGGGGAGGGTGTAGATAGGGTGACTAACTGTTCTGGTTTGCCTGCGACTAAGGAGTTTTCTGGGATGTGGAACTTCTGTTGCAAATCAGGACAAGTTGGTCACCCTATGTGTAGGCCGAAAGGAACTCATGTGAGATTTCTGGCTCACACACTCTCGCTTCACCTGCAAACAGTCCAGCGAGGTAGCTAAGCAAGGAACATATGTCCTCCAGACCCCCAGCCCCACGCCCTAAGGAAGAAGACGCATTGTTATTCCCACTTCAGAGAGACTCACAAGCCCCTACAATGAGTGTGAGGCAGAGAGTCTGTCTCTGAGGCATTCCCTCAGCTCCCTGTGCAGGCCTGGCCTTACGTGATCAGTAGGATTGAGGCTTCTCCCTGCTACGTCCAGCAGCCCCTCCATGGCTGTAAACTTTTCTCTGCTTGGAGAGGGCAGGGCCTTCTAGGCAGCCAGGAGATGAAGGGGTTTTTCCCTTAATTCCTCTTCTTCAGGTTAAAAGGCTACATTTATAATTACAATCCATACAGTGAACTTGGACCTGGTCTGCGCTTATGAATGGGGAAACTAAAGGCACAGGGTGGGGAGGCTACTTGCCTAAAGCACACAGCACTGCAGTGATTGGGATTCCCTTCAGGTGGCTTGCTTGCTTAGCTGGGTACCTCTCTCTCAGGGAAAGGGAAAGGGACTGACATTGGCCGACTCTCTCCCTGAGGCTAGGACCCTGGCTAGGCACTCAGCAGCCTTCCTAATGCCCAACAGAATCCTGAGGGAAGGACTGGAGTCCCTGGCCCGTGCCCTTTCCAGGCCACCACCCTGCCAATCCAGGCGTGCCAGGAGGCCGTTTGGAATTGCCAGCTTGTCATTGCACAAAGGGAGGGGTGTACAGCTCAGAAGAGAGTGAAATAATAAGGGTCACAAATAGACTCCCTCTGCACGGGGCTCAGCAGGTGTTGGTGGCTCTGTGGGTGGGTTACAGGGAGAGACAGGTCCACCCCCTCGTGAAATCGTTCTCTGATGAGATGATGCATGTTAAGTGAACTATAAACTTTTTAAGAGCGCATTCCTTACCCACTCATAAACATGAGGGATCATTCCCTTTGGGAAAGCTAATATTCTTGAGGCAACAGAGTGTACTACCACCCTAGAGGGGGCCCCACTAGGATTTCCTCACCACCAGAAGACTGACTTCTTTTAAGGGAACCAAAATTAGAAAGTGAGGTTTGGGTTTTATCTGTGGCTTTAGCCTGTAGGCCTAGATGTCACTGACCCCTTTTAACAAGATGGCAGAAAGCCAGCACTACCTCAAAGTTACAAGCAGGAAGTTGGTGTTTTGTTAGGTCTGAGTTCAAATCTCACCTCTGCCCCTTATCTGCTGGGTGCTGTGGAAGACAGGCTACCAAAACACAGATTTGCCCTGAGAATGAGCTGGCAAGACCAAGTCACAGGGCTATTGTAAGGATTAAAAATGAGATGATACACACTCTTTGTATGACCCTTTGTATGACTCTTTGTAATCCCACTCCTATATATTGATCAATGAGAAATGAAAATGTATGTTCACAGAAAAACCAGTATATGAAAGTCTTATAGAAATTCTGATAATTGCCCCAAACTGCAAACACCCCTAATGTCCTTCAGCTGATGAATGGATAAGCAAACTGTGGTACGTCCATGCAGTTGAACACAAGTCTGCTAAGTGAAAGGAGTTAGACGCAAAAAATTACATGCGGCATGATCCATTTACATGACATTCTGAAAAAAATAAAAAACAGCTATCAGGACAGAGAACACAGTAGTGATTGCTAGGGACTGGGGGCTGGGGATGCAGATGGGGTTGCTGGGGGCTGGAGATGGGGGTGGAGGATGGCCAGAGAGGGGCACGAGAGAACTTGTTCTGTGTCTTGATTGTGGTAGTGACTCCGCGACTGTGTGCATTTGTCCTGCCTCATGAAAGCTGACTTTTTTAAAATGTGGAAACAAAGGAAAAGGGCCCAGGTCATTCAGTTCCTCCCCCAAAGAAAAAACCTGTGGACCCCTTTTCACTAAATTGTTGGTAACAATGTGTTCTTCTCTCCAGCATTTTTACTTTTGTGAAAAGAGCCTGCAACGTGTGTAGAGAAGGAAGGGTAGCGGGGTGTGTGTCTGTGTGTATTTGTATTTATTTGTATATGTAGAAAGAAACTCTGAAGAGACATAAGAAGCTAATAACAGCAGTCAGTATGGGGGTGCGTAAGGAACAGGGCAGATGGGGACCCCGTAGGAGGAAGACTTTTAAAAATAACTTCTGTGTGTGTGTGTGTAATACATTCACATGGTTCAGAAATTATATAATATTATATATATAATGTTTATTATAACCATTATATAATTTTTGAACCATGTGAATGTATTACACATACAGACATCACATTATTTTTAAAAATCAAAAAGATGTACAAGACCGAGAAGTGCTTACTGCCGAGGCATGACTCTGCCCTGGTGGAATCTGCGAGGGGGTGGCATTCTGTGGCGGCCGCGTCACATGAGCGTCACATGAGCGCTGCTTCCTCGGCCCTGCCCCACCTACCCCACTAAAAACCCCAAGGCAAGACCTGGCTCCCTGAGGAGGTGGGCCCCTGTTCTCTGCAGGGAATAGAATGGTAAACACCCTCCCTCTCCTCCGGATCTTGTGTGCCTCCCACTGGCTTGAGTTCCTTTTAGTCTTTCACCCTACAGCTGGAGTAGGATTTCACCCAGCGCTGCTCCCCGAAGGTGTCACTATAGGCCTAAAGTCATACTTTGGTGTAAATGTCTGCTGTCAGCCTTAGACTCTTTCCCAGAAACAGATTTTAGAAGAGGGCAAGCAGACCCCCTATATTTGGGGCGTGCGGCCCACGTCAGGATCCCGGGCACCTGACATAGAGGGCAGTGGAAAGACACCGCTTAGGTACTTCTCAGTCCGGTCTGGTGGCGACCTAGGTGAGCGCTCTGGGAAAGACAGGGTGCTGGGGGCCTGGCCACGTTTCAGGGGCCAGGCTCTGGAGTCCAGCTTGAACTGGAAGCTCACTTCACCCTCTTCCTAGCTGTGAGCCCTTGGCCAAGCAATTAGCCCCTCTGTGCCTCAGTTTCCTCGTTTTTTGAAATGAGAATACAGCTCACACCTGTGTTGAGTGGGTAGCTATGAAGGTGAAAGGAGATGATTGATGCGTGACCACAGGTGGTACCAGGAGAGACACACCTTAGATACTCAGCACCCAGGAGCCCTTCTCAGCCAGGGCTGCCTGGACCAACGCAAGGCCACACACACGGTTCAGGGGAAAGGGCGACAGACACAGGGGCAGCGGCATGGAACAATACCGAGAATGAAAGCAGGGTGGTGGGGCTGACTCACTAGATGACTCATTTCCTTGCCCAGGGATGTTCTGAGCATCCACCGAGAGAGAGCCGCTCCTCACCCTCCTCACCCTCCTCACACCCTCTGTTCCCTTTTTGTGGGGAAGGCCCGGAGAAGATCGCCCCTGCCCCCGCCGAGAGCAGGGAGCAGGATGGTCAGACCTTCCCCTTCCCCCCAGGGCCGCAGGAGAGCGCGGCCAGCTAGAAAATCCTTTTTCAACCTACAAGATAACAGTCCCCACACGATGCATTTTGAGAAAGAACAGTTTTTAACCTGGAATACAGGAGAGACTCTAGACTCATTTTGCCCTTTTCCAGATTATCACAGGGAACCCTGCACCCCACAGAACATTAGGGAAACACCAAAAAGTGTAAGGAAGCCGAGAAAGTCACCCATAATCCTGCCATTTAGATTCAGTCAGAGCGATGTGTTTGGTATTTTTCCATTCTGTTTTTTTTTTCTCTGCATTTTTTTTTTCATCATACAGTCAAGTTTATATTGTTTACATCAGCGCTATGGAAAAGGAATATGTGAACCACAAATGTGAGCCACATGTGTCATTTTAAATGTTTTGGTAGCCTCGTTAAAGAAAAATGAACACAGGTAAAACTGTTTTTAACATTACATTTTATTTCACACAGCAGACCCAAGTTATAATTGTTTCTTCATATACTCACTATTAAATTTATTTTTTTAAGATTATTTTTTTAGTCATCTCTACACCCCATGTGGGGCTTGAACTCAAGACCCTGAGATCAATAGTTGCACACTCCACCAATTGAGCCAGCCAGGTGCCCCTCACTACTAAAATTCTTAATGAGATACTTTACAATCTCTCTGAGTCTTTGAAATCTTTTTTTCCTACACTATAGTATATCTCAATTCAAACTAGCTACATTGGACTGTGGCTACAGCCCATTGGGCTGTGGACAGCGGAGCTCTATACAATTTCTACCTTGCTTTTGTTCTTTTTTAAATTGTATCCTAGGGGGTCCTGGATGACTCTTGGTTAGGCATCTGCCTTAAGCTCGGGTCATGATCCCGGGGTCCTGGGATCAAGTCCCAGGTGAGGCTCTCTGCTCAGCAGGAAGCCTGCTTCTCCCTCTTCCCTCTGTTTGCTGCTCTGCCCACTTGTGCACCCTCTCTCTTTCTGTCAAATAAATACATAATCTTAAAAAAATTAAATGGTATCTTAGGTATTTCCTCACATCATAAAATATCTTTCTTTTTCATAAAATATCTTTTGACAAAAATAACTCTTAAGAGTTGATATACCATGTATTTTCTACCTAATTCCAAAGGTAATATATTTACTTCTGTTTTGCTTTTGTTTTGTGTCTCTTCACTCAAGGGACGATTTGTGTTAGCCCTCTGATATAATTACCTTTAGACTGTTTTCTCGGCAGATGTTCAGAATTGAGCAAAAATTAGACACATACGGTATGTTCTGTTGTACAAACCACTCCTTTCACTTAATGATACATTGTGGACATACAAACAGTGAAAATGACAGTGTCACCTTTGAGCCTCTGCCGAGGGCCAGGCATGTTCAAACACCTGCTCTCATCTCTGTGGAGGGAGTGGGAGAATTTCCATCCCTGGTTCTCAAAAGTGAAAATGGGGGCTCAGAAAAGTAAGGTGGTTTTCACTCTTGCAGAGTTGGAATTTCACCCAGATCTTCTGATTTCATCTTCCAGAGCCTTTCGTTTCACCATATGGACTCCTTCTGGAGGGAGGCAGGCAGGGGACCCAAGACATGCCAAAGAAGCAATTTACAAATTAACTTTTGGAGTAGGATTCTCAGTAACTTGGGACCGTCTCTACACATAGGTTTGCCTAATCACTTCCATAATCACCGGGGCACATCCTCTTCCCCTTGCATGCACATGCCCATGGACCTGCCACTTTCTTGGGGACACCCTTCCCCCTCCAGGTTTCTCCTTCTCTGTACCTTCTAAGACAGAATCCCGAGAGTCTCTGGAAGTCGTTTCTCATCAGTACTATTTGACATGGGGGGGGGGGCTGTTCTGTGCCTTTTAGGTGGTTGCCCATGTCCCTGACCTCTGCCCCTAGATGCCAATGACATTGCCAACCACCCCCACTGCATAAGTGTCTACAGACATTGCCAATGTCTCTGGGGGAGAGGGGGCGTGAAGATTCCCCCTGTCGGAGAACCACTGCTCTAAGTATTAACAGATGGAAGAGTCTTTCCGAAACCAGTCATTTGATGTAACCCAGAGTACAGATAAGACAATTACTTCCCATACGGCCTGCCATCCTCACAGAGAAAGGAATCCTTTCTCTGCCCCAGTGAGTCTCCAGTATCTGCTTCTAATAAGCCCTCAGCAGATGTGTGCATGATGAAGGATGCTGGTGTTGGGTTGCGTGGTACCTTACATTAGGCTTTTCAGGACTGGGCTGAATGTACCTCATACATGCCCCAGATGATGGTGCCCTTTGCAGATCATTTTCTCCTGGAGTTCTATGCCTTTCTGATTCTGATAGTCAATCTGTTATTTTCTTAGGCTAGAGAATGATACGCAGTCTTAGCATTTACGTTCCTGACTATCATGATTACATTTGTATTGTGCCCGTATGTCCCATGCTAGATGAACAAATATTTCTATATTTTCTGGGTTTTTTAATGATTTTATTTATTTATTAGAGAGAGAGAGCAAAAGCAGGGGGAGGGGCAGAGGGACAAGCAGGCTCCCCAGGGAGCAAGGAGCCCGATGCAGGGCTCAATCCCAGGACCCTGAGATCATGACTTGAGCTGAAGCCACCCAGGCGCCCTGAGATTGACAAATATTTCTATGAGGCAAATGAACAATTTTTAACTTTGGCATCAGATGCCATCTTTTGAGCATACCATAGTCAGCTGTTTTTCTAATTTGGGGCATTTAGTTTGTTTCCAAATTTTCTCATTTTAAATAACACTGTAGTGAACATCTTTGAGTTTATATCTCTGCTTTACATTTTTTAAAATAAAAAAAAAATCAGTACCCCAACTATGAAATCCAAAAGAACAAATCCCTTCCAATGCAGTACATAGACTCTTTTTGTTGAATTTTTTTTTTTAAGATTTTATTTATTTATTTCACAGAGGGAGAGAGATCACAAGGAGGCAGAGAGGCAGGCAGAGAGAGAGGGGGAAGCAGGCTCCCCGCTGAGCAGGGAGCCCGATGTGGGCCTCGATCCCAGGACCCTGAGATCATGACCTGAGCCGAAAGCAGAGGCTTTAACCCACTGAGCCACCCAGGCGCCCTTTTTGTTGAATTTTATACCTGGAAACTCCTTCTCTGTTTCAAAAAACGAATTTCCAACATTAACCAAACTAATAAAATTCCATTAAATTCAGCTCAGGTTGGCCTCCATCTTTGTGAATATAACTAAAGTAGTGGTTTTGTAAACGAACTTTTCTGTCACTTTAACTTTTTTTTTTTTCAAGATTTTACTTATTTATTTGACAGAGAGAGCAAGCACAAAGCAGGCAGAGCAGCAGGCAGAGGGAGAGGGAGAAGCAGGCTCCCTACTGAGCAGAGAGCCTTATGTAAGACTGGATCCCAGGACCCCAGGATCACAACCTGAGCCGAAGACAGAGGCTTAATTGACTGAGCCAGCCAGGCCTCCCTCACTTTAAGTTTTGAGCCTTAATTTCCTCTTCCATTAAATGGCAGTAATAATAGTAGGAGCTTCACCATTTTTCGTGGATTAAGTGAGAGAATGCATGCAGAGTTCTTGGCACCTATTAAAAATAATAAAAAAAGATATAGTAAAGTGTTAATGGTAATGTTCTAGATGGTGGGTATGAGTGTTCTCCGTGAAATCCTTTCAACTAGTGTATATGTTTGAAAATTTTTATTTTAGGTGTTAGGAAAGACAACCTCATAAATAAATGTTAGTTGGTATTACAGTTATTTACTAAAGAGAGAAGGGGGCAAATCTTAGTGAAAGTCAGGTCCAATATAAACACATCATACCAAGCCTGAAATGCAGAATCTGTTCCTTGGGTGCCACATCAAATGTATTTAGCTCTGCTTTGAGCGTAGAAAAGTATGACCAGAATTTGAGTGAGTGCTGGAAAGGACTGTTGGTTTTTATTTTACCATCTGGTCTCAGAATATAAACCACAGTGTGGGGATAGCATATGCTGTAGGAGTGATTTTTTTTTCAAGTTTAAGAGATTAAAATATATATAGTTTGTTTGCAAAGTTACTTTGAAACATTTAAAAAACATCTGTTTCAGAGTCAAACACATCTGCATTAGAATCTTCCATCAGCTTCTTAGTAGTTGTGTGACATTTAGGTAAGGGACCGCTTCTTTTCGGGGCTCTGTGTCCGCACCTGTGACACGGGGATGGCGAGAGTCCATGGCTCACGGAGAGGTGTGAGGAGTGAGCAAGAGCACATCAAGGCGCTCACGCTCGGCTGGTCACAGGGTGAGGCTGATACCCAGTGTCGTCTCCTCCTTGCTAGGGGCAACACAGTTTGTTTTGCCAGTGAATTATTCAGAACGTGGCTTTGCTCATTTAACCAAAGGTGCTCTTTCTGTTAGGGAGGCCACCCAGGGCTCAGGGGCCTGAACTGCCCGCGGGCCAGTGCTGAAAAAGTTGGCGTATTGTTGTTGCAGTTTCCTCCGATTCAGAGCCGCTGCACGTTGTGACCAGCTTTATGATTCACTGAGATCCCTCCCAGAAATTTCACTTTGACCTTAAATGTGTGAAAATTCCATTCCTGGCAAGTGAAGCACACTGCTTTGGGGAAGAGAACTGAACATATTTTGTGTTTTGAATCCTGCTATTGGTGAACATGAGCGGACCCAAAATCTGTGCCATCAGCAGCAGACAACGGGCTTGCTATAACGAATGATGAAATGCCCTGCCCGTGTGTTTCCTGATGTTTCAGAAAACACCCCTTTTCCCATCCTTCACCATGGGCAATGCCAAACACATTCCAAATCACATTCACTGTATTCTGCAACGATCAGATCATGGCCATGACCAGCATCGCCATCCTGTTGACACAGGAGAGAGGGAAAGAGGAGGGTTGGTGCTGGTCTCTGTGCAGCCTCAGTCCCAAGGAAAGGAGTCTCCCCCGTCCCACCAGATGCGGCCCTCCTCAGAGTGTATGACGTGGAAGCATAGAGTAGGCCGGGCCTCTCCTGAGCTCAGTGTTCTTGTGTGGGGCACAGCCTTGTGGACTCTGGGAATATCATGGAGTCTGGAGTTAGGTGGTCTGCTCTGAATCTAGCCCCAGACATTTACCAGAGACTCTGAGCCAATTCCTTACCAGCTCTGAGCCTCCATTTTCTCATTTGACTGTAATGTTAATTTCATATGCTCATTTGAAAGGTTTAATGAGAATATTTTATTTTANTATGACGTGGAAGCATAGAGTAGGCCGGGCCTCTCCTGAGCTCAGTGTTCTTGTGTGGGGCACAGCCTTGTGGACTCTGGGAATATCATGGAGTCTGGAGTTAGGTGGTCTGCTCTGAATCTAGCCCCAGACATTTACCAGAGACTCTGAGCCAATTCCTTACCAGCTCTGAGCCTCCATTTTCTCATTTGACTGTAATGTTAATTTCATATGCTCATTTGAAAGGTTTAATGAGAATATTTTAAAACTGTGTGTGTTTGAATAAACATAAAAGAAAATGCCTGGAAAGACATTGAGCTATTAAAAGTGGTTAGAATTTAGGGGCAGAATTATGAGGCCTCTCTTTTGTTGTTGTTTGTTGGTTTGTTTATTGTTTTAATTGTTTTTTTTTAAGTAGGCTCCATGCCCAGCATGGAGCCCAACACAGGGCTTAAACTCACAACCCTGAGATCAAGACCTGAACTGAGATGGAGAGTCAGCCCTGTGCCCCTGTTTGTCAGTTTATTACCTTTTAAATAACAATACTGTCTGGGAGTGATTTAAGATTTACAGAAGATATGCAAAAATAGCACAGAGTCTTCTTACACTCCTTACCCAGTTTTCCCTCTTGTTAACATCTTGCATGACCACGGAACATTTGTCAGAACTAGGAACAGAACTAAGAAACCTGGGTGCCTGGGTGGCTCAGTGGGTTAAAGCCTCTGCCTTCAGCTCAGGTCATGATCTCAGGGTCTTGGGATCGAGCCCCGCATCAGGCTCCCTGCTCAGCGGGGAGCCTGCTTCCTCCTCTCTCTCTGCCTGCCTCTCTGCCTACTTGTAATCTCTCTCTCTCTGTGTCAAATAAATAAATAAAATCTTAAAAAAAAAAACAACTAAGAAACCTATCTTGGCACATTACTACTATTAAACTGCAGACTTTATTCGGACTTCACTGGTTTTTCCATCAGTATCCTTTTTCCATTTGGGATCTGTACCTGCATTTACCTGTGTCATTTTTGAATTTATATATAATATATTTATATACCTACATAATATATATTTCTCTATATTGAGAATAACAGGACTGTACATATTATTTTTTCTATATTCTATATGATATATAATATCTTGTGTGTAATTATATATAATATAATATTAATTATATATTATGTTGTATATAATATTAATATATTATACATTATTTTATTGTTTCTGAATGTAATGGAAAAAGGAGATCAAGAGATCGGAGAATGGGGATGCCTGGGTGGCTCAGTTAAGCGTCTGCCTTCAGCTCAGGTCATGATCCCAGGGTCCTGGGATAGGGTCCCACATCTGGCTCCCTGTTGAGCAGGCAGCCTGTTTCTTCCTCTCCTGCTCCCCCTGTTTTTGCTCTCTCTCTGTCAAATAAATAAATAAAATCTTTTTTTTAAAACTCTTTTTTTAAAAAAAAAAGAGAGATTGGAGAATGACTGCAATGAATATCTATGTAACTTTGAGCCAGATGCTTCCTCTCTCTAGGCCTTAGTTTCCTTATCTGTAAAATGAATGGGTAGGGTAAGTGATTGCCAAGCCCCCTCTCTGGCAGTCCAGGGCCACTGTTTTCTAGATGAGGAAAAAAAAAAAAATGAAGAAGTTAAACACAAATCTCAAAATATTAAAATAGATACCTTAGCTCCAAGGAGTCCCTTTTGGCCTCATTAAGGAAAGGAATGGTTAAAGACCTGATTACATCTTCCAACGGGGGACTCCCAACTACCGTGGCCCCTGGGGAGGGAGGTATTTGGTGATCTAACAAGTCTCTTCCATTTCTCTCTACTAGGATTTATAATGGAGTAGAGCAGAGGGAGATTTGGTCCAAATTCTTGGACAAAGGAGAGATGTAAATCTTGATTCTCATTTTGCTTTATTACTTATG
>LNAC01000044.1:3822016-3833295 GCA_002007465.1 Ailurus styani | reverse complement strand
CTTTTTTTTTTTTTTTTTTTTTTTACCAGCTGGTTTAGTCTTAAGTTCATGGCCACTGGCCTAAACTGTGCCAATTGAGTGAGCTTTAGATAGCGGGTGCTGAAGTGGATAATTATGCATCAAAACCCAGGTTACCTACCTTTCCTAGAGAAACCTGACATCTCAGGACTTGAACATCTGACTTCCTTTGCCCCAGACTATTGGCATGGACTTATTTATTCAGAACCGTGCCACACCAGCCCAGTATGGCTACTGAACCCTTGAAATATAGCTAGTGCTATTTTACTTAATTTAAATTTCAATAGCCACGTGTACCCACTAGCTACTGTATTGGATGGCACAGTTCTAAACATTCTAGAAGATTTTTAGAGTCAGTCATATCACATATCACATATTTTGTACCCATATAAAAATTGTATTGTTAAATGGATTTTTATAAATGGATTTTTATAAATATATTTTTCAGAGGTTTCTGCAACTTGGCCCTTTGAGTCACTCTGTTTTTTACCTCTATCTAATTAGATCTAGCTCAATCCTTTTATCTACTTCATAGTGCTTTATGGTATGACTATTCTGTTTTATTTGCTATTCGCCTACTAATTCATTCTTCCTTCCTTCCTTCCTTCCTTCCTTCCTTCCTTCCTTTTCTTTCTGTCTTTTTCTTTTACAAACAATGCTGCAATGAACATCTTTGAATGTCTCCTCAGGCCTCTCCTTGGTAACTCTCAAGAGTGGAATCCTGGGTCATAGTATATTTGTAAGTGTAATTTTATTACTTCCTGCTAAAATTATTCCCGTTTTTTCACTGTAAAATGAGAGGGATTCAGTGATTTCAGTGATTTCAGCTCTAGAACTCAATCATTCCGAGCCAATGGATGTGAGAGGCAGACTTGAAACTTTTGGCAGTGATTCTAGTATATATTGTCCTCAGTCAGATGCAGCGGAAACAGATAATATCCAGGGTCATATGTTCCCAGTTGTTCACTCTCCGGGTCCCTGGGAAGGGAAAGCTCATAAAACACCAGATCAAATTTTCTTTTAATCCTCTAAGTAATGAAGTGGATAAAAGTTTCTGACAGTGGAAAACTCCGATTATTCAATTACATTAAAATAAATCTGTCACTAGATTTGGAAACTCAAGCTTTGCTTGCTTAGATAGCTACAAAAGTAAAAAGGTTTCCATGCTATGCACAATTTTTCTAACTTCCCTCATGTGATTGTGATTTAGAGTCATTTTACCCACTCACACCTGCTGTTACTCAACTGTTAATATCAATGCAATGAATGATAAAACAGATCGTAAGAGGAACCCACTCTAATCTCAGTAAATACCTCATTTCTACTAATTTTGAATGTGTCCATTGTCTCTGAGCAGTAACCGCAATTCAGGATATCAGGATACACACACATGCAGGCACATATATATTCTAGTCCTTTGAAATTAAAGAAACAATACTACTGACATCTTGTCCATGACTCATGTCTGCATAATTCCAAGCTCATGAGAAGGATTTAAGCCACTTATCCGAGTGGGGGTTATTTTTAGGACAATATGGACTTTTCCATCACCTATTTAGTTGTAGATACTTGATAGTAGGGAGTATATTAATAAGTATATATATATATAAATGTATAAAATAGGGGCACCTGGGTGACTCAGATGGTTAAGCATCTGCCTTTAGCTCAGGTCATGATCTCCAGGTCTTGGGATCGAGCCCCACATCCGGCTCCCTGCTCAACAGGAAGTCTGCTTCTCCCTCTGCCTCTCCTCACTGCTCCTCCTCTCCCTCTCTCTGTATCTCTCTGTCTCAAATAAATAAATAAATAAAATATTTTTTAAAAATGTGGAAGATAGCTGTGTAGATTCTAAAGTGACACTAACTACCCCCCAATATTAGGATTAAGTTTGCTAAAAACAAAACTTTAGAACAAAAAATGATTTGGTGGTTTCCCTCCCGTTATAGATTTGCTTATTACAAAAACTTTGGAAATTATAGAAAAGCAGAAGGAAGAATAAAAGCATATATCACTATTACTTTTCTTCCCATTTTTCTTTAGAAATTCTTTTATAGTTTGAAAGGTTTTTAAAATACAGAAAAGTACAAAGAATAACAACAGCCAAACACCCATATTCTCATCATTAACTCAGAAATAATCATTTCTTTCAACTGTCCTTGGAGGTTCTGTATGACTAACACCATAAGCCAAGGCAAAGACAAGTGATTGATAGGGAGGAGATATTTGCAACACATATAAACAACAACGGATTTGTAACCAGGATATATGAAAGACTAACAAAAGGCAAATAACCCAAATGAAAAAGTGGCGAAAGGAAATAAACAGAAGAGGAACTTGAATGGCCAACAAATATCTGAAAATGTGTTCAAACTCACTAGTAATAGGAAAACGCAAATCTAAACAACGATACCCATATATGTAGTAAAAGTGTAAAAACAAGCATGGGATGATATACTCCAACTTTAGAATAGTGGTTACTATGAGGAAGGAGCAAGGGAAAAAGGATGGTTGATGAGACTTCAGTATTATGTATAATGCCTTATGTCTTTCTAAAAAATATGAACAAATATAGGGAAATGTTGAATGTTTCTCTGGGTGATGGATGTATGGCATCTATTTCCTGCATATTTGAAATATTTCCTATTTTAAGATAAAAAAACTTCATCTTGAGCTGATTTATGTAGATGTAAAACTTTGTGAGACATCATTTCATGAAATTCTTTTCATTGATTTCAAGTACTATGTTTATTTTATTTATTGATTTTGTGCTTTGATCAAGACTGCCTGGAATCCTGTATACTATAAACCTTAGAGATGTTGGTCACTGTGGCTTAATTATTCTCTAGGGTCTAGAGTCTAGGCTTCTAGTCTTTGCTTAAGAGATGTTGACTCTTCCTTCAGGGGAAAAAAACAAACAGGACGTGCATTTAGATGAACTTGACATTAATATCTTGGTGTATCAGTTAGAACTCAGTAAGGTTGCAAATGACAGAAAAGTCATCTCAAGCAGGCTTAACATGTAATATTATTTGGTCATGTAACCGAAGAACTCTTGGTTGCTTGGAAGCTGGTCAGGCTTAAGGTACCAATGGATCCAGAGGCTTCAAGGATTCCCATCTTCTGGTTTTCCAGTATTACACATAATGTTGCAATAAACATGTCATTGCATGCTTATATATGTGAGGGAGAGGTTTTCAAATCTAGAAGTGGAATTGTTATTTCAAGAGTATAGGCATTTCCTGGGGCACCTGGTGGCTCAGTTGGTTAAGCATCTGCCTTGGGCTTAGGCCATGATCTCAGGGTCCTGGGATTGAGCTCCGTGTTAGGCTCTCTGCTCAGCAGTGAGTCTGCTTCTCCCTCTCACTCTGTGCTCTCTCTCCCTCACTTTCTCCCTCCCTTTCTCAAATAAATACATAAAATCTAAAAAACAAAATAAGAGTATAGACACTTCCAACTTCATAAGGATTGCCAAATTTCTACACAAAGTGAGATTTTTAAAATTTCATTTTGTTTTTTGTTTTGTCATTTTATACTTCCCTAAGCACCAGCAATGTATGAATGTTCTCATTTCCTTTCTTTTGCGTCCTTATTACACTTAGAATTTTAAGATCTTAAAATTTTTCTATTCTTCACCCAGATGATCAAGGTCATTAACAGTCATGAATCATCTTGATAGTATGTACTCTTGATTCAATGTGATAAAAATGGCACTTTAACCCTATGGTCTTCCTCCCCAAATCCTATTGCCCAGTCTGTTTACAACAAACAAACAAGCAAACATCATCAGACAAAACTACTAGAGGGCTATCTTAAAATGTACCTATCCAGTACTCCTCAAAACTGTCAAGGTTGTCAAAACCAAGAACAGTCTGAGAAACTGTCATAGCCAAGAGGAGCCTAAGGAGCATATCTGATGACTAAATGTAAAGTAGTATCCCAGATGAGATCCTAGAATACAAAAAGGACGTTAGGTAAACTAAGGAAACTGGGATAAACTGTGGACTTTAATAATGATGTGTCAGAATATGTACATTAATTATAACAAATGTACCACACTAAGATGTTAACATTCAGGGAACCTGGGCGTAAGGTATATGGAAACAATATTATTTTATCAAATTTTCTGTAAAATCTGAAACTGTTTGAAAATATAAGGTCTGTTAAATTTTTTCTACTCCTAATGGTATCTCCTTGCTGTTTTAATTTTCATCACCCCAATTACTGATGAGGTTGAGCATTTTTTCATGTTTATTAACCATCCAGAATTCTCGTTGATGAATTTCTTATTTACCTTTGCTTAAAAATGATGGTTTTTAAAAATGATTTGTCAGAATTTATAGATACTCAGTGTATTACTCTTTTGGTGGGTAACCTATTAATGTTTTTGTTTGTTGTGTTGAGTTGCAAACATCTTCAGTTTGTAGGTATCCTTTGATATTTTCTATAGTATATTATGATATTATATTAATATGGTCTGGCAGGTATTTTTCAATTTTAATGTAATCAAATGCTTTTCTTTACTCTTTGTACTTTTGAATCTTGTTTAGAAAATCTTTCCCTATTCTGATGTCATAAAACTGTTCTGTTTTCTTCTAACAATTTTCCACGTTACTTTTTACCTTTAAAAATTTTAATCCACCCTGAATTTATTTTTATCTGGTATAAGGTAAGGAACTAATTTATTTTACTTTTTTGTGTAAGTGGCTAATTGTTCCAGCACCATTTATTAAGTTTTTCCATTTTCCCAACTGATTTATAATGCAATTTCTATTTTATGCCAAGTTTCCATATGTAGTTAAGCTGTTTCTGGGCTATCTGTTCCTTAATCTGTTTGTCTATTCCTAAACAAATGTTGAAATGTTTTTAAAAATATGGCTTTGTGGGCGCCCGTGTGGCTTAGTCAGTTAAGCATCTGCCTTTGGCTCAGGTCATGATCCCAGGGTCCTGGGATCCAGTCCTACGTGGGGCTCCCTGCTCAGTGAGGAGCCTGCTTCTCCTTCTTTCTCTGGCATTCTCCCCTCCCCCCACTCCTGTGGCTTTCTGGCTCTATCTCTGTCAAATAAATAAATAAAATCTTTAAAAATTAATAAAAAAAATAGAAAAATTTAAAAAATATGGTTTTATGATAATTTTTTTCTTAACTGACTTGGTAGGTCAAGTCAGGTCTGATAGGTCATCCTTATTTTCTTCTCAAAATTACCTTTGCTATTTTTGGGTTATTTGTTTTTTCATATGAAATTCAGAATTGATTTGTGAAGACCAATACAATGTTCTTTTGAAATTTTGATTGGTATTACAATGAGTTTATAGATCAACTGACATAGATTAATGAATTTATAGACTCATTATAGATTTTGAGTCCTTCTGTCTATGAACATAGTATAGCTTCCATTTACGTAAGTGGCCTTTTATTTATTTATTTATTTATTTATTTATTTATTTTTAAAGATTTTATTTACTTATTTGACAGAGATAAACACAGCAAGAGAGGGAACACAAGCAGGGGGAGTGGAAGAGGAAGAAGCAGACTCCCTGTCAAGCAGGGAGCCCAACGCAGGGCTCTATCCCAGGACACTGGGATCATGACCTGAACCAAAAGCAGACCTTACCGACTGAGCCACCCAGGCGCCCCCGTAAGTGGACTTTTATATCCTTCAGTAATGTTTTATAAATTTCTCCTTAAAAGTCTTCTCCATCTTCTGTCTGTTTATTCATGGGTATCTCAAGTTTTTGTTGCTCTTGTGTGTTATATTTTTTATCATTAGCAACACTATTGATTTTTGGATGTTGTCTTTACCAGTGAGTTGCTGAACTATTTTGATGTTTTTCTTGGACTTCTTATGTAGGCAGTCATTTCAACTGCAAGTAACAAAGATTTTTCTTTCTTATTTTCCCATCCTTATCCCTCTTATTTATTTTTCTAATTGCATTGGTTGGGATCTCTAGGACAATGTTTAATAGCACAGAGAGGAAAGCATCTTGTTTTGTTTCTTATTTTAATGAAATCCTTCTTTTTTTTTTCACCATTAACTATGCTGTTTCTTGTAGACTTACTGTCATTTTTTGGTAGATAGCTGCCTCCCATTAACTGTTCTCTTCTTATTATTGTAATAGAACCTCAGATTTGTAGCTGATCGTTCAACTGCATACTACATTTCTTAGCATCCCTTGCAGTTAGTAGATGTGGTTATCTTTAAGCTTTGGCTACTAAGACATAATTAGAAGTGGTCCATGTCTTTTTTTTTTTTTAAGATTTACTTATTTATTTGAGAGAGAGAAAGAGCAAGTGGAAAGGAGGGGCAGAGGGAGAGGGTGAGAGAAACCCAATCAGACTCCACACTGAGCATAGAGCTGACATAGGGCTTGATCTCATGACTTGAGGTCATGACTTGAGCCAAAACCAAGAGTTGGGCACTTAACCAACTCTGTCACCTAGGTGCCCCTAGAGGTGGTTCATGTCTTAAAAGAAAGAGGAATGCCCTGCCCTTTCCTTTTCCTATTCCTTTCTGTTAATGATATACATTCTAAATAGCTGAGTTAGAAGAGCCATCTTGAATAACAACATGACTGATGGAGATGACCATAATTCTGTCTCCTGTACAAGGTTCTTTCCACTTCACCTACAACATTTCTTTATCTTGTGATTTGTTTCATTCTTTTCTTTTTTAATTTTTATTTTAAGTAGCCTCCATAACCAACGTGAGGCTCAACTCACGACCCTGAAATTGTGAGTTGTATGCTCTCTCAACTGAGCCAGCCAGGAACCCCTCTTATGATTTGTTTCTAACCAGGAGAGGAAGATTGAATTTATTCTTCTAAAACATAGATTTGAATGATATGTATTTTGCCTAATTACAATTATTTTGAAAGCTGGGTGAGAATAAACTGATTAAAGGGCACAGAACTCTAAGTATTCTCAACTTGGGATGAATTTCTTTAAATTGATTTGCCCATGTAATTATAAACTGTAAAGAAATAAAAAAAATAAGACAAAGAAGAAAATCTATTAATTCTTTATACTTTAAAACATTTATCTGAAGTGATGTATTATGGATAAGGAAACTTGTTTAAAGAAAACCTATAAAGTAAAGTTGCCATTCAAGTGCTAGTATTCTTACTGTTGTCTGCTGTCCTTGTTCATATACTATGTTTTTGCAGTTATGATCATAGTATAGACACATCTTAAAAAAAAGTATAGACATACCTTTTGCATTAAAAAAATTACTTTTTTTATTTTTTATTTTTTTATTATTTGCCCCAGGGGTACAGGTCTGTGAATCATCAGGCTCACACCTTTCACAGCACTCACCATAGCACAAACCCTCCCCAATGTCCATAACCCAGCCACCCCATCCCTACCCTCCCACCCCCCAGTAACCCTCAGTTTGTTTTGTGAGATTAAGAGTCTCTTATGGTTTGTCTCCTTCCCGATCCCATAAAAATTACTTATTTTTCAAGTTTAGGTCCTTTAAGTCTCCATGTAAGAATAAGCTACCAAACAGTAAGAATGAAAGTGCGTAGAATAAAAATCTCTTCTCCCTTCAGTCACAGAGTAAAAGAACTCTTAGAATTGAAGGGAATTTTTTAATCTCACGTTTTGAATGTTGATTGTAGTATTTGGTTCTATAAAATAATTATTCAGTGGTAGGTTTGATTGAATGCTGTCATATCATGAAATTCTTTTTTTTAAAGATTTTATTTATTTATTTGACACAGAGAGAGGCAGAGTTGTAGGCAGAGTTGCAGGCAGAGGGAGAAGGAGAAGCAGCCTCCCTGCTGAGCAAGGAGCCCGATGTGGGGCTTGATTCCAGGAATCTGGGATCATGACCTGAGCCGAAGGCAGTGGCCCAAGCCACTGAGCCACCCAGGCACCCCATCATGAAATTCTTATATTTAGGATTGCATTTATGCTGTCTAGTCTTTGTGAAGGACTCAGGTCTAGTAAAGTCTGAATCAATCTTTCTCCCTCCCTCCCTCCTTCCCTTCCCTTCCCTTCTCTTCTCCTCTCCTCTCTTCTCTTCTCTTTTCTTTTCTCTTTTTTTTTAAATTTTATTTATTTATTTATTTGACAGACAGAGAGAGGTCACAAGTAGGCAGAGAGGCAGGCAGAGAGAGAGGAGGAAGCAGGCTCCTCGCCAAGCAGAGAGCCCGATGTGGGCCTTGATCCCAGGACCCTGAGATCATGACCTGAGCCGAAGGCAGAGGCTTTAACCCGCTGAGCCACCCAGGCGCCCTCTTTTCTCTTTTTAAGAGAGAGAATGGGGCAGGGGGCACAGAGGAAGAGGGAGAAAGTATCTTAAGAAGGCTCCACATCCAGCATGGAGCCCAATTTGGGGCTTGATCTTAACAACTCTGGGATCAAGACCTGAGCAGAAATCAAGAGTCTGCCACTTAACTGACTAACCACCCAGCCGCCCCCTCCCTGACCCCAAATCTGGATTTTTCCATCAATTACAATAACAGTTACTGGAACATTTGTGTTCCGGTATTACACTTTATTTTTTTTTTAATTTTTTATTTGACAGAGAGAGAGAGAGAGATCACAAGTAGGCTGAGAAGCAGGCAGAGAGAGAGGAGGAAGCAGGCTCCCCACTGAGCAGGGAGCCCGATGTGGGCTTCCATCCCAGGATCCTGAGATCATGACCTGAGCCAGGCAGAGGCTTTAACCCACTGAGCCAACCAGGCGCCCCAGTATTACACTTTACAAAGCAATTTCTCACAAGTTAGCTCATTTTCTCCCTAAGTTACACCAAAGAGGTGTATCTTTGTCATTCACAGAGGTCTACCTCTGTGAATGACAAAGGTACTATTATAAAGCCATTTTGCAGAGGAGGAGACTGAGGTTTCAGAATGATTAAGAGATCTGTGCATTTCATGAGTGGCAGAGAGGAGATTCAGAATGATATATTCTTTTTTCACTTGTGCTAGTACGTTTTGAGCTCCGCCAAATCAAATCACACCAGCCTTTTACCAGTATAGATAGAAAAATCATTAATTAATGTCCCGACTTTCTGAATTCAATTTTTCTCTGATGTGTTTTTCTGAAATAGATACCTCATGCCTGTCTGTACTAGATGCTGGGAGAGGAAGGTACCTGATGTAGCATGAGGTTATGTTTTGTGCTTTAAGTTTCCCTCACCAGCATTGCTGCAGCGTTCTGCAGAGCTCAGATTTCCAGGTGTTGTGCCACAGGAATATATTTTAAAATTGTTGCATTATTAAGAAAAATAATAATAAAATAAAATAAAATTCTTGCATTATGTTATGCTGAGTAAGCCCTGGAACCTGCAAGCCAAACACATTTTCGGTCCTAAAACAAGGCTGAAGAGCCTCTATGGCCTTACTTCCAGTCTCCTTCATTTCATACATCATTTCTCCTTATTGCTCAATAAAAGTAAAACTTACTAAGGATATGTCCAAAGGAAATAATTAAGAAAAGGCTAAAAGCACAGATTAGCTGTGAGGATGTTCATCTCAGTGGTATTTACAAAGGTTTTCAAAAAAAGGAAACAAATTAAATGCCAAAAGTAGTGGACTGGCTAGTAAGTTAAGATATATTCTATAATGGAATACTCCTCTGCCATCAAACATTATTAAGAATGTTTATATGTGGGGGCGCCTGGGTGGCTCAGTCAGTTAAGTGGCTGACTTGGCTCAGGTTGTGATCTCAGGGTCCTGGGATCGAACCCCCACAGTCCAGGGGTCCTGGGCTCCATGCTTAGTGGGGAGTCTGCTTTTCCCTTTCCCTCTGCTCCTCCCCCCACTCTTGGTCTTGGTCTCTCTGTCTCAAATAAATAGGTAAAATCTTTAAAAAAGAAAAAGAGTATTTAGTGATGTGTGTTATCACTTCTCGGCCTTTTGGCTAAGATCAAGTGTAGTGATGTGTGTTGATGTTCACAGTTACATCAGCAATGCAGGTAACAGAATACATAGTGTAGCCAATTTTTGTATATGTAAGGTGAATACACATTTAAAAATTCCAGAAAGATAGATACTAAATGATCTTCTCTAAGTGGTGGTTTATGAGTTTTCGAATAATTCTTTTTTTTTTAACGTTTATTTAAGTCACCTCTATACCAGATGTGGGGCTCAAACTCAGAACCCTTACAAGAATTGTGTGTTCTTCCCACTCAGCCAGCCAGGCACCCCAAGTTTTTGAATAATTCATATTTATTACCTTCTTACTTATATTTTCAGCTATTATTTTTAGTTTCTACAAGGAATGCATTGCTTTCACAGTATAAAACACCCACATAAAAAAATAATAAAACACCTACATAAATTTTATTAAAAAAGAAAACCACTCGGGCCTTTATAAACATTGATAAACATGTTACTTGGTGTGTTCTGTCAACGTAGAGAGCAAAGGAAGAGAAAATGGCTTGCACAGAATTTAATTTAAACATAAGAACTTCCTGAAGGTAAGACCTTTCATCAGTTAAAATGGGAAGGGGCCTAGGTGAAGCAGTTAGGTGAAGGGAGGTAGTCCGGAGCTCACTCCTGCAGTGAGCTGAATATGTAAGGGTGGAGTAGATTGAGAGGTCGAAAATAAAACGCTTTCTAAACCCAGCTTCCTAGGATACAAATTGCCTTGGCAATGACTCTGAGGTGCAGTCAGTTAGCAAGCATGCACTGAGGATAGAGTTCTGAAGAGAGAAAATAAATAGAAATTCAGATTTCATTTATTCATTCCTTCATTCATTCAACTGCTCAACCATTCTTTTTTTTTTTAAAGATTTTATTTATTTATTTGACACAGAGAAAGAGAAATTACAAGTAGGCAGAGAGACAGGGAGAGGAGGAAGCAGGCTCCCTGCTGAGCAGAGAGCCCGATGCGGGCCTCCATCCCAGGACGCTGAGATCATGACCTGAGCCGGAAGCAGAGGCTTTAACCCACTGAGCCACCCAGGCGCCCTGCTCAACCATTCTTGATTGTTCACTACAAATCCAGCATTGTGCTAAGTGGCAGGCTCTGCTCTTTACTAGTTACAACTTACGTGGGGAGATAAAAGATGAGGATATGAAATCATCTGAGAAGCTTTGGAAATGAGAAAGAAAAAACAGACCGCTTAGTTTAAAGAAAGAAGGGGTAAGAACAGTTGGGATTAGTGAGAAGAGGCTTCTTGAAGATTGGAATTTCCAAGTTTAAGACAGTTCAGGGAGAGATAATAAATGTGAAGTGCTTTTGGGCACCTGGGTGGCTCAGTGGGTTAAAGCCTCTGCCTTCGGCTCAGGTCCTGATCTCAGGGTCTTGGGATTGA
>LNAC01000044.1:3760671-3811311 GCA_002007465.1 Ailurus styani | reverse complement strand
TCCCCCTCCCTTTCCCCCCCCCCCCCCCGCCGCTCCCTCCGGCCTAGTCCACTCCCTCCCCTTGTTGGGACGGCCCCCCTCGACCAGGCGTTCTTCCTTTCCTCGTCATCTTATTGCTGGAAAGGGCCCGAATTTTCTGTTTTTCTCTCTTTCCACCTCTGTGGCATTCTAATGACTTACATTTCCCTCTCTTTTTACAAAGATAGGGGTGCTCTCTCTGGATTAGTTTTATTCCTCTCCTGTCCCAAGGGTACCAGCTCAGGCACTGACGCTGTCCTTTGAGAATTTTCTCTTTCGTTGCGGTTCTAGGACTTCTTGCAGGGAGGGGGCACTGGACAGAGATTCTCCTTTTAAAACTCTTTTGGCTAAGGCCTAAAGGGGATTCCCGAGACCTACGATATGAACACTTGATCTCTACGGGGTTTAAATTCCTATACTGGGCTCCGCAAGAATGTGTTAGAACAGGTTCCCTGTGCAAGGGGCATGAAACCAGAATGCTCCTACTACACTCTTCACCACTTTTTAAATCCCTGGAAGGGGCAAAAGACATAACTGGGTTATTAGCTATGCATTTCACCATATTAAAAGAAATAATGTGCCGTTGTCAACCTCCTTACTGAGGAATCCAGCGTTTCTTCAGTTTTGGTGTGATGTATCCATCCGCTCATTCTACCCCCTCCAGAAAGGGGGACCTCAGCTTCACATTAGGAAATTTAAATTGTTTAAGCCAATTGAGATGGTTTACTCTGGAAGGTACTGGACTTTTCAGACTGACGATTGGGTTTGTACACAGAGTCCTACTTAGTAAGTGTGGCCATTGTCTGTTGCTCTGATGACTTTAGCTGGCAGTCACCATCCTGCAGGATGTTTTTCAGGCATCGCACCTGAAGTAGTTTGGAAATATTGTAGTTTTTGAGTGTCAGAAGAAAAAGATGATACCAAGAGATGATTCTTAGAAGAGGGCTAATGTGGTACAATTGGGTGCTAAAAATAGTCAAGACATTATTAGCACCATTTGTGCAGTAATCATCAGATAATTTTCCATGAAACAAACGCTTTATGAAAATCGAAGTTTTATAGAGACCAATGTAGAGGCAATTCCATCTTCTTTTCAGAGTATATTCACAAATACGGGCTTTAGCTCTTAAAAATACATGGCGGTTATGTAAGAGATGTATGCCACCCTTGCCTTTTTTTCTTTCTTAAGTCATTCAGCATAAAAAGTACTTAATGCTTTTTGTGTTTTTCAGATTCTCTGAAGTTACACCCATCACAGAATTTTCATAGAGCTGGACTATTGGAAGGTCAGCAAAGTGCCATTTTAAAGCATATTGTGTGAGTATGCAAAGGCTTTCTCTGAAATGGAGTTTAAATGAGAAAGTGTGAAACTTTGCAAACTCATACAATGTAGTTTTCTCCTAAAGAGCCTGATCCTTCTTTTAGAGCAGCTGAATGTTTCAGTGGATTTTGTTGCTGTGTTTGATGTGCTTGTTAGCTTATTGTATCTGCTTTGAGAAGCCTTGAAACCCCCCCTCCCCCCAAATCACTAAAAATTATGTGTTGGGTGTTCTACTTTGGAATTCCAGATCTTAATTCTAGCTTCTTATAAATAAACTGAATATGAAAAGGCTCAATCATTATGATCATGAGTATAACTAAAAGAGTGACACCAAACACATATTTCATTTGAAAATTCAGAATTTAGAACTTTTGTATGTTGAACATTTCAAAAAAGAATGTTAATTATTTATTACAAAAGCATTGATATCATTACTGTTGCAATATTTTTAAGGATAAGGAAAGCCAATGATAGAGATAGTGATTGAACTATGCTTAGAAAAAAAGTTTGAGAAAGTTCCGGAAATGTTAATAGAAGGTGTAGAATTTATTACAGCTGATAATTAATTTAGAAAACTTTATATTGAAAAAAAGAAACATTTTGTTGTTTTTAGCATTTTAAGACAAAAAAAGACTCTATATGTGTTTCATAGGGTTTTTAACATAATTTTTTAAAAAGTTTATTTATTTTAAAAAAAGTTTATTTTTAATTTTTTAGTAATCTCTACACCCAGTGTGGGGTGGGGCTCAAACTTAACGACCCCCTAGATCAAGAGTCACATGCTTTTCCGATTGAGCCAGCCGGGAGCCCCTATATTTTGTAGTTTTTGAAGTTGTTTTACATATCCTCTTTGAATTTTGTAATCCTGCAGTTGGACAGCAAGGATATTAGTTTCCCCATTATAGAGATGAGTAACCTGAGGCTGAAATTAAGAGACTTGGGAAAAAAGAGTCACACAATAGCAGACATAATGCTTTTTGTGTTTTAGCTGGAGTTCTTTACCTAAAGCCAAGCTGCCACTGTAAAATATATATGTAACCAGTAACTTAAACATTTTGTGGTCCACTTTAAAAAGGCCATAAAGGGGCGCCTGGGTGGCTCAGTCAGTTTACACATCTGGCTTTGGCTAGGATCATGATCCCAAGGTCCTGGGATTGAGCCCATGTGTCGCTCCATGCTCAGTGGGGAGCCTGTTTCTCCCTCTCCCTTTGCCCCTCCCCTGTTCATTCTCTTCCTCTCTCTCTCTCTCTCTCTCTCACTCTAATAAAGAAATAAAATCTTGAAAAAAAAAGAAAAGGCCATAAATGTTTAAGTTTGATTTGAGTTTAGATGTTTGCCTCCCATATGGTAGTCTGATATAGTGGCGGGAAGAATGGATTTTGTAATTGAGCTTGAGTTTGAATATCAATTTAGTTGCTGGCCTTGGGCAGGTCTCTAAACTTTAATATTCTTTCTATAAAAATGTATATAATCTCTTAAATTTACAGAGGTAATGTGTATGAAAATGCCTAGTATAGTGTCTGGCTTAATAACTGTTGGGTTTTTCTTTTAGTATCTGCTAACTTGTTTTAACTATAATTTAGAGCATATAAAATGTTTTTTAATTATTGATTGTATTTATACTTATCAGAAGCCCATTGATATACATTAGTATAAAAATCAACTACAATTTGAGGCAAGAAATTTTACAAATGTTTCTTAGTGAAGCAGATTTCTGTTTTTTATTCATTTTGTTCAATTTGTGACCATGTTGTAGATTCATATTTGTCTGTACAAACCCGTCCGTTTTCTGGGCAACAGACCAGAGAGTATCATAATCATAGAGATTATCAGGCAGGAGCAAGATAGGAAAAAAGAAAGTGTTAATTATTCCAGCAAATATTTTTAACAAGTTGATAGAAATGCAGACAGCCGTTTAATATGCATATTTGCATGTATATGCTTAAATACTTTTATTAAATTTTTATTTTGGTTGAGAAGATCCTCAGTTTTTTGAAGTGAGACCATCCTTTCATAGATTATCTTTACATTGTAAAATGTATAAATATCAAGTATCAAATATCTTGATATTTGATGTCAAATATCAAGCTTTTATGTCTTTGATACCGAGAATCATAAGAAAGTTGTTTGCTTGTATAATTAAAGTATTTAATCTGTGCACCTTACTTCTATTTAGAACTTACAAAAATAGAGAATAAAATAATGAGCCCCCATATTCCTATCACTAAGTTTTTAACATTTATCAATGCATGTCTGATCTTGTTTCTTGTATCCTCTCCCTTCCCCCAAGCTGTTTTATTTTAAAACAAATATCAGACATCCTATTATTTCACATATATATACTTTTGTATTATAGTGATATTTCTTTATTAATTTTTAAAAATACCCTGTTTTATTCCAGGAAATACATATTCTGATTTATTTCAGTAAAGTCTTCTCCTTGCCCTCTTTTTAAGATAAAGCACAGCTTGAGGCTACTGCTTCTAGTGTATACTGTACCTTGTAATCTATGTTAAAATTTTAGGTCATGCATCAGACTTGGGTTCAAATCCTTGTTTCAGCATTTGTGCTTGACTTTGGCTTAGTCATCTAATCTTTTTGTGCTTCAATTTTCTCATCTTTAAATGGGGACAATCGTAGTATCTTCATCATGGGCTGCTGTGAAGATTGTTTGAGGCAAATTCATGTCTAAAAGCATTTAACCTAGCACATAGTAAGTGCTCAATAAATGTTAGCTAAGTTAAAAATTCTAAACAACCACTTGCATGGCATTTACTGTATGCCAAGAACTTTATAAATATGAACTCACTGAATTCTCTTAACAACCCTATGAGATGGTTATTATTATCCCATTTTACAGATGAGGGTGCTAAGGCAAGGGGAGGTTCAGTAACTTACCCAGAGTCACACAGCTGGTAAGTTGTAGCCAAGATTTCAATACAGGTAGTCTCACTGTAGTCTTTGCTCATTAACTGTTGTACTGTACTGACTCCCTGGTGTTATATAATAAGAAGTATTTTCTTTTTTCTTTTTAAGATTTTATTATTTGTTTGACAGACAGTGACCACAAGGGAAGGAACACAAGCAGGGAGAGTGGGAGAGGGAGAAGCAGGCTTCCTGCTGAGCAGGGAGCCTGATGTGGGGGCTCGATCCCAGGACCCTGGGATCATGACCTGAGCTGAAGGCAGATGCTTAACTGACCAAGCCACCCAGGCGTCCAAAGAAGTACTTTCTAGTAATATATGTGCATACTTTCTGTCAGTAGTCTAGATTTCCATTTAATAGTAAACCCAGAGTAAGGGGAATTTGATTACTATCATATATAATTTGTTAAATTTTTTGTAGAACATATTATTTCCAAATTTAAGTTCTCGCTTTAGGAAAACAAGGTTGGAAAACTTGCAGTTGAGTGTTATTAAGCTTTAAAATAGGTTCATAATCTGTTTACCATTCATTTAAGTTTGCTTTTATCCTACATATCAATGCTGGTCCTTCCTGCTGCTGTGTATATATATATATATATTTAAAGAATAGGAAATTTTTTAAAAATTGAGATATAGTTGACATAATTCAGTTTCACAGTATAATGATTCATTATTTGTATATATTGGGAATTGACCACCACAATCAGTCTAAATAACATCTGTCACCATATGTAGTTCTGCTACTACCTTTTTATTTAATGTAGTGATTGCCTGACAATGGGAAGAGGGTCCAGTTAGTTAATGCAATAATACATAGCGATAAAGTAATGTTTCTGATGATGCCATAATTACATGTGAAACTCTTAATGAAATAAGTAAATAAAAGCAATACTGTTGCTGTTATGTTAAAAATAACTCACATAGAAAAAGTCCTGTACAAATATCTATCCTATAAGATTTTACTTTTTGATTCTATTTTTGCATTTTTCCTACCTTCTTTAAGGAAGATAGTTTATATTTATTGAAAAAAAATAAAGTGGTTTACAGTTAGTGTGTTCAAATTTGAAGGCTAGGAATCTTTGGAGTGTCTAGAGAAAAGTTGAACTACAGAGAAATAGTTGTCATTTCTTACACTTTATTGAAAAATATTGATTTTGGCATATATTATTTGGCATATAAAAACAGATAAAAAACTAAAGTAAATGAATACAAGTAAGAGGTCATTCTGGAAATATAGAGATGTAAGATAAGATGGTAGAAAATCAGATAAAACAGGAAAAATAACATAAGCAAGTTGGAAAAAATAGAGTGATGAAAACAATAGATTAAAATTTTTAAATGTTTTTAAAAGCAGGAGTTAAGAGATTACATATGATGGATTAAATTAAATAACTTGTTAAATAAGAGCTAAATACCAGTGTGAGGCAGTCTTAATATTAATTAAATATTTGAAACTGGAAGGTTTTTATTTTATTTATTTTTTTAAAAGATTTTGTTTATTTGACAGAGAGAGATCACAAGTAGGCAGAGAGGCAGGCAGAGAGAGAGGGGAAAGCAGCCTCTATCCTGAGCAGAGAGCCTGATTCGGGACTTGATCCCAGGACCCCGAGATCATGACCTGAGACGAAGGCAGATGCTTAACCCACTGAGCCACCCAGGCGCCTGAAACTGAAAGGTTTTTAAAAGAAAATATGAAATATTACAATGAGTTAGGGACAATAAACTACTTTTTTTGTTACTGCTGTCGAACTGTTTGATACGGTACTATGCATAATTATACTTTATAGTTCACTAAATGAAAATCCTAGAAATAGTAGCAGTGTTTTACTGACTTTTTGGAATATTTCAGGATTGCCATTAAGCCTGATTTATTTCTCTTCCTAGAGCTGATGTTGGTAAGGTAGTTAAGCCATTAACTCTTAAATGATGAAATGTATGAAAATATCTTAATGGAAAGGATTTTTTGAAAATATTTAATATTAAAAATAATCTGTTGGATTCTTTTCTTGTTTACTATCTATTAATATCTATAGATCCTTACCTTTTAAATTAAAAATGTCATTATGGAAGTGAAGTTCCAAACATTTTAAGTCATACATACGTAGTTCATCCTCACTTCTTGGTTCTAGGATCCACCTCTGATTTCCTGTTTTTGTGTCTCTTTCTAAACTTCATTTTTGTTATCTTCATTCAGTACTAGAATTCTGTTGCTTATTACAGTAAGAGGATAGAAATTCATATTTAATCAGATGGTTCTTGGCTTGCTCTTAACTGACTCTTGACCCTACTGTAATTATTCCCAGAGTCCCCTAAATCTTGAAAGTGATAGTATAGAAAAATATTTCTTACTCTGATTAATATTATATATAAAAAATAGCCACTCTATATTAGAAAAATTTGACTCAGATTGTATTGTCCATAGGGGCGCCTGGGTGGCGGAGTCAGGTAGGTGTCTACCTTCCACTCAGGTCATGATCCCAGTGGCCTGGTATCAAACCTCTAGCCTCAAGCCTCAACTGTGTGGGTACGTTGCTCAGCGGGGAGTCTGCTTCTCCCTCTCCTTCCCCTGCTCATGCTCCCTGTCCCTCTCTCTGAAATAAATAAAATCTTTTTTAAAAAAGATTGTATTGTCCATAAAGAATAATAGGTAATTAGAAAAAATAAAAGATCAAATTAATCTGAGACGTCATCTGGGCCCAATTGTGTAGTGAGAGAAGATAGTCCTATTAGCTCTAAGGTATTAAGACATTCTTCAATAGAAAAGTTGCTTATTAACTTATGTTATTGTTTTGTTGCAAAGATTTCATTTCAAGTCACATAAAAGAGATTCATGTGTCTTTTATTTGCTGTTGTCCGAATGAAAATCAAGGTTAAAAAAACTAACAAATTATATAATACACTAATTTTAAACCTGTACTTGAGTGGAAAGGTAGAAATTTTCTTTATGGTTTAACTATAGTTAATGATTTTAGCTTCCAAGTATAAATAAAACCTGGTTTTGTGATAAAGGATCTATATTTTTGATTATTTGAAACTAAAGATATGCTATGTGGACATTTTCAGTTACCTATTCTTAACTATTGAAGAATAAAATTTTTTCTCTTTTCTTAATATTTACTAGACAAATAGGTGATGATAATTACTGCTTCCTAGCCATAAATGTTTATTCATTTTTTTTTCCCATTCAGAAATGTTACGATTAGTCTTTCAGTAACTTTGGTATTGGTTGTTTGTTTTTTGGTTGTTTTTTTGTTTTTTTGTTTGTTTTTTGTTTTTTGGGGGGTGGGGTGGGGGTCCTGGTATCTTCTTTTGAAGGTGAGACAAGAATAGAAAAGTTTCTAAGAGACCTAAGTTGTTGATTACTCTTATCTTTATAAATTTAGCTTTAGTGGTTTTTTTTTTTTTTAGTTTTAGTTTTAAGACATCTATTTAAAATAACATTTGTAGGACATGATAAAAGAAACAGTGTTGGTAAAGAAAGAATAATAAATTCAATGATAGTAATTGAAAACATTTTTTGAGCCATTTATGTGTGCCAGAATTTTACAGATACTTTCCACATTTAGTCAGAAAAATTCTCTGAGATAGTGTCAGTATCCGTATTTCATAAATGAGCAAACTGAGGTACAGAGGGATTCACTAATTTTCCCAAGGTCACATAGCTAATTGAGGAGGCTGGAATTTGAAACTTCACTATTTTACCACAGAGTATTGAGCTTATCCTGACTCTCTTTAGTATAAACATTTGATAATTGGTATTTACACTTTGGGCCCTTCTAAAATTACACTACTGTTCAGATGGTGTAAAAAGAGTGCTTTGTGTAGGATTCTTCTGCTAAACAGCTTCCATAAAGTAAGAAATTCTATAAGCCACACATAAAAATTAGTTAAGAATACGATGATGACCCTTTTGGGGAATATTTTAACACTCGAAATTAGCAAATCATTGCCTGACTTTGGTGAGTGTTTTTAAGATTGAACCACCTCTGTTTTACAGATGGTGGTACTCAGAAGTGAAAAGTAGGGGGAGGATAAGCAGACCATCACCAAAAGAGAATTATTTGAGAAATGGAGGATGCCTTGGGACTCATGATTTCTTTGACATTAGTTTTATGGAAGCACAATATCATTGCACCTCATTTCTACTAATGTGTTTCAGAGCCTAACTAAATTTGAAAGGAGATGAGCAACGGAGACGACAGTACTAATAGAGCTCTTGGAGTTAGTTTTGTTCTTGGTGTGATGGGTCATTGTTAATGAATTTCCTGAAAATTCTGTGTTAGGCATTAGAAAATAAGGATTTTAATTCTAGTTTGGTTTTGAGACCCTGTGGAAAATCATGCAAGCATTCCTGTTCTTCAGTAGAGACATTAATAGCAGTTTTGCTTAACTAAGAGTTAAGAAGAACAACTGAGACAATCTTAGAGGACCAAAGTATAAAATGTCTGTATGAGTAGTGATACTCTGCGTAGGGCCCTATTAATTTACTTTGGTTCTTTGCACTGTCCCCCTTTTTTTTTTTTTAAAGATTTTATTTATTTATTTGACACACAGAGAGAGATCAGATCACCAGTCCGCAGAGAGAGAGGAGGAAGCAGGCTCCCCGCGGAGCAGAGAGCCCGATGCGGGCCTCGATCCCAGGCCCCTGAGATCATGACCTGAGCCGAAAGCAGAGGGTTTAACCCACTGAGCCACCCAGGCGCCCTGCACTGTCCCTTTTTCTAAAGTCCTGTTCTACTCATGTCTCCATTTTCTCATGGTATTTTCTACATTTTGTTTGTTGGTTTGGCAGTTACTTCTTATATCCTTTCTCTCTCTCCTTTTTTTTTTTAAATAACTAACAGTCTTTGTATAGAGGTACAGAGGTTCACCAATTTTGGGTTTTCCATGAATTTTTAACAAGTGGATACGTTTGTGTAATCACCATAGATAAGATACAGAACATTTCAGTCACCATGTTAGGTAGGTTACCTCTTGCTGTTTTGTAGTCAGTCCTGCCCACTGTAGCCCCTCAGGCGACTACTTGTCTGTTTTTCCTTAAAATAAATCAGTTTTGTCTTTTTTAGAATTTCATATAAATGGATTTATACACTATATATACTCTTTTCTCTTTAACTTTTGTTTGTTCAACCACCATAATGTTCTTAAAACGGAAAACTATTTTTTTAAAGGACCTAAAAGTAAAGAGATATTTTATTCATTTAAAGGGTTTCATAATACAATCTAGATTAGAAAATGAAATTGATATGTTTGACTTTTAACTTTTATTTGCTAATAGGAAAATCCTTCTGTGCAACTTACACCAGAGCATATAGTTTGCCCCTATACTAGATAATTATAAATCGAAGTTTAGAACTTTAAAATTTCTTTGTAAAGTAGTTTAAGTCTTGAGAGGGTTATATAGTTGAAAAGTACGTAGGGGGTATGTAATACTGTAGATTAAGTGTAAAGGTCAAAACCAAATATGAGCTTTCTGTCACATATTGAGTTCTATCTTGTGCTTAACTCACTGTAAGTACTAATTCCAAATAAAATTTAAGTTTGCCCAGTAATCATTTTTACTATATGCCATACTGCTAGTTTGGACCTTAGACATTAAAATACTTTTGTTAGCAACATAATGGAACAATTAAATGTTTGTTGATGGGGGCCTGATTATACAACTTTAAGTATTTGTTTGAATTAAAGTTTTTATTACAGTCGTTTAGGTAAGTCACTAAAACGCCTTATGTTTAAAAGTGTGTAATAGCAATGAAGCATCCAAATGTAAGTTTAAGCTTAACAAGTAGCTATTCTTCACAATAAAGTTGTATTTAGAAGACTTAAAGATTTTGTACTATCTCTTTTTTCCAGTTTTTAAGAAGTGACTTGCTTATTGGGTTTTCAGTCAGAAACGAAGATTTTACTTGAAAAAATATTACTGTAAAGTGGAATTAATAATAAGTTTATGTTCACAAGTTAAGTATTCAATTTACAGACACGTAGGACTTTTTTTATTTTTATTTTTTAAAGATTTTATTTATTTATTTGACAGCAAGAGAGAGATCACAAGTAGGCAGAGAGGCAGGCAGAAGGAGAGGGGGAAGCAGGCTCCCTGCTGAGCGGAGAGCCTAAGGGCTCGATCCCAGGACCCTGAGATCCTGACCCAAGCTGAAGGCAGAGGCTTAAGCCACTGAGCCACCCAGGCGCCCAACACCTAGGACTTTAGAAATTATAAATTAAAATTTTACTGGAGTAAATTTTTATAAAATTGTATTGTGACTCCGACTTTTTCTACATCCTTTTTAATTTGTATTGTTAAACCATATTCTCTAGAATATTATGCTAAAGTAGAGTAAATGAATGTAAAATATAAACATACAGCTTGAATTTTATAATTATTATTTTTAAAGATTGCATTTATTTATTTGAGAGAGAGCAAGCACAAGCAGGGAGAGGAGCAGAGAGAGAGAGGGAGAAGCAGTCTCCCCATAGAGCAGGGAGCCCAACGCGGGGCTCAATCCCAGGACCCTGGGATTATGACCTGAGCCAAAGACAGATGCTCAACCGACTGTGCCATCCAGGCACTCCTATAATTATTTTGGAAGAATATTTCATTTTCTTAGTTTATTTTTACTTGAATAACAGATGCTTTGAATAAAATGACTACTTAATTCTTTTAATAAACTCGTTGCTTTTTTTTTTTTTTTTTTTGCCCCAGGAGTACAGGTCTGTGAGTCATCAGGCTTACACCTTTCACAGCACTCACCATAGCACAGGAGACAAGCCATAAGAAACTCTTAATCTCACGAAACAAACTGAAAGTTATTGGGGGGTGGAAGGGTAGGGGTAGGGTTTGTGCTTTTTTGTTTTTAAATGGGCTAATGAAGTAGTTGAAGAACAGAATGCCATTAGTTAGCTAACTTACTGCTCTAATACAGTTAACACAAATGGCACATTTATCGTGTAAAATATAGTAAGTAAAAACAAAAATAACTTCCTTGAAAATGTTTTTCAGTGAACTTAATAAGAATGGATAGAATCCATTAATAAAAATTCTGCACAGAAAAAAAATTCAGTTCATACTTAATTGAGAACAGATCAACAGAAGAGTTGGAAGTTGAATTTGAAGAAGTGCTTTCATGGGAATTAAACATAGTACAGATAGGGACATCTCGGTGGCTCGGTTGGTTAATTGTCTGCCTTTGACTGGGGTCATGATCCTGGGGTCCTGGGATGGAGTGCTGCATTGGGCTCCTTGATCCGCAGGGAGCCTGCTTCTCCTTCTGCCTGCCACTCCCCCTGCTCCTTAAAAAAAAAAAAAAAAAAAAAAAAAAAAAAAAAAAAAGTTAAAGATAATGACTAGAAAAAACAGACTTCCATGTATTTATCAGACTTGTGAATAAAAACCCAATTTCAAAAGCATGCATTACTTAATAGCTGTGTGATTTTAGGCAAGTTATTTAACCCTTGTGTGACTCAGTTCTTCTATAAAGTGGGGATAATAGACTCAAGATCTCTTAAGATTCGATGAGTTAATATTTCTGAAGCACTTGGGATGGTATTTGGCACACGGTAAGCACTATATATTTGTTAAATAAACAAAATAAAAATTCATATATAGAAATGAATTACTTGACAAACATATTTACCCAAAATGTAGCAAGGAACCAGGAGTTTATTAGCATAAGCTTCTGAGCACCCAAATCAGATGTTGCTAAATTTGTATACTAAGATTTAGGCATTCATAGCACAATGTGGTACAGGATTTGTCTTCCTAAAATACAAATCTAATCATACTGCTTGCTTTAAAATCCTTTAATAAAGATGCAAATTTTTTTTTTAAAGATTTTATTTATTTGACAGAGAGATCACAAGTAGGCAGAGAGGCAAGCAGAGAGAGAGGGGGAAGTGGGCTCCCCGCTCAGCAGAGAACCCGATGCGGGGCTCGATCCCAGGACCCTGAGATCATGACCTGAGCCAAAGGCAGAGGGTTTAACCCACTGAGCCACCCAGGTGCCCCAAGATGCAAAATTCTTAAAGACCTGGCTCCTGATTATCTTTTTTTTTAATTGAGATAATTAATATAAAGTTTTTCATTTTAACCATTTTAAAGTGTGTAATTCAGTGGTTTTAGTGCATTCAAAATGTTGTACAACTAGCACCAGTATATAATTCTAGAATATTTTCATTCCCCCCAAAAGAAACACGTTATTCATTTAGCAATCACTTCTCAGTTCCCCCTCCTCTAGCCCCTGGCAGGCCTCTTCTACTTTTTGTCTCTGGATTTGTCTATCCTAGACATTTCATATAGGAGGAATCGTGTATAGTCTTTTGTGACTTTCTTGTGTCGCTTAGCATTATATTTTCAAGGTTCATCCGTTTTATAGCATGTATCAATAATTCATTCCTTTTCATGGAAGAATTTTTTTTTTTTTAAAGATTTTTATTTATTTATTTGACACAGAGAGATCAGATCACAAGTAGGCTGAGAGGCAGGCAGAGAGAGAGAGAGGAGGAAGCAGGCTCTCCGCCCGGCAGAGAGCCCGATGCGGGCCTCGATCCCAGGACCCTGAGATCATGACCTGAGCCGAAGGCAGAGGCTTTAACCCACTGAGCCACCCAGGCGCCCTCATGGAAGAATATTTTTGACTTCATTCATTAGTTCATGGACATTTGGGTTGTTTTAACTATTATGAACACTGTTGCTATGAACGTTTGTTTACAAGTTTTCATGTGTGCAGATTTTTTTTTTCTTTTGGGTATATATCCAGGAGTGGAATTGCTGGGTCATACAGTACTATTTTTAACTTTTTCAGAAATTGCCAAACTGCTTTCCACAGCGGCTGTATCACTTTATATTTTCAGCAGCAGTGTATGAGGGTTCCGATTTCTCCATATCCTTGTCAACACTTATTATTATCTCTTTTTGATTATAGATGTCATAGTGGGTATGAAATCTCTTGTGGTTTGTTTTTTTTTTTAAAGATTTTATTTATTTATTTGACACAGAGAGAGATTACAAGTAGGCAGAGAGGCAGGCAGACATATCCTTGTCAACACTTATTATTATCTCTTTTTGATTATAGATGTCATAGTGCCTCCATCCCAGGACGCTGAGATCATGACCTGAGCTGAAGGCAGAGGCTTTAACCCACTGAGCCACCCAGGCGCCCTCTCTTGTGGTTTTGATTTATATTTCTCTAATGACTAATACTTTTGAGCATCTTTTCATTTGTTTATTGGCCATTAGTATGTCTTCTTTGGAAAAATGTCTACTCAAGGCTTTTGCCCATTTTTAAATTGAATTATTTGTCTTCTTATTGTTGAGTTGTAAGAGTTCTTTATATATTCTATATACAAGTCCCTTATCAGACAGGTGATTTGCAGAAATTTTCTCCTGTTCTGTGGGTTGTTTTTTCCCTTTTTTTTTTTTTTTAAGATTTTATTACAGAGAGAGAGAGAGGGCTCGAGCATCTTCATGGATGGGTGAGGGGCAAAGGAAGAGAGAGGAGTAGACTTCCCACTGAGCAGGGAGCCCGCCTTGATCCTAGGACCCCGAGATCATGTGGCTCTCAGTGGAAGGCAGATGCTTAACTAAGCCACCCAGGCATCCCTTCACTTTCTTGATAGTATCTTTTGATGCACAAACTTTTAAAATTTTAAGTCTGCTTGATCTGTTTTTGTTGTTACTCATGGTTTGTGTCAAATTTAAGAAACTGTTGCCTAGGGCGCCTGGGTGGCTCAGTGGGTTAAAGCCTCTGCTTTCGGCTCAGGTCATGATCTCAGGGTCCTGGGATCGAGGCCCGCATCGGGCTCTCTGCTCAGCGGGGAGCCTGCTTCCTCCTCTCCCTGTCTCTGCCTGCCTCTCTGCCTACTTGTGATCTCTCTCTGTGTGTCAAATAAATAAATAAAATCTTTAAAAAAAAAAAAGAAACTGTTGCCTAGCTTAGGGTTACAGAGATTTACACCTATATTTTCTTCTGAGAATGTTATTGTTTTGGTTCTTACATTTTGATCTTTGATCCATTTTGAGTTAATTTATTTCTGGAGTCTCACTTCTTTTCCATTCATCTATCTGTCTGTCCTTATGTCAGTACCATACTGTCATGATTACTGTAACTTTGAAATAAATTTTGAAATTGAGAAGGGTGAGTCTTCCAATTTTGTTTTCTTTCACAAGATTGTTTTGACTAAAGTCCCTTGAATTTCCATTTTAATTTTAAATTTTTAAAATTTATTAGAGAGAGAGAGAGAGCAGGAAGAAGGGACAGAGGGAGAGGGAAATGCAGACTTCCTCCTGAGTGGGGAACCAAGTGCAGGGCTCGATCCCAGGACCCTGAGATCATGACCTGAGCAGAAGGCAGATGCTTAACTGACTGAGGCACCCAGGCACCCCTCCATTTGAATTTTAAGATTAGCTTCTCAACTTCCACAAAAAGTGAGCTGTGATTTTAATAGGAGTTGCACTGACTCTATTTTGAGGAGTATTATTTGTGGAGTATTGCCATCTTAAACCTACCTCTCTATGAATGTGAGATATTTTTCCTTTTATTTAGATCTCCCTTTAATTTCTTTCTTATTTTGTAGTTTTCAGGGTATGAATTTTACACATCTTCTTAAACATTTATTTTTAAGTATTCTTTTTTTAAAAAAAATTTTTATTTATTTATTTGAGAGAGAGAGAAAGCATGAGAGGGGAGAAGGTCAGAGGGAGAAGCAGATTCCCCAGAGAGCTTGGAGCCTGATGTGGGACTCGATCCCCGGACTCCGGGATTATGACCTGAGCCGAAGGCAGTCGCTAAACCAACTGAGCCACCCAGGCGCCCCTTAAGTATTCTTTTTAATCATTGTTTTTAAGTGTTAGTAAATTTATGGAAATGATTTGAGGAATGGTCTCTTAAAACTTAGGAGAGCTTTAGTATTGAAGTACTAGTATTGAAGTCACCAGCAACTATTAAAGTAATCTTATAATTTTTAAATGTCATATTCTAGGAGCAGACTTCACTTAAATGTAAATGTGAATGAATGAGAAGACTTAGCAATATTATTTATAGATTCTGTTTTAAAGATTTTATTTATTTGACAGAGAGAGACACAGCAAGAGAGGGAACACAAGCAGGGGGAACGGGAGAGGGAGAAGTAGGCTTCCAGCTGAGCAGGGAACCTGATGCAGGACTCAATCCCAGGACCCTGGGATCCTGACCTGAGCGGAAGGCAGAGGCTTAATAACTGAGCCACCCAGGTGCCCCTTAGACAGATTTTTAAAAATATTATGTGTATATTTTTCATGTGCAGAAACACTGCTTAGGAATTTCTTTAGCTTTTAATTTCTGCAGGGTCCTAGGAGTGATACAGCATCTAAAATACTGAATTGGGGGTGCCTGGGTGGCTCAGTGGGTTAAGCCTCTGCCTTCGGCTCAGGTCATGATCCCAGAGTCCTGGGATTGAGTCCCGTATCAGGCTCTCTGGTCGGCGGAGAGCCTGCTTCCCCCCCTCTCTCTGCCTGCCTTTCTGCCTGCTTGTGATCTCTCTCTGTCAAATAAATAAATAAAATCTTAAAAAACAAATAAATAAATAAAAATAAAATAAAATACTGATTTGGGACTACCATACTTGTATTATTGATTTCATTCATTTCATATCACTACTTTTGGAATAGTTGTGTTGAGTTAAGCATACTTTGAACATTTTTTTTTTCCTGCTAGGTATTAATCTTTGCATTATGAGATTCTTAAATCCAGAAGACTTGTTTTGTTTGTTTGGGTTTATTGGTCATTTCACTCCTATGATATTCTTTTTTAAAAATTGAGATATAATTGACATATAACATCGTATTGGTTTTAGGTATATAGCATTATGATTTGCTATATTTATATATTGGGAACAGTTATGACAATAGGTTTATTTAACATCTATCACCACATAGTTACAATTTTTTTTTCTTGTGATGAGAAGTTTTAACCTTACTCTCTTAGTCACTTTCATATGTACAATGCAGTATTGGTAACTATAGCCCCTATGTTGTACCTCATATCCTTAGAACTTATTTATCTTATAAACTGGAATTTTTTTACCATTGACCACCTTCACTTATTCCACACCTGCCACTTCCGGCAACCATCAATCTGTTTTCTGTAGTTCTCTGTCTCTGAGTTCAGGGTTTTTGTTTTGTATTATCTTTTGTTTTAGATAATATGTATAAATGAGATCATATAGTATTTGTCCTTTTTGTCTTATTTCACTTAGTGTAATGTTTTCAAGTTCCATTCATGTTTCCACATACGGCAAGATTTCCTTCTTTTTATGGCTGAATAATATTCCTGTTCGCCCATGCGTGTGTGTCACGTTTTCTTTATCCACTCATCCATAGATGGACACTTAAGTTGTTTCCAGTCTTTTCTGTTGTATCATTTCGGTGAATGTGGGGTTGCAGGTAGTGATTTCATTTTCTTTGGATAAGTACCCAGAAATGAAATTAATGGATCACATGGTATTTCTATTTTAATTTTTTGAGGAACCATCGTACTGTTTTCCATAATGGCTGTACCTGATTGACATTTTGAGCACAGGAATTTATTCTATCTAAATGAAAATGTGCTCTTTAATGAGAGAAACGCTTAGGTAAATGGCTACAAACAAACACAATATGAAGAGAGTCGGCTCCCATTTTATTGATTGGAACAATTATTCCTCTATATTTACTTTAATAGAATACCGTTTGTGCTATTAAACACATTTGTTTAAGTTATATTTAAGAACATACTGACTTTAATATCTTTTCATAAATATTGCTACACGTATAAGTGTTTATTTATTAAGGATTTTATTTATTTATTTGAGATAGAGAGAGAGAGCATGAGCAGGGGGAGCAGCAGGGAGAGGGAGAAGCAGGCTCCCGGCTGAGCAGGGAGCCCGATGTGGGGCTTGATCCCAGGACCCTGAGATCATGACATAAGCGAAGATAGACGCTTAACTGACTGAGCCACCCAGATGCCCCTGTATAAATCTTTAATATAAAAGCACTGATACAATAAAAATATATACTATACCAATAAACACATGAAAAGATTTTCAGCATTATTAGTCATTAGGGAAATGCAAATTTAAACCACAATGAGATACTACTTTATATCCACTAGGATGGCTATAATCAAAAAGATAATAACAGGTGTGGCAAGGATGTGGACAAATCACCTCATATACTGCAGGTGGAAACGTAAAATGGTGCAGCCATTTCAGAAAATAATCTGGTAATTCCTCAAAAAATTAAATGTACAGTTACCGTATAATCCAGCATCTCACTTCTAGATACAGTCTCAACAGAAATGAAAACATCAGAGCACACAAAAACTTGTACACAAATGTCCATAGAAGCATTATTCTTAATAACCAAAATGTGGAAATAACCCAGATGTCCATCAACTGATCAGTGGATGGATAAACAAAACGTTATCCATTTAATGGAATAATATTTGGCATAAAAAGGAATGCATTACTGATACATGCTGCAACATGGATGAATCTTTTTTTTTATATATATTTTATGTATTTACGTATTTGACAGAGAGGGAGACAGAGACAGAGAGAGCGTGCTCACAAGCAGAGGGAGTGGCAGGCAGAGGGAGAGGGAGAAGCAGACTCCCTGCCAAGTAGGGAGCCCGATGCAGGGCTCAATCCCAGGACTCTGGGATCATGACCTGAGCCAAAAGCAGACACTTAACCAACTGAGCCGTTCAGACGTCCCAACGTGGGTGAATCTTGAAAACAGGTTAAGTGAAAGAAGCCAACCACAAAACACCACATATTGTAGGATTTCATTTATAGAAAACATACAGAATAGCCAGATCTATAGGCAGAAGGGACAGACCTATAGGGACGGAAGGTGGATTAGTGGTTCCTAGGAGTGGGAGTTGAGGATAGGGGATGATAGTTAAAGGGTTTGGCGTTTCTTTTGGAAGGGTGATAAAAATGTTATAAAATTGATTGGGGTGATGGTTGCACAACTTTGTGAACATACTAAAGTGTCCATCAACAGATGATAAATAAAGTGTGCTATTATACAGATAATGGAATTTTATTCACCCTTAAAAAGGAATGAAATTTTGATACATCTTACATGGATGAACTTCAAAAACACGTGTTAAGTGAAATAAGTCAGATACGAAAGGACAAATATTGTATGATTTCATGAAGTATCTAGAATAAAGACAGAAAGTAGATTAGTGGTCACTAGGGACTATGGTGAGATGGCAGTGGTGAGTTATTGTTTAATGGGTACAGAGTTTGTATTTGAGATGATGAAAAAGTTCTCAAAATGGGTAGTGGCGATGATTGCACAACATTGTGAGTGAACTTAATAGCATTGAATTGTACGCTTAAAAAATGCAGTGGTAAGGGACGCCTGGGTGGCTGAGTCAGTTAAATGTCCAGCTCTTGATTTCAGCTCAGGTCATGATCTCAGTCATGGGATCAAGCCCCACATTGGGCTCCACACTCAGTGGAGAGTCTGGTTCTCTCCCTCTCCTTTCCTTCTTGCCCTCCCACCTGCTCACACTCAGGTGGACTCTCTGTCTCTCTCTAAAATAAATAAATAAATCTTTTAAGATTAATGCAGTGGTAAATTTTACGTTATATCTACTTTACCACAAAATATATATATATTAAAAAAGTAGAAAAAAATAATGGAGGAGGCTGACATATACCAACTTTTTTGGTGTAGTTACTGAGACAGGTGATTGTGTGGTAGCACATGGAAAAAAGAGTTTTTCCCATTTAACAGATTATTTTTAAGTTGTCTAAATCATTTATGACTTTCCTCCTTTTGTTTTCGTAAAATGTGAATTTCTCTGGCTTTCTGTATGGGACTCAAAATCTTTAGCTTAAAATGTGAATGGGATGACCTAGACATCACTGACTGTGCTATATCTTGAATGATCAAAAACAAAATTTTGATGAGCCAGTCTAGACTACAGATGACTGTGAAAAATTCATGAAGTAGACACAATCGTTTACACTGAAAAGTTTTTACTATTAATATGCATGGTTGATTCATTTTGTTGATTTCTGGAAAGCAAATGTTTATGTTTAATATTAGCAAGTGGATTGCAGTTTTCCAATAAATGTCACAGAATTGTGGCAGAAAGCCAGAAAGAAGAAAAGCTACATTAGTGAAGTGAGACACATTTCTGTAGCTATGGAAACTATAAACCCTACTAAGTCTCAAAAAGGTATTCTCTTTGTATTTGTACTATTAATTAGACATTAGTAGAGGTTAATGAGGACCCTAGATAACTGCTAGGTTAAATATAGGTATAATTGTATTAATCAGAGGCCTGGGTAAGAGGCATTGTTGGGTAGTTTAGTATTTATTTTGTGTGGAAATTGAAGTACTTAATTTCCTTTTAATTTGATTTATTATTAGTCCTTAACTATGAAAATACTTTCTATTTTAAAATGTTTTCTTAGATTATTGGTGTAGTTCAGGTTTTAATTTGAGAATAAATGAGAGAATATGAACATCATTAAATTTAGTAAATTAATCTTGACCAGAATTTATGTTTACTGATAAATGCATATTAATTAGTATACAAGTAGATTTTGTGAATAAATAATATTTTAGGTATAAATTAGGCACTTTGGTAATTCATAATAATTTTCATGAAATGATTGGTGCTTTTACCAGTAAAAACTTATTGATGGATACCCTGACTGACCTATAAGCTTAGTATTTCCCCCTAATGATAGAAATAAACTTACTCTGAAGAAAATTCTGTTATCAGGTTTGGTTGCCTGTACTCAGTTGATAGAGTTATAATGGATTGCTTGTGATAGCAAGCTTCAGGAGGGCTATGGTGTCAAATTCTAAAAATAGAAAGGTAAACTAGAACTGAAAGATAGCTACTGAGTAATTGTGTTCTCATCATACTTGTTTGCTTGTTTGTGTATAAATCCAAAAGTAGTTTCTCCTGTAAATTGACATGTGTATTGTTTTCTTATACATTTATACTAGGAAGTCTTTCTTCAACTTGTTAGACCTTTGCAGAAACATCAGCTGTCAGCCTGCATGGAAGCCAATTGTATTTTGGAATATCCCAAATCAAATAGATTTAGAAGTGAAATTTAACTGTCCTTTATTGTATGAGCAAAATGAAACAGAGAAAGTGAACTATGAGAAGTAAACTCTTTTGGAAAAATCATTTTAGCCTGGACCCTAAATATTGCCCAGAAAAGAGAACCCATCCATTTGGAAATGCCAGATTGGAGGGAAATTGATAGGGAAAAAATATGAGGCCTTCTTCCACTAAGAACTCTTTGAATATCCACCACTACCTAGTTCTTGAACAAAGATATACCAGAGCATTTTATGGAGAGTCCTTCTCAGTGTGTTGGACCTCCCCTTTTCTATTTCCTTTAGGACACTGTTCACCTACTTGACTACCGATTGTATTTTGCAGTGATGATGGATTGTAGTAAGCATAGCTCTTTATAAAGGGTTGGATGGTGTGTCCTGTGAGAAAAATACCATATTAGTGATCCAAATGTGGATGTGCTTATCTGTCCTAGTGGCACATCCATATTTGGATTGCTAAAATCCTTAAATATAGATAAAATTCAGGTGAGAAATTCAGAGGATAACATTTAATAAAAATAAGAGTGAAAAAGGGGCTCCTGGGTGGCTTAGTTGGTTGAATGTCTGACTCTTGGTTTCTGCTCAGGTCATGATTTCATGAGTTTTGGGATTGAGCCCCATGGTGGGCTCTGTAGTCAGCAGGAAGTCTGCTTGAAGATTCTCTCCCTCTGCCTCCTGCCATCCCCATCCCCCCCACCCCCCTCCCCGTCCCACTCAGGCACGGGCTCTCCGCAGATAAATCTTTCTTTTTTAAAATGAGATTACATGTCCTTTTTTTTTTTTTTTAAGATTTTATTTATTTGAGAGAGAGAGAGAGACAGATAGCAAGAGAGAGAATGCGCGGGGAGGAGAGGGAGAAGCAGACTCCCACTGAGCGGGGGCCCAGATTTGGGGCTCATCCCAGGACCCGAAGGCAGATGCTTAACTGAGTGAGCCACCCAGGTGCCTCTCAAATAAACAAATCCTTGAAAAAATAAGAGTAAAATTTTTATCAGTTAAAATAGCTACGAATAGACAGTAAAAAGAAATATCCCTAATTTTGGTATTTAAGTTGAGTGGAAATGCAGTTTGAGGAGTCTGTATCTTAGGAAGATTCAGATCACTCCATTGAGTCTTTGGGGTAAGGCTCTTGAATTCTCCATTTCCAGGAATTAAAAGAGAAGTCTCTCTCTGTTTCTCTGTCTCTGTCTCTCTCTCAGCAGCAGGAAGTTATTTTCCTTGATACTTTGTTTTGTTACTTTGTGTTCTCTGTGTATTTTGTCTTCCACCATAGGTGATTCTTGGATACCCTAGGTATCTAAAAATCTCCTTCTTTGGCTGTTGTAAATCTCAGTACAGATTTTAATGAATGTACGTGTTAGGTGACTAGATACGACTATTCTTAGTAAAACAATAAACTGACAAATCTTGTTTTAGGCAATTAGGCTGTGGTAGAAAAAACAAGGAATTTAAAAAACAAGGTATAGGAAATGAAATTATTTCCTAATTAAGTTGAGGTTTGAACATTTATTTAAAAAACTATTAGGAAAACTTCAGGATTTTTCAGGGAGAAGTATTTCACAATACAGAACAGTGCTCTTTCTTCTTTGTATTGTTAAAATAAAACTTGGTTGAATTTCAGTTTGTAAATTTTGGAAAATTATAATTTACGGTTAACTGTGTCTCAGGTTAGACAATTATAAGGAAAATAAATTCTAAAGTTGTTTAGACAAATTCATATTTTAAGTTTAATGTTCTGTAGGTTGTGTTTTATATCCTTTCCTGGCTTTTTTTATCGCTTAGCGTGACATGATAAGAAGATTTGTCCCATATAATTGTTTTTTCAGTTTTTTAAACATACTTTTTATGTTTATGGCTACCTTTGACATAAGGATAAAAAGACATTGAGTCTGTCATTGCCTCAAAGGTGAGTGTTTTCTAACAACGTACCTAAGCAAGTGCAGACGTTTGCTTTACTTAGTTTCTCCACTGAAACAAGGGTCCCACAGAAGTTATGTTGTGGGACCATATTCTCTGCTTTACAGCAGATCCAATTCTAAGATCTAATGTCCAACTTCATAGGAATGTTAACATCTCACTTCATGGGGCCATTGTTCTTGTTTAACATGAACATTTTTATGCTCTGACCCTATAGAATTTTAAAACATAAAGGCAGTTTGAAAAAACTTTTCTCATATGTTTATCATATTCTCTCCCATGACAATAATTACATGGAGAAGACAGTGGGTATAGTGGTTAAAGATGTGGGCCTTGGAACAGGACCTCCTGGGTTCAGGTTCTGGTTATATTGTTCACTAGGTGTGACAGCTTGGAGAAGTTCATTAACCTCTCTGCCTCAGTTTTCTTATCTGTAAAATACTGTTGATAACAGCTTTCATCATAGAGTTACAAGAATTAAATGAATTAATATAAGTAAAGTGCTTAGAGTAGTGCCTAGCATAAGCTATGTAAGTTGCTGTTATTATTTTTGGAATACCCTTGCTATGTTATATTTTTTTGAAAAGGGTAAAAACCATACTTTTATTATAAGGTCATTATTAGTGCCAAAGAAAAAGTAGAAAACATCACATTTTAAATAAAGCAGAATAAACATCAGTTTGGGTCATTTTGGCATTCTTTGTGGCCATTTTCTTTTCGGTGGTTTCTTGATTTATCTGATTGTAGGAATAATAACAGTGCCAAAGTTTCTTTGGGTTTGAAAACAAGAATTTGTGCCAGTGTAAGGGAAACTAATACTGCCAGCCATCTCTTTTTTATTAAGAATTGTACAGTTTAGGGTGTCTGGCTTTTAAGGCTTAGTTTTCTTATTCCGAGTGAATTAGATGAAGTGGAAAAGCTTTAGATAGTTGGTTCCAGACTGGCCACCATGGAAAAATTATTTCCAGTTATATCTTATTTGCAATTAAGTTAATCTAGAATTACCTGTTTGGTAGTGGAAAAAAGTACAGAATTTATAGTCAGGAAACGTATTTAAATATCAGTTTTACATTTTGCTAGTCGTATTTCATTTCATCCTTTTATCCTTGTTTCCTCTTTACCAGGGTTATTATGAAGTTTATATGAAATAATGTTTTTCATTATGCTGGTGCATTTAAACATTTGAATGAGAATCTCCAATTTGCTCTAGATATTTTGAGAAAAAATCAGATATATGTATTTGAAGGAAAGTTAATTTTTAAGGACAGGTCATTTTTTGGGTGTTTAAGATATTTTTAGTAGAAAATTTTCAGAGATGGAGAGCTTATTTTTTCAAATTGTAATGAAATTATACTTTTTAATGCTTATTACCAAAAAGTTTGGCTCTTAAGTATAAAACATATAAAAAAGAAAAGGAAAATAATATGTAATCCTACCAGAGATAACCACTGTTCACATTTTGATGTACAATATGTTATTCTGTACTTTTATGTTTTTTTTGTGTGGATATGGATATTTTATGTCTGTCTTTTCTAAAGTAGGATCAGAGTACCAGGGTGGCTCAGTTGGTTGAGCATCAGACTTTTGGTTTCATCTCAAGTGGTTATCTCAAGATCCTAGGATCAAGCCCTGCATGGGGCTCTGCAGAGTCTGTTTAGGATTCTCTCTTCCTCTCCCTCTCTCTCTGGCCCTCCCACTTGTGCTTGCTCTCTTTCTCTCAAATAAATAAATCCTTAAAGGATCATAATAAAAAGGATCATTAATAAAAAGGATCATATTATGAATTTTGTAACCTGTTTTATCTTTTAGTATATTTTGAACACTCTAGGTTAATAAATGAAGTGTAACATACTTTATTTTTTATTGTAAAACTTTAAATAATATAAAAATATAGAGTAAAAAATCACAAAAATTCTCATCTCTCCTAGATAACCACTATTGTATTTCTATACATATATATTTTTTATGTAAGTGAGATTATTTTCTTTCTTCTTTTTTTTTTAAGATTTTATTTATTTGACAGAGAGATAGAGATCACAAGTAGGCAGAGAGGCAGGCAGAGAGAGAGGGGGTAGGAGGCTCCCCGCCGAGCAGAGAGCCCGACTTGGGGCTTGATCCCAGGACCCCGAGACCATGACCTGAGCCGAAGGCAGAGGCTTTAACCCACTGAACCAACCTGGCACCCCGAGATTATTTTCATTTGGTTTTATACTACTTATAGCCTGCTTCCTTTACTCAACAATATATTTTCTATGGTCTGAGTAGATCTTTATCTTTATTTTTAACAACCACATTGTATTTTTTGATATGGCTATGCCATCATTGCCATCAATTACTCAACCACTCTCCTACTGATGAGATTTAGACTGTTTCTAGTTTTTGCTTTTATAACCAGTGCTGTAGAGAGCAATCATATATATCTATAGATATATATATCTTTGCATACTTAACTATATTTTTTTCTTAATTTAAATTTACAGATCTATAATTATTGGGAAAAGCATATACACATTTTAAAGGATCTTGATATCTTTTGCCTCTGAAAAGTTTTACCAATTTATATCCATTAGCAATATCAATTTCCCTGAACCTTTGCTAGTACCAAGTATTATCTTTACTTATTTACTTATTTATCTTGAGAGAGAGAGAGCACATGCGCACACATATGGGGGGGGCAAAAGGAGAGGGAGAAAGAATTGTGAACAGGCTCCACGCTGAGCATGGAGTCCAGTGCATGGCTCAGTTTCATGACCCTGAGATCATGACCTGAGCCAGTATCAACAGCCAGACGCTTAATGGACTGAGTCACCCAGGAGCCCTGCCAAATATTATCTTTAAAAAATTATTACAATTTCATATGCTATGCTATCTTATTTTTTTTATTTGCTATTAAAATTGGATATTTTGGGGACACCTGGATGTCTTAGTCAGTTAAGCATCTGCCTTTGGCTCAGGTCATGATCCCTGGGTCATTTTTATAAAAAAATTCCAGGAAATCCATGCCAATACGAGTTGAGAAAGCTAGGTTATGTAGAGCTGATGTTGAGTAAAAAGGTCTACTTCCAATTCAAAGTTTAATTATATACTTCTAACTTTTTAAAGCTGTATATTTTTATAAATAAATTTTCTTTTAGTTGTCAATAATTTCATAAATTGTGATAGATGACCTTTTTGTTAGCCTCATTGTTAGGTACTTGCTATTTCTGTAATATATTAAGGTACTTGTAAAATACTAAGCATCTCCTCAGTAGTACTATGTGTCATAATTTCAGTGTAGTACATGATGAGTCGGTGTAAACCCTAAAGCTTAATTGATTTTGATTATCTGAGTATACTATTCAGTTATTGATTTCTTTAGACTATTCATTTAGGTTTGTCTCTCAGTGGAGTCTTTTGAAAGGAATAATATATTTTTGGAATATGGTAGTGTTTATACTTGGGATTTTGAAGCTGGGCAGAAAGGCATGGATATGGGAATGGAGTCATATCCTTTTCCTGACTGGGTAATTGAGAAATGTAATCCTTTTTAAAATTCAAAATTAATGGCAATTTTATCTTTTGTGAAGATTCATGAAAACGCCAGTTGTTTTTAAGATTTTATTTATTTGACAGAGAGCACAAGCAGGGGAAGCAGCAGGCAGAGGGAGAGGGAGAAACTGATGAGCAAGGATCTCGATGCGGGGCTCCATCCTAGGATCCTGCAATCATGACCTAAGCCAAAAGCAGACGCTTAACTGACTGAACCACCCATGTGCCCCAAAATGCCAGGTTCATTTATTTATGTTTTTAAAGATTTTATGTATTTCTTTATTTGAGAGAGAGAACACAAGCAGGGGCAGCTGCAGAGAGAGAGGGAGAAACAGGCTCCCTCCAAGTATGGAGCTTGATGCAGGGTCCTGGGATCATGACCTAAGATGAAGGTGGATGCTTAACCAGCTCAGCCACTGAGGTGTCCCAAGATGCCAGGTTTAAAAGCATATTTTTCTTATATTATATTAGTTAAATGAGTTATATTAGTACCCCAAATGAATAAACTAGTTTTAGGTTTCCATAGTGTTTTGAATATTGTAGCCCTGTAATACTCTTACTAAATATAAATAAATGAATTAAACAACAGAGGCTTAGTCACTGTTCATCATTAGAAGAGCTAGGTTAAAAAAAAAAGCCTTCTGACTTCTGATCCATTCCTTTTTTCCATAATCTTAGCCACGATCATTCATTTACTGACTGACTACAGATATAATGGTAAAAGACAAAAATGTGATTCCTGATTGAATACTTACTATCTTCTAATTGGGGAGACAGACTAGTAAATAATCAATTAAAAATAGTATTCTGGGGGGCACCTGGGTGGCTCAGTCATTTGAGCTTCTGACTCTTTTTCCCTATGGTCATGATTGGGGCGGGGCAGGGGTGTGTGTGGTCGCGTCAGGAGATCAGGCTCTGTGCTCAGCAGGGAGTCTACTTGGGATTCTCTCCTCTAATCCCTCTGCCCCTTGCCCCACTGCACACATTCTCCCTTTCTCTCTCAGATAAATAAATCTTTTTAAAAGTAGAATTCTGGGGTGCCTGGGTGGTTCAGATGGCTAAGCATCTGCCATCGGCTCAGGTCATGATCTCCAGGTCCTGGGATTGAGCCCTAAGTCGGGCTCCTAACTGGCTCCATGGGGAGTCTGCTTCTCCCTCTCCCTCTCCCTCTGCTTCTCCCCCTGCTTGTGTGCTCTCTCTGTCTCTGTCTCTCTCTTAAATGAATAAATAAAATCTTAAAAAAAAAAAAGGTAGAATTCTGAGTGCTCTGGAAAGAGAAGTGCAGACTGGTGAAGTAGGGCATGGGAAGGTGTTGATATGCCAGGGAATCAATCAGGGAGGGCTTGTGTTTGAAGGTGACATATAAACTCAGTACCGAAATCATAAAAATTAGTAAGGTAAAGGTGATGGGGCTGTGTTGGAGGAAATTGTTCTAGGCAGGGGAGACTATCATGTTGGAAGATTAGTACGTTAGACAATCGAAAGAAATTCGGTATGGCTGGATCATATAACTAGAGATTGGGGAAGGGAATGGTAAGGGAGGGAAAGGTGTAGCTGTGAAAGATGTGGTAAACCAAGGCTAGTTATGATAACATTCTGAATTAGTAGCAGCAGGGATGTAGAAAAGAGGATTATGGGTACAACAAAAACCTGTGTATGTGATATAAATATAGTCAAATAATATATACAGTTACTACATATGTCTTGTCTTTGTGTAGTAAAAGGCACATGATCTTAATAGTTAGAAACAGATAACTGCACTATTCATGTGGTGAACCCTGGAGATCAGCTTTGGCTGTCAAATCCTTTTTTTTTTTTTTAAGGTTTTATTTATTTATTTGAATGAGGGGGGGAGAGAATACTGGCAGGGGGAGGGACAGAGGGAGAGAGAGAGAAGCAGACTCCCCACTGAGTAAGGAGCCCCATGCAGGGCCAGATCCCAGGACCCCGTGATCACAACTCGAGCCAAAGGCAACTGTTTAATTGACTGAGCCACCCAGGCACCCCTGAATTAGGTTTTAAATAGATTATTCAGGCTATGTGCAGATAATAAGCTGAGTAAAAAAATAGTAAATGAGATCAGAGGTAGTTGCATTAGTCTAAGTGAAATAGTTAGACCAGGATGATAGTAGAAGAGGAAGCAAGAAGTGGTGGAATGCTGGATGTATTTAATAGAAAAAGTGAATAGGATTTGCTTATGGATTGGATGTTGAGTGTGAGAGAAAAAGATGAGTGAAAGATGATACCAGAATTTTTTAACTGAGCAACTAGAAGAATGGAGCTCTCATTTAATGAGATGCAAAGACTCTGGTGGATGGATAGGTGAGGGGAGGTAAATCATGAGATCGGTTTTAGATAATATTAAGGATGAAAAGACTACATAAGTGTCCAAATAGAGATACTGACTAGGTATTTATATCTTTAAATCTCAAACTGGAGACAAACATTGATAGTTACCATGTTATGGGTATCACTGGAGTTACTCTTGAAGTTGAAATGAATAATAAGAGAAAGAATGAGAAAGAAGAATGCTGAGGGTTTATTTCCCTGGTGAAAAAAACCAAAATATTTAAGGGGCATGAAAAGAGGAGTATACTAAAGAGGAGCAAATGAGGGAAGAAAAGAAACAGGAGGAGGGAAGAAAAGAAACAGAAGGAAGGAAGAAAAGAAACAGGAGTTTCCAGAAAGCAGAAGTAGTCTTAGTGTCAGAAGTTACAGATAAGGGAGCACCTGGGTGGTCCATCAGTTAAGTGTCTGCCTTTGGCTCCGGTCATGATCCTGGAGTCCAGGGATTGAGCTTCCCATCAGGCTCCCTGCTCAGTGGGGAGTCTGCTTCTCCATCTGCCCCTCACCTCACTTTGCTCTCTCTCTCTCTCAAATAAATAAAATCTTTAAAAAAAAAAATTCATGTCCCATAGCCTGTTTTCTCTCTGAAGAAATAAACAAATTGCTTGCTAAGAATGATGGATAATAGGGTGGTGGCCTTAAGAGAATCATCTTAAGGAATGGAGACAAAAACTGAGGAGGAATACTAAGGGAAAAACAAAAACAAAAGTTTCCTTGAGCTACTTTGAGGAAGATCATGAATTCATAGTGGTGCTAGTCTATGTGTTTTCATTTCTTCCATCAAAACTTAGAAGCTGGGGTGCCTGGGTGGCTCAGTTGTTAAACGTCTGCCTTCGGCTTAGGTCATGATCCCAGGGTCCTGGGATTGAGCCCCACATCGGGCTCCCTGCTGGGCAGGAAGCCTGCTTCTCCCTCTCCCACTCCCCCTGCTTATGTTCCCTCTCTCGCTGTGTCTCTCTCTGTCCAATAAATAAATAAATAAAATCTTAAAAAAAAAACAAACTTAGAAGCTATGGTTCAGGAATATTGAAGATGAGTGGGTAGGGTCAATATGATAGAAAAACTCTGAGGACAGGGTAAGGGAATTTTTCTTCAAGACACAATCTCATGTTTTCCTTGAAGTTGTTCCCCCTTGGTCTTTTTCTTTTTCATTTTGTACAGGGAAAACCTCTAATGCTGCCTTATGTTTGTTAGAATTAAAATATGTGCGCGTGTGTGCGCGTGCGCGCACACACACACACACACCCACACCCCTTAAATTTGTAGATATTCAAAAGTACAGAATAAGCACAAATCACATGAAAGCTTGCTAAATCTAGATATAATCACTATTAATATGTTGGTGATTATTCTTTCAGACATCTATGTATGTATACATATCTATTAGTGTATTTTTGCATAAATGGGATTATACAGTACATCCTATTTTCTTATCTGCCTACAGATATTAAATATAGATCAGTTTTGCTATTACTACAGAATATTCCAGGTTTAAATAACAAAATATACTTAAATTTGCCAATCTTTTGATCATGGGCCATTATTTTATTTTTTAACTGTTATAAACATCACTATAATGAACACAGTACATATATTTTTTTCTGTACTGTTATGGATATTTCCTGCAAGTAATAATAGCTAATACTTATGTAGTATGTTCTCTATGGTGAACAGTGTTCTAAGCACTTGAACTTGTCTTTTATTTCTAAATTTCTTTTGCTGTTAAGTTTCAAAGTGAATCTGTCAGACTTGCATTTTTAAATTTTATCTTGAGAATGCAGTAACTAAGTAAGACCACCTGTATGTAGTTGTGTAAGACCACACTTGAACCATCCTGTAATATATAGTGTTGTGGTTAAGTAGTTTAGGCTTTGGAGCCACAACAGATCTAGATTCAAAAATCCTGCTCTGCTACTTACTTGGGTTATAGGACTCTAAAGTTCAGCTTTTTAGTTTTTTTAAATGACAGGCAGAGGCATAAGACCCATTTTTTCCACTGGGAGGATTTTAAAGCTAAGATGAAATAAAAATTATTTTAAAAATTTTAAACTAAAATCCTTTAGGGTTCAGTTTAATGTTATTTTCCTTTTCTAGGTTAAGGAAAGGTAGAGAAATCTTGGTTATCTTTTGTTTAATAAGTGTTCATTAATGAAATATGTGCTATTATTATAAGTCCTGTACTCAGAGAATAGTTAATGCTAGAAGAAAATGCCCATGATGGATGTTAAATTTTAAAGAAGATGTAAAATAGCCCATGTAAAAAAGCCCATGTGGTTCTATCCATAACAGAGTTTAAGGCTTATGGAAGAGACAATCACAGATTATAACCATCTTTACATCTTTAAAGAAGATGTAAAATAATGATCCCAGTTTTATTTAACAGTAAGACTAGTAGGAAATAAATTAAAATGTTAGAATGATGATCTCTGAGAATTGGGATTTGATATGACTTTATTTTTGTCTTTTATACTTTTGAAAAATGCTTCCAAATTTCCAGTAATGATATATCCTTTATATATCTTTTTCGGTTATCAGTTTTATGCCTTAATAAAATATAAAAATGTTTGGGTTGCCTGGGTGGCTCTGTCAGTTAAGTGTCTGCCTTCAGCTTAGGTCATGACCTTAGGGCCAGAGCGGGGAGCCAGAGCCTGCTTTTTCCTCTTCTTCTGTCCCTCCTTCCCTTTCCCCTCATCCTTTCCTGTCTCCAATAAATAAATAAAATCTTTTAAAAAATAAATAAAATAAAATTTCTGCTAATAATATCTCATGATTTTGACTTTCTGATCAAGCCAAATGAGGATTCATGTATTTTATTTAATAATAATATTGATACTCTTGTATTAGAACTTTCTTCTCCTGAGTCTTAACCTCTTAATTTTTCTGTATAATTAGCTATTTAAACATTAATAGGTATAGAAGGATTTGTTACACGTCTCTTAAGTTTCTGCTTCTATAGCACAGTCACTGGCAAATAGAAATAATTGAATTTCTTCTACAGGATTTTGAAACCATGCCACTGAAGTCCCTCAACTTTTTACCTTTTCATCTCAAAAATTTGTTGGGGGGGATCTTTTCATGTTCTATTTTATTTTTCTCTCATGTCAGTGGAAGAAATGTCCAGTCTTTTTCTAAGGTTTCCTCAGCCTCTTTGGACTTGATTCCATGACAGTTGCTTCATTTTAATATTTTCCATCTCTTCTTTTTCATTATTTTTTCCATGTTTTTATTTACTTATGGCAGTAGTTGTCAAACTTTTAAACTGTGATTTCTATGGAGGTACCTCTACATGATAAAATTTTTAAAAATTGTACTTACAAAAGAAAATGAATTCCTTATGGTAGTATAATCCTATAAAAATGCCCTGGAAAAGAGTTTTATTTAGTCATTGTTACACTGATCTCAACTTCTTCACCATCCTGAAGGTTGTTCCTTAAACCTTTGTTAGCCAGCAAGCATTCTCTAGGAAATTCAGTTAGGATTTTACAATTGTCAAACCTGATGGCATTTTTCTTAATTAAATCTCTTCTATGTCTCCTCTCTTGGATCCTCAAGCCTTTCCTTATTTCTGGCTATTTCCCTTATACTATCAAACACACACACAATTTCTTCTTCCACACAATAAAATAAAATAAACCCTTTATTTGGTCCTCTCTCCTTAAGTATTTTTTTCCTTGTCTTTGGAAGGACTTTGTGAAATAATAGTCTATATTTCTGCTTAAACTGCATTTACTTCCTCACTTCCATTTGGTCTTCAACTCTTTTGCCTTCTGGCTTCTCTCCCATCACTCCCTTGATACTTCTTTGGCAAAAGTATCAAGAAATACCTTTTGCCACATCAAATAAATGCATTCTTCTGAGTTTTTCCTTACTTGAACTGAATGAAGCATTTTCATTTTTGGCAGTTTACTCCCAAAACTGTTCTTTTTTTGACACTGTGCTCTCCAGGCTCTTCTCTGACTGTAGCTTCTTGCCTGGCTTCTTTTCTTATTCTGATCCTTCTGCCTTTTCATTCTTTATATGGTCTGCCATTAATCTTATGTATTCCCACACCTATTTTCTTGCTCATTCATGCCCTCATCAAACGATGCCTATTTGTGCCATGCACTGTGCTGTTCCTGAGAGTGAGAAGGACTGATACAGTCACTGTCCTCATTATGTAAATAGTCTAATAGGAAATACTTGTAGATTAACTGGTAATTGTGAAATAGTGTATGATAAATATTCTGGTAAAGGAAATATAGAAGGGGCACTTAATTAAGACTGAAGTGATCAAGAAAAACTTTTTGGGAAGAACTAACTGTTGAAAGGGGCTTTGGTAAGGTCAGTGTCTCAGGCAGAAGCAATAGCATTTGCAAAGAAATAAAAGTAAGGAGTATTTGGCTGAAGAATTGAAGATCATTGTATCTCGAGAGTGCAGAGGGAAAGAAGAGAATGAGGAGGGTTAAGGTTGAAGGGTTATAAAATAGGCATTCATTACTATTCATTCAACAAATATTTAGTGCTCTGTTGTCTTTATATCTGTACTATCACGTAAGGATACTTTTTTTTTAATTTAAAGATTTATTTATTTAGGGCTCTCTCTCTCTGTGTCAAATAAATAAATAAATCTTAATTTTTTTTATTATTAAAGATTTTATTTATTTATTTGACAGAGTGATCAGATCACAAGTAGGCAGAGAGGCAGGCAGAGAGAGAGGAGGAAGCAGGCTCCCCGCTGAGCAGGGAGCCCGATGCTGGCCTTGATCCCAGGACCCTGAGATCATGACCTGAGCCGAAGGCAGAGGCTTTAACCCACTGAGCCACCCAGGCGCCCAAGGATACATTTTTTTAAAGCTTTTATCTTTAAGTAATCTCTACACCCAACATGAGGCTCAGATTTACAACCCCAGTATTCAAAGTTGCAGTTCACCAACTGAGCCAGCCAGGCACCACACGTAAGTATACATTTTAATAGCCTACTTTTCACTTCTGCTGCTATGAACAATCAAAACTAGATTTTAGAGGCTGAGTCTATGGAAATTGATTACTACTGTAGACTGGTGTTACCATGGGTTTGTACTGGTTATATTACTAGATCTGACTTAGTATGTTCCAAGACTCTTATTGATCATTCAAGATTTTGGCTGCTTGTCTCCGATTTTAAATTATAATCATTGCCGTTAATGTGTAATCTATTCTTATTCTCTAAACGTTTAATATATATGACCTTATTCTAACTAGATTTTCAGTCCTTTGAGGGGATAGACTATTGTGTCTAATTTCTTTTACATCTTCATTTGTGTTAGAGTACAAAGGGTATATTTATGTGTGTCTGTATGTGCAGAGTTTGTATATTTACAAGATTAAGACTTATTTTTTTTAAACCTCAAAGAGCTTAGCTCAGTGTCTTTTGCATAGGACACATACAATTTTCGTCAAATATTTACTTAAGTAACCTGAAATATCTCCAAATTTATTGAAGGTTGTCAAGTAGAACATGGTGATATTAGTTATTCTTCCTCTCTGAGCAAAGAACATATTGATATGGGTTAAAATTACAATGATATCACTTCTTTTAGCCAAGATAGAGTAATAGGGGTTAGATTTACCCTCCTGCCTGAAGCAACTAAAAAGAGAGATAAAATAGATGAAATATTGGTTCTTTACATTTATCATTAGACAGTAGAAGAGAGTGACAATGAAAGGGGGTGAAGGGCAAACGAGATGAGCCCTACAAGTGCCCTGGCTTACTCCTTGAAGATAGTTTCTAGGCTGTGGTGGTGCAGAAAAGGGTAATCCAGGTAGAACCCAGTGGTCTCCCTGAGTTGAGGAGGTAAAGCTAGGAGACTGAGAAAGCCAAAATACCTACAGTTCTCAGGGCGGAGTACTGGAAGGGAGGGAAATGCACATAGAGAGAATTCTGAAGATCAGTAGAGGGTCTCCTTTGAGTATTTATTTGAGTAGTGATCATTACATGCATTTGCAAAAACTACCCAAGACTGAGAAAAAACTGAAAGGATTATAGAGAGAGAACAGTGCTCAGAACTCAAAAAAGGTCTGTATATAATGCCCATTTGTACTAATGAGAGTAGAAAACCTTTTAATTCGGGGGACATTAGGTAGTGTTAAGAAGGGTCTTGCTTCAGTAGTAAAGAAAAATGAACCCTGGAATAAACAGGCTCTGGTCATGTTTAACAAAGCTTAAAAAAGCAAGAACTAAAAGGATCAAACTGTTTCCAAGTAATTTAATCATATCCCTCCCAAAAGCTCAAGAATATTTATACGAATGTAAAAACATCCAGCACACAGCAAGGTAAAGTTCTCAATGTCTGGCATCCAGATATTAATTTAGAGGAGTATGTTATGTATTCTAGATACAGATCTTATGTCAAATATATATATATATATATTGTATAAGATCTGTACTAGAATATATAACATACTCCTATAAATTAATTTTTTTTAAAAAGGACAAGCCAGGTGCCCCTTGATTGACTCTTGATTTCAGCACGGGTCATGATCTTGGGGTCATGGGATTGGGCCATGTTGGGCTCTGTGCTCAGCAAGAAGTCTGCTTGAATTTCTCTTTCTCCCTCTACACCGCTCCTCCCCCCTGCCCCCCACTGCCAGCTTGTGCTTGGGCTCTCTCTCTCACTCTCTCAAAAAAACAAAACAAAACAAGGACAACCCAATTAAAATATGGGTAAAAGACTTGGACTTGAAGAGCTGTTTCAAAAAAGAAGATAACCACATGGCCAATAAGCATTTGTAAAGCTGCTCAAAAACATTAGTTATCAAATTAAAACCACAGTGTGCTATCACTCCATCTCTATAAGATGGTTTATAAAAAAATTATAAAAACAATTTTTTATGACTAAGCTTGTGAAGTGGCCAGAACTTCATACATTGATGATGAGAATGTATTGATACAACCTCTTGGGGAAACTGTTTAGCAGTATCTACTAAAGTGATGAGTGTGCACATACCTTATGACCCAGCAGTTTTATCTCTAAGTATATATCCAAGGGAAGTACATATATGTGCATGTGAGAATGTTCATAGCAGTATATTTGTAATAGGTAGAAACTATAAACAACTCAATCATTTAACAGCAGAATGAATTAATTGTAGAATATTCAAAAGACAGAATAATGCTTAAGAAAGCATTTCTTAATTAAAGATGCTTCATCAGCTGGGTGGTAGTTATTATGTGTGTGTTCACTTTTTAAAATTCTTCAAACTAGGGCGCCTGGGTGGCTCAGTGGGTTAAAGCCTCTGCTTTCGGCTCAGGTCATGATCTCAGGGTCCTGGGATCGAGGCCCGCATCAGGCTCCCTGCTCAGCGGGGAGCCTGCTTCCCCCCCCCTCTCTGCCTGCTCTCTCTGCCTCCTTGTGATCTCTCTCCCTCTGTGAAATAAATAAATAAAATCTTTTAAAAAAAAAATAAAAAAAATAAAATAAAATAAAATTCTTCAAACTCAAGACTTAAGTTATATATATTTCACTATATGTATATATTATGCTTTAATAAAAAGTTAAAACACTGCAAAACAATCTATTCTGAAATTACGACTTATAGATAGTAATAATTATGTTTTATTTATACATGCTTTATAGTCAAGGCACTTTTCACATATATCAATACTATGATTATAAATCTAAAAGTACTTTGTAATTTCTAAATTGTAATGCTATCAAATGTAATTTATTTTTAGAACAGTTTTCAATTTTCTTGAGCTCTTTCTCTACTTTTTTCTGTTTGTGGACCACATCATGGCATAAAAGATTGCATAAGCTACCCTTTCATTTGCTGTTGTAAAATGACAACTGAAAATCATTATCAGAATTAATAAAAAGAGTGACGTTGTGGATCAGTAAAGTGACATCTAGTTACTATATCAAAATCAAGCTATTCTATTTTTTACAAGAAACAAAGTATCGAACTTTCATGTTATAGCAAATATTATTTGTATTTAGAGAACAGCCAGGAGGTAGATGATCTGGAAGATTACCATATGCTGTCAGAATGTTACTCATTGAGAATCTTTGGTTTTTGTCCATAAGAACTAATTCTAGATAATATTTGTCAGGTTCAAAATAATAAGAACTGTGCTAATTTGCTTTATTATTTTATGTATTGTTTAGGTCTGCCTGTATCAAATATAAGTATCAAATATCTAAAATTACCTACTGCCATGTGAAATAGCAGTTGTCATTTTAGGAAGGAGAGACAACACCCATTTCCTTGTCTTGATATGTAAATGTAATTGTTTTCTCTTCACGGTTTAAAATTTAATCTGCAGAGGATGATTCAGCTCTTTGTTAATGTTCCTTTCTACTGTTTAGGGGAAAAAAATAAATAGCAAAACTCATGCCTGAATATTTGAGGCTAAATTTCATCCTTTAAAGCAATAACTCTTTGCCAGAATCAATTGTGGAAATCTATAAAAATGTGCATTCTATGATCCTGCCTACTGTAAACCCTTCTACACTACAGTAAGTCTGTGAAGGAATCCTAGGGCATCTTCATTCAGGAGAAAAAAGTACATATTTCCAAATGCAATTCTGATATTCCTTATTGATTACCACTGTCTTTTTTTTCCCCCAAAGATTTTATTTATTTATTTGACAGAGAGAGAGATCACAAGTAGGCAGAAAGGCAGCAGAGAGAGAGGAGGAAGCAGGCTGCCCGCTGAGCAGGCCCATTATGGGCCTTGATCCCAAGACCCTGAGATCATGGCCTGGGCCGAAGGCAGAGGCTTTAACCCACTGAGCCAGCCAGGCGCCCTGATTACCACTGTCTTAAATAAAGAGGCAGAAGTAATGAACGTGCTCATTTGTATATTACCACTAATGATAGATATTTTTGATCTCTAAACAATCAGCTTACTTCTAAAAGTATGAAGTTTGTATATTCTGTTTGTTTATAATCCTTGTGTGGAGTAGAGAGGAAAAGTGCCTTGATGATTTATTTAGTATTGGCTAGAGGGAGGGAAAAAATTCATGTTACATGAATAGAAAAGAAACTTGATAGGAGATAACTTCTTTAAATCACTGAAAATGAAGGCCCTAAAATATGAGAAATAGGTTTTATCTGTTCATTAAGAAAATGGTATTTTGGGGCGCCTGGGTGGCTCAGTGAGTTAAAGCCTCTGCCTTCGACTCAGGTCATGATCTCAGGGTCCTGGGATCGAGGCCCACATCTGGCTCTCTGCTCAGCAGGGAGCCTGCTTCCTCCTCTGTCTCTGCCTGCCTCTTTGCCTACTTGTGATCTCTCTCTCTCTCTCTCTCTCTGTCAAATAAATAAATAAATAAAATCTTAAAAAAAGAGAAAATGTTAGTTTAGGTGATCATAGGGTGGAAGCTAGAAGATGAAATATGGGGAAATAGGGTATTTGGAGTAGAAAATACTGCAAGAAAAATGACTTTTAGTTAAAGTGGTAGAACAGGGGCACCTGGGTGGCTCAGTCAATTAAGTGTCTGCCTTCAGCTCAGGTCATGATCCCAGGGTCCTGGGATTGAGCCCTGCGTCGGGCTCCCTGCTCTGCAGGAAGCCCGCTTCTCCCTCTCCCATTCCCCTTGCTTGTATTCCTTCTCTCGCTGTGTCTCTCTCTGTCAAATAAGTAAATAAAATCTTTTAAAAAAACAAATAAAGGGCGCCTGGGTGGCTCAGAGGGTTAAAGCCTCTGCCTTCGGCTCAGGTCATGATCTCAGTGTCCTGGGATCGAGGCCTGCATCGGGCGCTCCGCTCAGCGGAGAGCCTGCTCCCCGCCCCCCACCTGCCTCTCTGCCTACTTGTGATCTCTATCTCTGTGTCAAATAAATAAAATCTTAAAAAATAAAAATAAAAAAATAAAAAAACAAATAAAGTGGTAGAACATTCTGGTAGTGACAACAAGGAAAATAAGATAGATTTTTGTTTGTTTTGTTTTCCCTCACTGAGATTTTGGGGATAGAAGCAAGAATTAATATCTTGTAATTGTTTGGGTAGAATCAATCAAGATAGGTGATTTGCTTATTCATTTACAATATTCATTCCTTCATTCTAATTGCATAGACAGAAATGCTGGGGAAAGGATTTCTCTTTCAGCCAGCTATTCTCCTGTTCAGGATCTAGCTTTAACCAATCTTGGATATACTAATCAAGTCATAACCTAATAGAAATATAATTTCTTCTTTGTAAAATCTGAGGTTATGCTGAATACTTTCAACCACTTCTACCTCTAAAATTTCTGTGCTTTTTATGTGAATTTTAGGTTAATCTCACAAAACTGCATTCATTCTTTTCATACCATTCTCAGTTGGCCCTCTTTATATTTAATCTCTCCTTTCTCTTTTCACACATAACACCTATGTCTTGGTACTGATTCCATTGATTATTTATGTACTCACAGTCTACCTCACTGGACTGTAAGCTGTTTGAAAACAGACACAGGTCACTTTAGTGTCTGTACCAGTGAACACAAAATGGAGTAGTGGTGACAAAATTAGGTTTTTCTTCTTTTAAAAAATAAACTTCTGAACTACCTTGTAATGCAAGGTCTATGCAGTTAGAAATAACACGGAAGCTAGGAACTCTATTTACTATGTTACCGTGCCTGGCACATAATTGGTACTTCAATACTGTGCTTAATAAAAAAAAAAAATACTGTGCTTAGTAAATGAGTATATGAATGAATAAGCAAATCATCATTTATTAACTGTCTTTTCACGATTAAAAACAATTTATGTTTATTTTTTAAAAGATTTTATTTATTTGACAGAGACACAGCGATAGAGGGAACACAAGCAGGGACAGAGGGAGAGGGAGAAGCAGGCTTTCCGCTGAGCAGGGAGCCCGATGCGGGGCTCAATCCCAGGACCCTGGGATCATGACCTGAGCCGAAGGCAGATGCTTAAGGACTGAGCCACACAGGTGCTCTAAAAACAATTTAGGTAAAACAATGTGTTCTACTTATTTCTTTTTGATGATAGATTATTACATACATTGATAAGTACATGGTTATTTTAGTTTAAAAAGGAATGACTAAAATATAAGGTTATATGATATAGTTAGCTGTAAGGCAGTGAAAGAGATCTTCACTCAGTATTCGTTTTGTAAATATTCAGTTAAATTTTAAGTGTATGTACATTATAGTGTATGGCTCTGACACCATACACTAGGCTGCAGGTAATTTCTTTACGTTGCTTGGACTCTGCACCTGGATATCTCTTCTCTCTCTCTTCCTCTCTCCATTAATGTTTTCTTCACCGTGTTTCAGCTCTGAAACCCCATGCTACCTACTTGCCCCGCTATCCCCATAGATATACCCTCCTCACCCAAGTAGGGTTCTGACACCCAGCCCTGGGTCCTCCTCATGCCCCTCTTTGACTTTGTCCAAACTCTACAGTTCCTAAAGCTCTATTGAAAGAGCATTCTTATAGATCTTTGAAATTGTAAATAAGCCATAAATGTTTTACTGAATACTTCATGTCATAGGTAAGACATTGAAAATCTTATTCCTTCTAGGACAGACTTAAGTAAACAGACTTCAGAAAATAATATGAGTAACTTCAGAATCTAGATAACCAAAATGGTTAGTTGAATAGTATATTCCTTCCTTCCTTTCTTCCTTCCTTCCTTCCTTCCTTCCTTCCTTCCTTCCTTCCTTTCTCTTTCTCCCTCTCTTTTTTTTTCTTCAAGATTTTATTTACTTATTTGAGAGAGAGAGAGCACAAGCAAGGGGAGAAGCAGGCTTCCTGCTGAACACGGAGCCCGATGTGGGACTTGATCCCAGGACGCTGGGATCATGACCTGAGTGGAAGGCAACTGCTTAACCGACTGAGCCACCCAGGCACCCTTCATTCTGTATTTCATAAGTGTTTAGAAGTTACTTTGAAAATAATTGAAAGGTTTTTAAGTGAAAAGTAATACCTACTAGAAAAAATATGTGTTATATTAAAATGATCGTGGAATTCAAATTAGTTTTCTATTTCCCAATTGATATAACTTATGCTGCTGTATATAATTTAAAGTACCTTAGAATACTAGATTGTTTTAGGAAAACAATAATAAAATATACTCAGGAAGAAGTGATATGATTAAGTAAATATGTGACAGCAAACTATTAATTGACTTAAACTTAGATGAAAGAATTTGTTAAAAAAGAGCATCACCTACTAGTTATTCTTGGACTTCATAATCTTTTAGAAACCAAATATTCAGTAGACCTGCAGCCAGTACATTTTTCCAGTGGAGATGCCAAGTATGATGACTGTCAAGCCTGAAGTGTTTATAACAGAATGAATGCTGTCTCTCTTCAATGCAGAATTACGTTGGCACAGTGGAGGTGCCAGGCATTTTGTTTTAGAATGTCTGACATGAAACCATAGCCGTGGGATTCTGGCTTATTGAGATAATTAATAGAGGGATGGAAGGGTAAGGCAATTAGTTCCCAAACCATTTGCAAGGACTTTTTGAAAGTCTTTTAATTCTGGGGTGCTATACTAGCTTCATATTTACCCAATTTTTAAAATAAGGTACAAATGTTTATAAATGGATTTTTCAGTATCATGGTATTTGCATCTGATATCAGGGAGCATTCATTATTTGAAAAACTAGTATCTGTGCTGAATCATTAGTTTATTTTTTGTTAAATTTTAAAGCATTCCCAGAACAAAGTAATATCCTTTTTACCACAGATACTTCCTTTTATGGCTGCTTGCTTGATAGTTAAACAGAAACAGTTTATTTCCAATTTATTTCCTTCCCTCCCATCTTTTAAACATTCATCTCTGCATGCAGTTAAGTCTGTAGTATTAGTTGTGTACAACTTTTATTTATTTGGTAAGTAATTTACTTACTTGTAAGTAACTAAGAAAGTCTTCAGAAAAGTCGTAAAAAGTAAGTGGGCTCTCTGACAAATTTGGTCTTTACTTTCTGACCCTAAGGCAATTGAACATTGAATGCTAACTATCAGGTCAAGAAGGTGAGGTAAGGATACAAATTCCAACAAAGGAATGATAAGTTGCAGAGTTCTTTTTTTTTTTTTTTATTCTTTGCCCCAGGGGTACAGGTCTGTGAATCATCAGGCTTACATCTTTCACAGCATTCACCAAAGCACAAACCCTCCCCAATGTCCATAACCCATCCATCCTATCCCTACCCTCCCACCCCCCAGTAACCCTCAGTTTGTTTTGTGAGATTAGGAGTCTCTTATGGTTTGTCTCCTTCCCCATCCCATAGTTGCAGGGTTCTTTTTAGCAGATCATCTTGTAGCAACTCTTTGATGCTATACACTATCCATGCATAATCTTATTTTTTTGTATTTACTGATTTTTAAATATTTTTTCATAAAAGAACATCTGTGAGCCCACTGTCCATGGAGCCCAACTTATTTCTGTTCCTCGTCTGTCCTGTCTCCTTTCTCCACATCAAAGGAAACCATTATCCTAATACACTTTACATTTATCATTCCTTTCTTTTGTTGTATCGTGTATGTTTTTCATTTTTTCTGTTGCAGTTTTCATAGTTTTTATTGGTAAAACCTACCTCACAGGATTGCTTTGAAATTAAGTTAGAAATGTATATAATGAGCTTTCCACAGTGCCTGAACCATTCCCAAAAGCTTAATAAATGGTCTTTGTATTATTACCATTATTTTGCTGAGAGAGAACAAGAAAAGCATACCTTTTCTCAGCTGTTTCATATGTTTTATCTCCCTAGATCCTTTCTGGTGAAAGTGAGAATATGAGGGTTTAAAGTCTTCTCACCTTTTCCTGGGACTGAGCAATTTGCAGAATGAAACAGTAGAGAATGGGATTTGGATTATCAGCGGTTAGGGAACATTGTTCCCAACTGAGAAAATAAAAAATAAGCTACACTGTTAAGTTACCAACTTCTCCCTTCTCTTTTACTGCATTGTGCCCTCAGGATAGGATTTCTGTTTACTTTGAGTTTGATGCAGTGTAGTGAAAGAACTCATAGCCAGTGTTAAAGAATAAAAGATCAAATTGACCCAGAAAATAATCAGTGACATAAATGGATCAATTAGAGTTTACTGAATGACCAAGCAAACAAACCAGCCAGTCAGCCCATTTTTACATTGTTCTCCTTCCCACCCAACATTGGGAAGCATTGGTTTGCTTTTAGTATCTGAAAATAATTTAATTCTTCCATTTCTTCCTTCCTCCTAATGACCCTAGGCTCTACAGTATAGCACCCACATAAGACAAATTCTTGATCTTCTGAGCTTGTTTCCTTTTCTGCCTAATTTTCGTATACTTTTTCATATACTTATATTAATAATTTCTATTAACAAAGTTATTTGTTACAAAGAACAAATAGCAAAAGTTACAAATAACAAAGTTATTTGTATTGTTATTAGTTACAAATAACAAAGTCATTTATTAATTTATAAAGTTATTTCATACCTGTCCTAATTCTACTACAGGGATATTTAAGTAGTGTACTTACTTGGGATTTTGGTCAACTAAAATTTATAATGAACCATTAAGTGAGTTGATTAAACATTACTGCATAAATTATTAGCAACATTTAATAGAAAACATAGGTAAGACAATAGTCACTTCAATCCTGGCCGACCAGGGAAAGAATTCCTTAGAAAACAGTGCCTGGCTGGCTTAGTTGGTGGAGCATGTGACTCTTGATTTTGGTGTTTTAAGTTCAAGCCCCATGTTGGGCATAGAGCTTACTTAAAATAAAGGGGCACCTGGGTGCCTCAGTCATTTGGGCATCCAACTCTTGGTCTTGGTTCATGTCTTGATCTCATGATCATGAGTTTGAGCTGTGGTCATGAGTTCGAGCCTCGTGTTGGGCTCCACACCCAGTATGGAGCCTATTTAAAGTAAGAAAAAGAAAAGAAAAAAGAAAACAAAAGTAAAATTATTTCTCAATTTAAAAAAAAGAGAAAGTGCCTTTCAGTACATTGTACAAGAACAGTTTTTACCAGCTGTTACATTAATCCTAACTAAATTTCACTTTATTCCTCTGGGGAGATATTCCAGTGTTGCATGATCTGTCGTGAATTATGACACTCAATATATCTTTCTTAAGCCTATGTTATTTGCAAATTTGATCTCTTTAAGTTATTGATGTAGTAACCACCTCCTTCCAGGTTGAACCCATACATTTTTGGGTGCTATTGCTTAGAGTCATCTGTTTTATTAAGTCTGCATTTCATCATGGTTATGAGAACTTTGTAAGATTTTCCTCAGATATGTTACTGAATTTAGGATAACTATATCTGTTGCATTTTCCTGATCCTCTAATAGAAGAGCCTTAAAAAGCAATTAGATTAGTGTGCATCTTGCCCTTCACAATTTCACTTTTCACAAGTAGAAGCTATGTGAGGAGATATTTTTATCCGGAGGTTTATTAGGAACAGTGAGAGACATACCTTGCTCTTATACAATTTCACTTGTACTTGTTCTATTTCTTTCTTTCTCTTTCTTTTTTTTTCTTTTTTTCTGGAAACAGCTTTACTGATATATAATTTACATATCATAAAATTCACTCATTTAAAGTGTACAAATTCAGTAGTGGTTAGTTTTTTTACAGAGTTGCGTAACTGTTACCACAATCCAATTTTAGAACATTTTAATCATCCCAAAAAGAAAACCTGTGTCCATTCTTACTCTCTTCTTTAAAAAAAAAAATCTATAAGTGATTTTACTTTTGTTTTCTAACAAAGTCTTTCCTCAAGAAACTGCCTTTCCATTATGGATTTCCTGGTCTTTTTTTTTTTTCAAAGATGGACTTCCTGGTCTTTTTCTTCATATTATGTGTTTATAAATCTAGAATTTCATTCCTTCCTTATTTATCTAACTAGTTTAAAAGATAACACAGGAAAAATAGATAAGATGTCTTAACATGAGGTGGTTAGTACCAACTTAGGACTACTTCTCAGATTGATGGATTTTAAAGTACCTATAGTCTTGTACAGGAGTTCTTTCATTGGGTAGTGGATACTGTAAAACTGTAATTTGGATTGAATTTAGCAGTAAGTGACAGTAGTATTAATAGCATAATTTATTTCTTTAATATCTTTATGTCTTATGGGAAGCAGATTTAAGAGTAAAGCCAGTGTATATGGTTGGGCTGCACAATTATTGCTTGGGGAAAGTTTCTTCAAGATAATGGGGTAAAAGAAAAATTTAAATGAGGATTTAAGTCTTAGATTATTTAAAGTAACAGAGCCAACCCAGTTATGTTTGAAATCAGAGCCTATGATGGTAACAACTGTATTAACTACTTCTTACCTTGGGTAGATATGATAAAACTTCTGACTTCTTTAATTTCCAAACACTTGAGTCAGTTAATCAGAAAATAACTTTGATGAAGGATTGCCTCCATGCTTCCTACACCTTCTTCTTCACCTTGCATGTTACCTTGATTTGGAGGGTAGGCTGTGTGGAGGGCTAAGATATAATAAGTTCTGTATTTAACTACTTTCCAATGTATTTTTATTAACATTGCTTTTATACCTCTAATATAGTTTCGGTTTTATACTTTTCTTTGGGACAGGAAGAGTGTGTCAGCCCACACAGGTTTGTTTTGTTTTGACTTATTTATTTTAATAATTAAAGAAGTGGAGAAATAGTTCCCAGCTAGTAAAGTGCGTTAGTGATGGGCTGTTATTAGGACTTTTTTTCCTGATGGAAATATATTTTGGTAGATCCTTTCTCTTTTCATCTAAGCTATTTTTATTTTCATATTTTCTTTTAGTTTGGACAAAAAAAAGGACTTGAGTATGCTTCTCTTTTATGTATAAGGAAGTTGTGTTGTCAGCATGTATTAAGAAAGATTATTGTTTTAAAATCAATATTCTGTGATACTGGCATTTCTGTTTTAATTAGGTTCTCCAAGTGTTAGTTAATAGAGTTTTTCAAAAGACAATTTTCAGTTGATTCTTTGCTGTGAGTGAAGATCATTTAATAGTAAAACTTCTGGTTTCAGCTTTCCTTCAGGACATTTTTTCTTATCCCTATCCGTGTCAAAGTTGGTATACATAATTCAAAGATTAATTGGAAGGATCAAAGTATTTATGTATTCAGTTATCAGTAAACTAAAAGTCTAGTTTGTTATCAAGGATAAAATGTCTTAGAGGAGGGGTACCTTTGTTTTTTAATCCTTCATCCAAATGATTAATACTCTTTTTTATTTGTTGGAATATTGGGTTTCTTGGAATACTGGGCAAGTTCCTTAAACTCTTTGTCTCAGTTCTTTTGAAAATGGGCATATGATTCTAAGTGGTTGTTAGAAGTTCCATCCAACATCAATTCTACCACTTTTACAGGATATTTTGAGAATTAATTTGTGCCCAATACCATACAATAGTAATTATAAAAGAATTTTTTAAATAGTAGATATAAATGTAATTTTATGGACAGTGATTATAAAGTACATTAAAAAGACATATGAACATAATAAAAGAAAGGGATGCCTGGATGGCTCAGTTGGTTAAGCATCTGCCTTCAGCTCAGGTCATGATCCCAGGGTCCTTGGATAGATTACCGCATCTTACTGCATTGTGCTCCTTGCTCAGCAGGGAGCCTGCTTCTCCTTCTGCCTGTCGCTCCCCCTGCTTGTGCTCTCTCTTCTTTCTCTCTCTCTCTCTGAAAAATAAATAAAATCTTAAAAAAAAAGATGCAGTATTCTTTAGTCTGGGATACAAAAGTAATCATGGTCTAATTTAAGCATTTATCCTTTCTAATTTAAGGGTATCCTGTACTTGTGCCTTTCTAAAGTTTAGAGATAGCTCAGAATAAAAAGTACACTATTTCCTTGAACTGTGACATTCCTTGTTTAGCTTTTTTGGGGAGAAAAAATGCATTATGATAGTGAATTAAAATATTTGCTATAAGGTGCTGGGTAGAAGAGCAAGGCTAGACTAATGGTCTCATTGGAGAAGTCATTTTAAAGCTGATAAGAGTATGATAAGTTACACTCTAATTATTACAAAGGAAGATATTGTACCATTTTGGGTTATTTGATGTTTCTTATGTTTTGTCTGAGTTTATTCACTTCTAAAATTTAATAGCTTTAGAGAGTATCTTAAATATAAAGGAAAAGGCCAAGAAGAAAACAGTGGACAGAACTAATGGAAAATTCATTCTTCAGTTCAGTAAAATTGCATAATAAAAGAAAAATATTTGCTAATAATTCTTTACAACAGCAATTATATGAAGTTTTTTTTGTGTATGTGTGAATAATACAGTTCTCATCCAGAGTGAAAAGACATATTCAATTCATGTTCATATATTAGGTTATTGACTTACACTTTTTTTCTCCTTCCTTCTACAGAATCTGTCTATGATCTTCTCCCAAAGGAGTTACAGTTACCTCCATCTAGAGAAACATCTGTAGCATCAATGAGTCAGACAAGTGGTGGTGAGGCAGGCTCGCCTCCTCCAGCTGTAGTTGCTGCTGGTATGCATTTCATTTTATTTTATTAAAGAAAACTAGTGTATTATCTGGCCAACATGAACAGTGCTGGCAAAGTTCATATCAAAAAGAGTGTGATTTGAGGCTTTTTTTTAAAAGAGGTTTAAAAATATACTTTTAACCTTAAAATATTTCAGCATACCTTTCTTGATATAATTCTTATTTCTTAAAATTTCACATTGGCACATCTGTTAGTGCCATTTCTTTTCTAGGAGCTTATCTTTAGCTGTGGAAACAAGCTTCAAGCTCTTTTGTTGACTTGCATATAGAAAAGTTACATACCAAGCTATGGATAGAAAATTACATTTGAGTCTCTCTATTTAACTATTTTTTAAAATTTGCTGAAAGAGAAAAATACTTTATTTTGTATAATCTGAAAAAGGACTCAAACACTCAAGTCTCTTTTCTGTTTGTAGCGTGTTATTATAACCTTTTCCCTACACTTAAAAACATGTGACTTTAGACTTCTTTTAAATTCAGTTGGAAGTAATGGAAGATTTGAATATAATGTTTGTGTAAAGACATTGTGTAATATCAATGAAAAAGTATGGAAAATAATGTTTGAAGTTTATCAAGTTAATTTTTGCTCAGCTCTCAAATCATACACTTTGTATAAAGTTGGTTCCATTTTTTAATGAACCAGAAAAAAAGATTGATGGATAGGCTAATGGAAAAAAGTCGTGATTATTGATAAATTAATGAGTGCGTTCAATAATATTAGATTGCCCAACTAAATTCCTTTTTTTAGTTGGGTTTTATACACTGCTCAGTGTGTTTGGTTTAAAAAAAAAAGGGAAAAAATTATACCCTGAAGTTTTATCCTTCTAAGTAGAGGTTTCTTATTCAATGATAACCTCTCATCTTTTAAATGGTACTTAAAATCCATCACAGCGTTGTTTTCAGTAAATTCATTTCATTTCAAAAGGAACAGTGAAATGGAAGGTTGTGGTTTAAATAAGGATTTGGTACTGTAATAGAACTTCATATATTTTTCTTGTAATCATTAACCAATATACCATTAACCTTGTGTACGGATCTTTTCCTTGAGCTGTATACTCGATGTGCAGCCTTCCTGATTGAGGGCAGGAAGACTTTAAATATAGCAAAGAAACTTATCGGCCCTGCTCACTGTTCATGTGTTGCCAGACATTTTCTAACAGATTCTGTGGATTTAACCGTGATCTTTTTAGTAATCAAATTGGTAAGATGACCTGGTTTTACTTTATACTGGGTTCTACACTGGGTTCTAAAATGTCCCTAAATATTTTTTCTGGAATTTAAAATGTTAAATATTGTTTAAAAATTGTATCAGATGATAAAATAAGAAAAAAATATTTTAATGAAATATTTCACTTTAAATCCACAAGTAGAAATTGACTAACTGATTTCTTTTGTATCTTTTGAGATTATTTTTTATAGACTTATTGAATCTATATAGAACTAAAAGTCTGTTTCTTCTGTGCTTTTTAACATCTGTTGACAGTAGATCCAGTTCCTTTTAAAAGCTGAAAAAAATGTCAGTGAGGTTTGGAAAAGAACACTTCCTTTTAAGTAATACAAAACTCAGTTTCCAGTTTTTATATATAGATATTGAAAGTTCTTGAATATGGGTCACTAATAGAATGTTGATCCTCCCTCCTTCCCTCTATTTATTTGAGAAAATCCTCTCCAGATAAATTAGATTGAAAGACATGAGTTGAAAAATCATCAAAATGAGAATTAACCACAGGAAGTATTCTGAAGTAATTATTAGATGGAGAAGTTATTGACATTCTAAAGAAGGTGAAGTAAGGAGGTAACGTTGACAGCTTTTTATATTCACATGCAGAAAGTTTCTGTGACCTAAAACCAAGTCATTTGTATTTTTTTTTAACATAAATTTACTTTTAGTAACCAATATAATCTTATTCTAGGATTCTGTCTTATTAGTAGGATAGTCTTTGTCATATAACATAGGCAAGACAGTTTAAATTACAGAATATTGTAGGGAAATCAATTAGTAGGTGTCATTATAATATTGGTTTTTTATCTGACATATGAATATCTTTAGTGACATAACTGTCAAAGAGAAGGATTTGGAGTAAATTACCAGTTACTCAGTGTTTCCTGGCCAAAAGACTTGATGTCTGGGAAAGGCACATTAATTTAGACTTCTGTGAGTTTTATTTTTAATCTCTACATTTGCTGTTTAAATATGATATGCATAAAAATGATGACTCTCGATGTAGTTAATTCTTCAGAGTTTTGAAGGAGCCGGATTGGCTGCTATCAGGTATGAGGGCCTGGTGGGAACAGACTTCTAGTTCTGCTATAAAGGTTTGTGTTTCACAAGTTCTAAATCAATTTAAATTTTAAAATTTAGAGGCTGGGCATATAGGTATTCATGTACATTCTTTATTACTTAATTATTTTAAATGTGTTTCTCAGATTCGCCAATCTAGATTTTTTTCTCTTTACGTATTACTAAGGGAATGAGTAAACTTGATGCTGCTAATCCACAATCCAGAATATTGGATAAAAGAGTATCTCTCAAACCTTTTTCTGCCTCTGCACTATTCACACTTTTACATACTCCCATCAGTAACTTCTTTTTATCTGGTAAGTTCCAGGTTGGGGCTGGGAGAAAGTGGGCTTACTTTTACACAACTCCTCCCCTCTCCGTGGGCCAAATGTCAAAATCTGGGAGATACAGTTGAGAATCACCAGTCTGAAATTTATACTATTTCTCATTTTTTGAAGACCTCTGCTTTTGTACCATTAGAAGGGTAGTTAAGAGTTTGAGGTTCATTATGTGAATGAATATGTTTTAGAAATACAGACTTTCTGAACAGTATTGTAGGTTCTCTGTAGTTAAGACAGGGGCCATTTTCCTAACACAAGAAAGTTATCCAAATGAATTAATAGCATTTTTGGCAAAATAAGGAGTTGCTCAAGAAATGCACACTGTGAAAGGATTCTTTTTGTTTGTTTTGGGGGGATCCTATAGTGTAGGTTATAAAGAACTAAAATACAAGTATTATTTAGAAGAACTAACATAAACAGTTACACGAGAGTTTGGGGAGTTTTAACAAAGAGATATGGCAGGCATTTTTCTTAAATAACAGCTTTATTGATAAATAACTCATATACCAATCAAGTATTTTTTAAAATCTACTTATATGTTTATAGTTTTTAATCCTTAGGTTACTTCATTTAATTAAAATGTCTTTCAGAGAAGTGAACAATAAACTTTAATCTTCATTTTAAGAAATCAGTTTATTTTCTTTTTCTATCCTTGATGCTTTGTCTTCATTTTGGGATATGGCATTATGCTTATTAGTTTGTATCAAAATATGACTTTGCTAAGGTAACTGTTTCAAGTTCTTTAAAATTTTTATTCTAATTCTTGAGATAAACCATGAATTAAACAAACCATAAGTTTTATAATTCAGCCAAAGAATCTTAAGAATAACTAGTTAGTGATTCTCTTGTTAGTTGTTTTCATAAAATTGTTCTTTTACTTCCAGTAATTATATATTAATACTTTTTTTAGAAGTAATACAGTCTTGGGATACTGATACTTTGTAGCACTTTTTAACATGTACGGGTATACACACAGATTAAGCATGTATAATAGAAATACTTGTTGAATATCTCCACTAGTTAGATCACTGGAGGTTTTTAAAGGCTGTAATTTTAGTTTATAACTTTCTGTGAAGTGATCCATTTAATAAACTTTTCTGTTGGAAGAGAGAAACTTATTAAATAGTGCTTTGAATTTTATGCTGCAGCAGTTAATAAATCGCTGGTACCTAACAGGTATTGTCTATACTGAAAGAACTTTAATTGATTTTTATTTATATTGGAGGAGAGGACGCAAGAGAGCTAAATTAATGTCCTACTATCAAAGAATAGCTAAGCTTTAATTTGTTTTAGACATCTTAATCATCTAATAAAATCATAGGAATTTCTAAACCATCCATAACAACAGAGCCGTAAGGGCGCCTGGGTGGCTCAGTGGGTTAAAGCCTCTGCTTTCGGCTCAGGTCATGATCTCAGGGTCCTGGGATCGA
>LNAC01000044.1:3651898-3760457 GCA_002007465.1 Ailurus styani | reverse complement strand
GCCTGCTCTCTCTGCCTCCTTGTGATCTCTCTCCCTCTGTGAAATAAATAAATAAAATCTTTAAAAAAAAAAAAAAACAAAAAAAACAAACAACAGAGCCGTACAAAAAAATGAGTTGAAGAAAATGTAAGTTACCATTTTTTAGTTCCTACTGTGTAATAGAAATTGTGCTAGACAATTTGCATATCATCATATCTCAATTCTTCCAGGCATAAGATACCTCTCTTCTTTCCTGCTGGGGTCTAAGTTTTTTCTTCTTGCCATTGTACTTCAGGGAATTGTGTGCTATTATTTCACTTAGGTAACAGTAGTTCCTGGACTAAGCAGTGTGTAGGATATTGAGTTGGAAAAGCCATATACCCCTTTAATTCTGCAAGTTTTAAAATTTATAAAATTGAAATATGATTTCTAAGAGAACATTAAGTTTTAATAACAGTGATTCACAGCAACAGAATTACATAGTCCATTGAATTTATTATAATTTATTTACTAGTGTTACAAAGTATTTACAGTTACGTAATTTATATTTCCTTGAGTTGAATAAATTTTGAGGAGCAAATTTGCCTTTGATTGCTGTCCTAAGTTAACTAGGTAAACATATTTCAGAATTTTGACCTTTTATGTAGTATACTACTCCTAAAATTAAACCCAAAGCTCATTAACAGGAAAGGTGATTCACCTATGTAACCTGTGTATTGATATTGTGAACTAAAATGTGAGTTGATCTTGGTTATTCCATATGGCCATTTCTACTTTTTCTAGAAAACTGGACCACTTCCAGAAGGAAGTCAGATTCTAGTTACAAAAATGTTGCAAATAGGCTTAAAAATTCTACTCCTCATTCTGTCTTTTTACTGAAATTATAAATCTAAATGTATGCATTTATACATATAGAAATATGTATGTATGCATATATAGATTTATGTTAACATCACGTTATTAAAATGAAAACCATAAACAAACTTGGGACATGATTAATTCAGAAACAAGAATTCAGGAGGCTTATCTGTATTATCAATTGTCATTGACAAAAGTGCACATGCCTGTTGATTTATTCCTTAAATGTTTACCTTTCTATTGTCCTCTTGATAATTATTAGCAACAACTTTATAAGTATTCTGATTTATTCTGTTTTTGATGGAAAAAGCACATTTTTATATTACCTGAGTCTGTAGATAAGCATTTTAAAACTGCTCAGTAATTCTCAACCTTCAATAGACAAAATACATACACAAAATAGTTTCTATTTTTATGTATTTTGTACAGTTTCACATTAATAAATTAGTGGACAGAAGTGGGCTTACTTTCTTATACCATCAGTAAAATAATATCATAAGTAAAAGATGTTGCCATATCAACTGCCATAAGTAATTGTTGTATAACAGTTAGTTGTATAGGGACGCCTGGGGTTCAGATGGTTAAGTGTCTGCCTTCAACTCAGGTCCTGATCCCAGAGTTCTGTGATCGATCGGGCCCTTCATCAGGCTCCATGCTCATCAGGGGAGTATGCGTCTCCCTTTCCCTTTCCTGCTTGTGCTCTCTCTCTCTCAAATAAATAAAAATAAAATCTTAAAAAAAAAACCACAATTGGTTTTTATGAATAATACTATGAGGTTGTATAAATATTTCTACAACTGGGGCAGAAGTGAGGAGAATGGGTTAGGGTAGGGCACAGCAAAAGATTTCACCTGTTTCTGTTAACATTTCTTCTCTTAAAAATAAAATCAGGGGCGTCTGGGTGGCTCAGTCAGGTAAGCAGCTGCCTTCAGCTCATGTCTTGATCGCAGGGTCCTGGGATTGAGCCCCGCATGGGGGGGGGGTCCCTGCCCAGCAGGGAGCCTGCTTCTCCCTCTCCTTCTGCTGTTCACCCCTGCTTGTGCTGTCTTGCTCTCTGTTGAATAACTAAATAAAATTTTAAGAAATAAAATCAGGGCACCTGGGTGGCTCAGTGGGTTAGAGCCTCTGCTTTCGGCTCAGGTCATGATCTCAGCATCCTGGGATCGAGGCCCACATCGGGCTCTCTGCTCAGCGGGGAGCCTGCTTCCTCCTCTCCCTGTCTCTCTGCCTGCCTCTCTGCCTACTTGTAATTTCTCTCTCTGTGTCAAGTAAATAAATAAAATCTTTAAAAAAAAAAAAAGAAATCATGTAGTAAAATGTTAGCATTTGTTAAAATATGAGCAGAGGAAACATGGGTATTAGTTTTAAATATTTCATAATTTTAAAAACACCATGTTGACAGATGATTAAAATAAGTTAAAATAATCAATAAACTATGCTCTTAAAAAGTAATAAAGGCATGAGATGTATTAGACACTTGATGAATTTATTTTTGGCATAAGTGAGGGTACATTACCTTTTCATCAATAAATGCAAATAGATGTCCATCAGTACTACTTATTTAGCCCACTAAGGTAAAATTCATTTCCCACATGTCAGTCCTTCATATAAAGGTGTTATTTTCAATGAAATTAAAAAGAAAATAACTGAGAATTCACCTCAGAGTTCCAGGCCTGTATGGGCATAATCTAGATATAACCCCCCACACACACACACATGTATTATAGTTTTATTTCTATTTATTTAGTTTTCCCACAAATAAAATATAAAATTAGTATGGGTTTTGGAGTCATAAGGCTCTAACTTGAATCTGATTGCTGTCATATCATTTCTGTCATATAGACAGAATTTTGTGGAGATTAAATAAATTTGTAATATTGTCCCTATAACTAGACACTAATACCACCTTTTTCTTAAGGTTATTGTAAAGATGGAGATGTAAGATACTTAACATTACCTGATAATTAGTGATCATTAAGTAAACATTGTCTTTCCTTTCAAATGAGTTTCTCCTCTCATTTGTAAGGTTTTTAAAAGTAGGTCTTATTACAAAAATAAGTTTTTAACCTTATTTTGCCTCTTTCTTTCCATTCTCACCTAGTCTGTTTTTTACTTTTGAAATTTTGCCTGTCAGCCAAGGTAGAGCCACACGTGGGCCATAGTATTTACATTCTGACTTATTCTTTCATGTTTACACGCTCTTAGTAGGAACCCTTGTATATAAAAGAGACATTGATAGAAGGTGATGAGTCGTGGAGAGAACAGACATTTCCCAAAGGGATGATTCTAAAAGGTGACTATTAAAGAGTTCTACTTCCTAGACTTCCCACTTTTTTTTTTTAAAATCAAGTGGTACTTTTGCACGATCAGGTATCAAAACTTCTGATAGAGAAATGTATGACTTATTTTCTGTTTTTTTGCTTAGACATTTTGTTTTGTCTACAGTTGGATCTAATATCCACCCTAATCCAGACCCAGGTGTAGGACCCGAGTAATTAAATTACAAGATTTTAACGATAAAAATAGTATTTTTTTCCCTTTTTTGGTCTCCTCTAAAAAAATGTGAAGACATTGGCCTAGAGTTGAAAGAAGTACTTTTATTATTTATACATTTTAATATATTTACATTAAATAATATATCTAAATACATTAAAATGTATTACATGCTAAAGCATTGAGATGACTTTCAAATAGCATTGTTCAGAACTGTTTTTCTCTAATTCTCATCTAAGTTAATATAATGATAATCTCTGTTTTTGTCTTAACATTCCCTTTCAAGGAGTAAAATAGTTGAATGGTTTTTTTTTTTCTTCAACCTGTACTTCTTGGGGTCCTTGACAGTGTAATAAATATAGTTATCACCTAGTATAATTATTCCCTTTTATGTTTAATCTCTTTGAGGTAAAGGATTCTTTCTGGGGTTTAGTCTCTTCACCCACTATTGACCAGTGATGCCATCCACTAGCACTTAAATCTCTGGATGGTAGAAAGCATCTTCCTTTTCCAATAGGAAAAGATTTAAGGGATGTCTGGGTGACTCAGTGGTTTAAGCGTCTGCCTTCGGCTCAGGTCATGATCCCAGGCTCCTGGGATCATACCCCACATTGGGCATCCTGCACAGCGAGAAGCCTGCTTCTTCCACTCCCACTCCCCCTGCTTGTGTTCCCTCGCACTGTCTCTCTTTCTCTGTCAAATAAATAAATAAAATCTTAAAAAAAAAAAATTTAAAAACCAAATTCCTGGGGCGCCTGGGTGGCTCAGTGGGTTAAAGCCTCTGCCTTCAGCTCAGGTCATGATCTCAGGGTCCTGGGATTGAGTCCCGCATCAGGTTCTCTGCTCATCGGGGAGCCTGCTTCCTCCTCTCTCTCTGCCTGCCTCTCTGCCTACTTGTGATCTCTCTCTCTCTCTCTGTGGCAAATAAATAAATAAATCTTTTTTAAAAAATTAAAAAAAAAAACAAATTGCATAATATATACCTTGTATGTGTTCTACACTGTGCTTAAATACTTTGGATTGAATAGGACAAAATATGTATTTAAATCATTGCTATAAATATCAGGACACTTACAAATTTTGTGAGCATTTTATTTTTTAGGAAACATTCTTTAACAAATATCCGGTGAATAGGGGCACCTGGGTGGCTCATTTGGTTAAGCATCTGACTCTTGATTTCAACTCGGGTCATGATATCAGGGTTGTGAGATCAAGCCCTACATTGGGCTCTGGAACCTGCTTAAGATCTCTCTCTCCCTTCCCTTCTTCCCCTCCCCGTACTCTGACAAGGTAATTTAGACTAAAAATGGGAGAATAATTGCGTAGTATTAGAACCCTGATTGGCAATTTGATGGACTGGGGAAGAAAAAGATGGTTTCCAATAAATCAGTAACAAGTTTTTCAGCTTCAGGCACAGTGCTAATTATTTTTTAAAACAGAGCCTCTAGGATCAAACGTTTTATGTACATAACTAAAAGTGAAAATTGGTAACTTTTTTTGAGGGGTATGAAGACGTTTGTGGAAGTTGGCCTGAGAAATGAAAAGATTATTTTGCTGCTAAAATACAGCTATTTCTGGTGCACCTGGGTGGCTCAATCAGTTACTAAGCAGCTGCCTTAGGCTCAGGTTCCCAGGGTCCTGGGATTGAGCCCTGCATACACCTCCCTGCTTAGCTGGGAGACTGTGCGCCTCCCTCTACCCCTCCCCCCTGCTCATGCTTGAGTGCACTCGCATTAACACTCTCTCTCCAATAAACAAATAAAATCTTTAAAAAAAAATACAGATACCTCTTTCTGCTTGAGTGTTTTGGTCAGAGCATATTCTCTTCTACTCTTTAAAGGAATTTGGGTAAAGGTACAACCTCAAAACACCTGAGAGAGGGCATTCTGGCTTATGGATTAGATTGCATTAGTAAACAGGACAACAAATTGGTGAATATGAGTTAACAAAAATTTTGGATAAGAAATTTTTCCACATGCAGTTATTTGGATGTTGATAATTTAATTTTTTTAAAGTTTGTTTTAAAACATTGCTTATTGTGGCATTGTAAGCTTATGTTGGGTGGGAAAAGTACAAATGGAAATTGAAATTGTTAAATATGTAAATTAAATGATCAACCCTACAATTTTTGTTTTTTTGTTTTTGTTTTTGGTAATCTGGATTGCTTATTTTATATGCTGGGATGCTAGTTGTTTTTTCTATTAATACACTTAACTTGCATTCTAGCTTCGCCATTCAGAGACAGGCATCGTGTGGTGGGTTGTGTGACAGTGTCTGTCAATAGTGAAGACAAATAGTGCCAGAGACACTTAACCCATCCAATCTCACCCAGGGTATAGGTCGGTCTCGTTTTCAGACTTCTTCATAAGTCTTTCTTTCTTTCTTTCTTTCTTTCTTTCTTTCTTTCTTTCTTTCTTTCTTTCTTTCTTTCTTTCTTCCTTCCTTCCTTCCTTCCTTCCTTCCTTTCTTTTTTTTTTTTTGTTTCTAAATAGTGGATTGATACTGATTGAAACTAAAAACTTTTTGTAAAGTTTTAAACTTTACATTAATACTATAAGAAAAAGAAGAAGAAAAGTAGAAAACGAAGGTTGGCATGTAAGGTGTTGACAAAGCAGGTTTGCAGCCACTTTGTGTGTTCTAGATTTTTCAATCCCTTAGCAACATAAATGTTGCCCTTATAATTTTTTTCTCTCAATATCTTTCTTCTTTGATCTAAAATTATGTCCTTGTATCTGGTAACTTTTATCAGGCAAGATCTTTAGATTTGAAGTCGTTGTTACCAGAAAGAAAATGAAATACTTAAAATGGATATCTAAGGTTGAATAGTAAGTGTTTTAGACCAGAAATGTTTCCAAATATCTGGATTGTTTTTTAAGATTATTTTCTGAACAGTCAATGGTTTACTCCTTCTCCGTTCCACTATTGGTTCACTTAAGCACACTTAAAAAATTTTATGGCTTTTGAGGAAAAAAAATTATGGCTTTTGTTTTAATGACTTTGTTAGGAAGCTCAACTGATTTTGCCCTGATGTTGAAAAGTTATGAAATATATGTGCATATTTAAAAGCTAAGGATCACATTTGTATCTCGGGAGCTCAGTTAAATACCATTTCTGTCAAATATTTTAAATTAGTAGAAGGTATTTGTTTCTTTTGAGAACTTTAGAGAATGTTTCCAATTTCAAAGCTTTCCATAAAAAGTTTAGTTAGTTCCATATAAAGTGTAATCCTTTTTTTAATGGTATTTTAAGCACTAAAATAAAGTGGTAAAGTAATTTCTGGTTCACAATCCTAGAACCATGATAGTTCTTAATTTTAAAATATAGTTTAGGCAAGGAATATATTAAATCCACACAAGTTTCTATATGTGGCATTATTTAAAAGTCCATTTTCATCTTTCTAATCAAATTAATACTTAGAAATTTTAAAATATCCATGTAGGCATTATCTGTTGCTCTCCTTATCCCAACTACTTTGAATATTTATAGTGAACCTTATTGATTCCATCAGTTCTTAAAAGAATATAATATACAACTTATATTCACCATCATTACCGGCATTTGGTCTAGTAATTGGCTACTGCTAATAATAGAATTATTAGACTTAAACATAGAACACTGTAAATGTGATACTTCCTTTTTCTTACACATTTTAAAATTAACATGTTCTTTTGAGATTGTAAATTTTCATTAGTAAATGTAGAAATGGTTTTCCCTTTGGTTCACCATGCTCTCTAGTCACAAAAAAGGTTATGGAAAAATAAAATTCCTATAGGTTAGATAATAATTTAGATAATAAAGATAATTTTTTTCATGAAAGAAAAAAACGAAAAATTTATTCATGTGTTACTTATTCGTGGATAAGAGAATAATTTTAAGAAAAACTTAGAGCTTTGCAAATGATTGGTAAGGGATTTAAAAGAACAAATATACAGATGACTCACAGGCCTATACCCCTGAAACATAATATATGTTAAGTATTTGAATTTGAATTAAAAAAGAGAACATAAAATTATAAATGTATAAAATAGAAATACATTACAACTATGCTGCTTAGAAAATAAAAGCTATCATTAAAAATTTTTTTTGGAGTTTTTGTACTTTTAATATGCAGCAGTGAAACGTAGTCTATACATTCCTAACAGATAAAATGGGGACTCAAAACCAAAAAATGGGGTAAGAGTAGTTAGCATACTTTGTTTATAACAACTTAAAAATAAAAAAGAATATATAGATGAGGTAGGATTACATTAGCGTTTTAGTTCTTTAGAAAGTCAGTTAAGCTCTTTCTTGATATTTAATGATATAGTGACTGAAAGGTCATTGTAGATATTTTAGTACATTTACAGTATTCCCAGTAATGTTCTTTGAATGCTTTTCTAGAATTGCCTGGGAATGTTTTTTATATAACTCAATGTATTTTTAATAGATAATATTGAGGATTTTTTTATTCTTAGTAAATTTACGGATTAATACACAAGTAAATAATTTGGCTTATATATAGTTTCAAGAAAGAAAGTTATTAGCATACTCTTCATAGAAATAGTAAATAGTTACCTCTAAACTCTTGTTACTTCTAAACCGTTCCCTGTATCAGATAATGCTATTATAGTAAGATATATTTAAGCACTTTGAGTAGTAAATCCTTTTTTTTTAAACCTGATGTGTTCATGATGGGCATGTTGGTACATTTATTGGCCAATATAATTTTAATATAATTCAACATAGTTAACAAATATTGGCTTCCAGTAAATCAATTTAATAAAAAATTTAAATTTTTACTACATGCAAGGTACTGCATTAGGTGTTGGGACAGTCTAAGAAAGATCTAAGAAAGGAGCCATAGTTTCATTCCACACTTCACCACCTCACTTGGCATTATTATTTCACTTAGGTGATGTCTTGCTAACCAGAATGTAAAACATCTTTATGTGAAGGATTTTATACACCATTATTGTCATTATCAATGTAACAATGATATTGTTGTAAAGAGTTTTATCGTTTTAAAAAATTGTCTTAACTTGTTACAGTCTTAAAATGAATAAGATCTTTTGTAATTTAGGCTCAAACTGAGATAGGCTTTAAAAAGTAATAATATTTTTTAATTAAAGGATGCTTACTGCTGTCTTCTGACAGAGTTTATGTTTTCAGTTTCATAGTTTTGTGCTAATGAACTTTTTTATTTAGTAAGTATATCCAGGAAACTGCAGGTAAAATATAAAAATTGTTATGTTAGGTGTCCAAGGAAAATGTATAGAATATTTTAATTTATGTAGGGTATGAGATCACAGTTTGGCATACCTGTCCCAGAACAGACATTTATGTATGATTATATCAATTGGGTTTTATAACCATGATTGCTTTGATAAGATTTGCAAGATAAAATCATATATACCTTTAAGAGCAATGCTAGGCTGTGTCTTGCATATTAAATTCATGAATATCACATAACTTACTTTTGAGCTCATAATTGCTTTTCACCAGTACTTTCCATCTGTCATGGACAGGGATCCCTGAGATGTTCATATTCTGCATTCTCATGTGCATGATACTTAGATTAAAAAAGGGTGGGTGGGGGAAAGCCGCTTCATAGAAATACACGTTCACAGCATTCATGCTGCATGTTTTGTGTGTTCCACTGCAAATACTGCATGCTGCATACTTTTATTTCTCTGAAGATGAAGAACATAGGCTTATACACACACAAAAATTTAGTTTCATATTTGCCAATAGTTGGAACAGATGGAGGAATGTTCTATATAATACTTTTTCTGCTTTTTTAAAGTGATTTTTGTACTATTTTTCAAAAAAACAAGGAAAAAACTTGTTGTTTAAACCCAAAGTGGCTACAAATCAGCTCCTAAACTGTCACTGACATTAGCATCTAGATTTTGTAGTTTTTACAAATCTTTTAAAATATTTATTTACTAAGAAAACATTGCATTAATGCATGATACGAAATTGATAAATTTTTCTTTAAATTGGAATGCAGTTTAAAGTGACTGAATTTTCCAATTTCAGCTACTGCATTTGACAAGGATACAAGCTGGAAAATGGAACTGGTATCATCTAATTGCTCTAGGTTCTTTGACTTATAGTAGTTGGGAAAAATATTTCCATATGACATTATGTAGATCACATCATTAATGGCTAATATTAATTACTAGCTCTTCAGCCTTGACAGCCGTGAAAAATTATGGGTGAATTTAGCTTTTTCAAATGACTTAAAGTGTTCTGGTATATGTTTTTAATTTAAAAATAGATCTTTTGCACTTGGCTTTTGATTATCTGAACACTGGCATTCTTACATTCACTGTTTACATTATAATTGATAAGAATATTGCAATTCCAATGATTGCACATCAGTTTTAAGTTTTATCCTGCCACTTTAACACAGTGGCACACTTGGCTATAGATAAAAGCTAATTTTAGATTTAAACATATCTGTTCTCTGTCACATGTTACCTATTTTTAGTTTTGTTTGTATATGATTATGAACTTTTCCATATCTCATACAAGATCAAATGGTTTTTCTAAAATTTTAGAACTGACAACTTCCAACCTTAACATTATTAGTGTGCCTTTGAGGTTGTGCTGTAAAGGGTTAAAGTAGTAGTATTTTTCAATAAGCTGTTCTGTCAGTTGCCACATGTTTTGGAAAGATCTACGTAATTCTTTTTTTGCTAGGCATAATAAATAAATGGCTTTGTTAAAGACCTTTTTTATAGAAACTGATTCTAGTGCTTCCCCAGCACTAGAATTTGTTTAACTCTTTTCTGTTGGGCTTCAGTCAATCAAAGTTACTTATATTAAGAAATTCCCTTAATGGTTAAAATCAAGCAGGTCCTTTAAGGAGAGAGGAAATGAATAGGGGTAACCAATTGCTGAGTGTATAATCAAGTACTTTGTAGGAGAAATCCATCCAGTAATCAGTCTTTACTTTTCATTCTGCCATAAAGGATGGATTTATTTATTTTAGATATTATGGTTTTGAATGGCCTTTTCCAACTTCTGTATACCCTTAGTGGTTGACTTCTCTATCTTCCACAGCCCAGCATAGTCCAAATCAAACTTCTTTCACTTTTATTCTAGATTTTACAACAATCGTAGTGACGGTACCAGTTCCATTTTGCCTCCAATTCAGTTGATTATATATTTTTTCTATTTATTTCTCATTTTATAATTGATATCTGGAATAATCAGCAGCTCTTTTCTCATTTATTTTCTCATATTTTTATTCCAGGATTTGCCTCTGAAGCAGGGAGTGTCTGCATTAAAAATGACCTGTAGTTCTCTGCTTCATAGGTTAGAAACTTATTTTAATATTTTGTGGCTAAGCACAGTCCCACTTTTCAAATTCTATAATGGATTATTTAATTGGCATTGAATGTGGACCACAAGCATATATTTCATATTGGGGTTTTCTTTATTATTTTAAATGATTAAAATTCAACAGAACATCCAGCTGAGGCAATAAAAGCTTTATTCTTGCTTTACAGCTTAAAACATTAAATTAGATTTTTAAAAATCTATCAATTATAACACAAGTAAAATATTGCTATTTGGGCATTTTTTAAAATTGCATTTTTTAGGCCTTGTATTGCTTGAAGCCTTTGTATTCTAAAACTTAACCAAATTCCAACTATTCATTTTGGGGAAAAACAATCAGTTCACGAATCACATTTTCAATGGGACTGCTAGCCAGCATAGGTGAAAATATGTATAGTGTATTTACTCTTAAATTGTACACCGCAGATGCTTCTTCAGCTCCCTCCTCTTCCTCCATGGGCGGTGCTTGCAGCTCCTTTACCACCTCTTCCAGCCCTACCATTTATTCTACCTCAGTCACCGACAGCAAGGCTATGCAAGTGGAGAGCTGCTCCTCAGCCTTGGGGGTAAGTAACAGAGGGGTAAGTGAAAAGCAGTTAACCAGTAACACAGTTCAGCAGCATCCATCAACACCGAAGAGGCACACAGTCTTGTACATCTCACCACCACCTGAGGATTTGCTGGATAACAGTCGGATGTCCTGCCAGGATGAGGGGTGTGGATTGGAATCAGAGCAGAGCTGCAGTATGTGGATGGAGGATTCCCCCTCCAACTTCAGTAACATGAGCACCAGTTCCTACAATGATAACACTGAGGTACCTCGTAAATCACGAAAACGAAATCCAAAGCAGAGGCCGGGGGTCAAACGACGAGATTGTGAAGAATCTAATATGGATATATTTGATGCCGACAGTGCCAAAGCACCTCACTATGTGCTTTCTCAGCTTACCACGGACAACAAAGGCAACTCAAAAGCAGGAAATGGGTTGGTATTCACATTTTTTAAAGTTCTATCACCATTGTGCAAAACAAAACAAAAAATAAATAAATCATTCCCCAGTTTTTGTAATTGCTCAACCCAGTGTGCATATAAAGCAAAGATACTGATTTTTTTATTGAAATACATGAAAATTTGAACTTAAAATTACCAAGTTTCACTAGAGAAAAACATACTAATAGATTTTAGCAATGAGTATCTTATTTTGGGTATGATTAGTAGAAAATAATCTGTTTTGAAATAATCTTTAAATTTCAAATGGATTTAAAAATAATTTTACTCAGAGAAATAGCTAGAGTGTAATGGCCGTAGTTGACTCAAAACATTCAAAAGTGCTAGTTTGTGTTCTCTCATGTTGTCTCCCAATATGGTTCATCACATTTCCATTTCTGTGAGGATTATAGACTTTTTTCTTTTGATGAAAACAAGAAAAAAACTAAATTTATGGTTTGATTCTTGTCATTTAGATTCATACATTTATTTTAAGCTTTTTCTTTGATACATTGTGCTGACATTTAAAAAAGAATAAGTATATCACTAATTTTTTTTTCCTGTGATTCTGTGTTTATGTATTGGAAGGGTGATAGAACAGATCATGGTACATGTTTGAGTTTTCATTCATATGTGCCAGTTCACAGCACTCACTATAAATATATCTGCAAATAAATATATTTCAGTGGCTATAATACAGAATACTATGACTTATTTTTAACTTTTTAATTCCTTTAGTGCTTTTACTATATTTAATTCCTAGACTTTTAAATTCTATTTTCCTATAGTACATTCAACATAATTTGATAAAGTTTAACTCAGTGGATTTTGAGAGATTACTTTTTTTAGGAGGCCTGATATAGTCCTTTAGTTGATCCAGAACCTCCTACAATTTCAGTTACAAAAAGGGATGGAGAAGCTTTAGGTTGGTTTGCTACTTGATGACATCATTCTTACCTTGTAAGTTAGAATTCTGGTTGAGTATTATAGAGAATATTTTTAATGTATATTAAACTTGTTCTTAGTCTATCAGTACATTTTTTAGGTAATATCTACCACTTATCTACCATTTAAGCATAATTATTCTATGCTGTTTTCTTTTCTCCTCTCATTTAGAACTCCTTTAGGGTGATGTAGTTATATAAAAATAAACATTTAAATTTTGTTTTTTTTAGAAATTCCAGATTAGGAAATTATCTTAAAAAAGCAAACAATAAGATATACCCTTTCCTAAAATGTTGCCATTAGCAGAGTCAATTCTAGAACATATTTGTGGAACTAGTACCTGTAGAATAATGCTCTGAAACATAGCACAGATTTAAAAGGCTCATATATATCTGTCATTAAATATGGGTATTTATTTGGGCTTCAATGCAGAAAAAAATTTTTTAAGTTCCTGTAGAGAGATTTTCATTTTCATATTGAAATAAATGTTAAAGGTCCAAATGAAGAACAAATAAAATTTGGACATAGGGTTAGTCAACACACAAGGTTTGCAGTTCCTATTAAAAGAGAATATCTTGATCTACATCTTTTCTGCTTCTGCTTTTGTATGATAGATATATCTTAGAAATGATTTGAGGTTACCCAGGGAAAGTATAATAACATTTGTCAAGACAAAATCTCTCATGAAATAATTCATGGAACAGAAACTCATCAAGCAGCAGAAGAAATGTCCAGCTTCTTAGGTAATGCAAAAATATTTGGCACTAGCAAATTGAAATGATGGAAGAAGTTTTCATTTTGAATTTATAAGAACTATGTTAAGGAGAGAATAAAACTTTATGTAAATATATAGAAAAATAGTCTTTTCAAAAAAGTTATTAAGAGGATCTCAGCTAACGTCCTATATTCTTCAACAAGAAAGGTATTAGAAACATGAAAGAAATTTAGAAATCTTTTGAGGGATAAGGTATATATAGCCTTAGATCTAATGTGCCATAAATTTATAATTTATATAATGCTAAACTATAGGAAATATAGTCTCAAATATGTTGTATACAGCAGTTTGTTGATCTTCAGGATGAAAATAGCATTTTTGTATAATTAAAATATTATATAAAAGTCAGAGTTTGTTGATAGAACAAAATCATTTGAGAAGGAACTACTTAGTATTTAAACATTCCTAGCCATGTCATTCTTAAATTCTTCAAATAAATATCCTGAGAATCAGTAGTTCTATGTCTCTTACAGATATTTCTAGAAATTAAGACATGATGTCATCTGGATACGAAACCCTTTTTAGGCACTTTGTAATGGAAGTTATTTTTTTGTGACATAGACAACCAGAAGGATATGTAACACAAAGGAATTAGAATGTCATTTTAAGATTTATGAAGAGTATGCCAAAACAATGGATTTACCTTTTAGATGTCATTTAAAAGTAAAATCCCATACAATTAACTGCTACTCTCTTGTTTGTTCTTAAACCATCATGCCTTAAAAATTAGTAATCTCATTGACTACATTTTCCAAGAATTAGACATTTTCATTGTTTTACATGTCTAAAAATCTAAATATATATGTATTCCATCTTTACATAAAGATAGTTTTGAGGGCTTTTAAAAGTATCATTTCAGAAGTTGTTTAGTTACATGGACTATTCTTCTTTAAGAATATGTATACTTGTCAACTCACTTAGCAGTCTTCATCCCAAATGAAATATTTTGTTTTACTGAAATAGTAAAACTCATTTTCATCTGTTGATCTTCATGAATATTAGCGTGGCCAGCATAAGTGAATATAAAAACTGTATCTTGCCAATTCATTGACATATGCTAAACTTTCCTTATATTTCAAACTAAATGTTCCCTTTTCTTATAAAATTCATAGATATTAATTACAAACTCTTGGAAAAATACAGAAAAATAGAAGAAAATAAATAACCCATAGTCTATTCACTCGATAGAACTGCTTTTAGCATTTTGCTATATTTTCAGTGAATATTTGGGGGGTATTTTTACATAGTTTCTTTACATAGTTTCTGTAAGTAAATATTTTTGCTTTGATTTTAAAATAAGTAAAAAATGATATCATTGTAGATTTTCATAGGTAAGAGCAAATGTATTGAGAGCACATTGTATTGAAAGCATGTTTGAATTTCTACCCAGAATGATGAAAAGGAAAATAGGATTTGTTGCCCATTGTTCCAGTTTCAACTCTTTGATTCATAGAATTTATTCTTCTAGGGCCTTTTAAAATGATTTACACAGGTAATCTTTGACTTATGTCTGTCAAACTTAGATGAATGGCATTCCTTAGCCAGTTAAGATCCAGTCTTTGTCATCTTAATATTATAATAGATACTCTTTTTTTCTTCTCCTTTCCTTTCTTTGTTCCTTTCTTTGTCCTATTTGCTTTCAACAATGACTATTTTCTCAGCACCTTCGGTTTCGGGAATTGTGCAAGGTTCAGGGAATATGAAGATAATGGAGCATGGTACTAGCCCTCAGAACTCTCCCACTTTGTTAGTTTTAGTGCATTCTTTTGCATTGCTTCTTTTCTCCATTCTATCCCTTTTCTAGCCATGAGGTTCACACCAGTCCCTGGTTCCATTGAGAATATAGTATTTCCTCTTTTTGTTATTGATAATAGAGGCAACAACTTGGTTAGAGATGAAGAGTTAAACATTAGGGCCATTTTGAAGGCTCTTAGCCACCATTGCTCTTCTTTGTTTGATTCATAATGTTTCTCCTGGGACCTATTTGTTTTTGGAGATTTGTGTCCACAGTCATCTCTTGGCTCCTGTATTTTAATGTGAGTCATACAGAAAGCATTACAGGCCATGGCATTTTATTTCTTTTATTTTATTTTAAAGATTTATCTATTCATTTGGAGGAGGGAGAGGGAGAAAATCTCAAGCAAATTTCCTGCTGAGCTCAGAGCCTGATGCAGAGCTGATCTCAGGAACCTGAGACCTGAGCCCAAACCAAGAGTTCAACCTTAACTGACTGAGCCCCCCGGACCTCCCCTGACTCTATATTAAAATGTACGTGGATAGGAGCGCCTGGGTGGCTCAGTCAGTTAAGTTTCTGCTTTTGGCTCAGGTCATGATCCCAGGGTCCTGGGATTGAGCTCCATCTCAGGGTCCCTACTTCTCGCTCAGCCAGGAGTCTGCTTCTCTCTCTCCCTCTGCCCCTCCCCCTGCTCATGCGCGCTTGCGTTCTCTCTCTCTCTTGCTTTCTCTCAAATAAATGAATAACGTCTTGAAAAAAATGTACATGGATAATTTTAAATCTATTTTAAAACTAATAGTATTGTTTTATATTTGTCAATTACTTCAGTGCTTCAGATTAAATGTATTGACCTAAAGTCCTAACTACCATTTGAAATATTTTTCTTTGAACATACATTCCACATAGCAAATGCATGATAGGGAAACTTAGCAGGGTGCCTGGGTGGCTCAGTGGGTTAAAGCCTCTGCCTTTGGCTCAGGTCATGGTCTCAGGCTCAGCGGGGAGCCTGCTTCCTCCTCTCTCTGCCTGCCTCTCTTGCCTACTTGTGATCTCTCTCTCTCTGTCAAATAAATAAATAAAATCTAAAAAACCCCACAAAACTTAGAAATACAATTTTTAAAAATAAAAAATATAAAAATTAAAAAAGAAATATAGTTTTTAAAAATAGATTTCCTATCCGTAAAGCCCAGCTTATAAAGATTTTATATGCTAAGGACTTTAATTATTTAATCACAAATATAAATACTCTGAAAAATTATACTTCTAAGAAAGATAGTTTAGAATAAATCAAATTTCCCAGTAAAAATTGGATCACTGATTTTTTATCATAATTTTTTCAGAAAAATTATATTGAGAATGATATCCAAAAAAATATGTATGCTACATGTACTTTTAGTTGTTTTAAGGTCTTTTGTTTATTTCCTTTTGTTATCCCACATTTCTTTTGCCTTGCAAGTCTGATTAGAAAATAATGATAGTTGGGGCACCTGGGTGGCTCAGTGGGTTAAGCCTCTGCCTTCAGCTCAGGTCATGATCTCAGGGTCCTGGGATCGAGGCCCGCATCGGGCTCTCTGCTCAGCGGGGAGTCTGCTTCCCCCTTTCTCTCTGCCTGCCTCTCTGCCTACTTGTGATCTCTCTCTCTGTCAAATAAATAAATAAAATCTTTTTTAAAAAAAAGAAAATAATCATAGTTAATCTTATTGCTTTAAAATTTGTTTTGACTGAAGTCCAATGTGAAAGGTTATAATGACATCACCTATTCTCTTACCTGTTATTCCTGGCTTACTGCATTCAGTCTTCCTTCCTCCCACCACACATACACATTTTTTATTTTTGCCTTATATAGTTAAATTTTATTACAGAATTTTAAGAGATACTTTGCTTATGGAATGTATCTTCCCTTAGGCTGTATATTGTCAGTAAGATAACTAATTGTTTTTAATGTTACTGCCTATTCTGTTTCTTCCTTTATCTTAGACGACTTTTGTAGAAAAAACTCTTTTTGATACTTTTTCCATGTTGTGCTTTGACTTCTCAGAACACTGGAAAACCAAAAAGGAGGTGGAGTAAAGAAGAGCCCTATGTTGTGTGGACAGTATCCTGTTAAAAGTGAGGGAAAGGAGCTGAAGATAGTTGTACAGCCTGAGACCCAGCACCGAGCTCGGTACCTGACTGAGGGTAGCCGTGGCTCAGTAAAGGATAGAACACAGCAAGGCTTTCCTACAGTAAAGGTACTTATTTTATTTAGCAGTATACAAAGAATTTCTCCACAGTTTTTTTTTTTAATCAGCAAAAGCTGCCTACAATAGAATGGTAGAATTATTAGGTATATATAATGGAAATTAAAGCAAAAGTCTAACTGAATCCTAAGCCCAGTATTGTTACTTTGATGTTATTTGAATTTTAGCTTAGATGAAAAAGGAGGTGAGAATGTATTCTGATAAATATCTGGAAATCGTGAATTATGTTCTTCTTATATTTGTCATTGGTAGCAACTGTATTCACTTCTTTCCAAACTTAATATTTAAGAAAATATTTATTTATTTATTTGACAGAGAGAAACACAGCTAGAGAGGGACATACAAGCAGGGGGAGTGAGAGAGGGAGAACTACTTCCAGCAGAGCAGGAAGCCCTATGTGGGGCTTGATCCCAGGACTCTGGGATCATGACCTGAGCTGAAGGCAGATGCTTAACAACTGAGCCACCCAGGTGACGCTAAGAAGATATTTTAAGGGCGCCTGGGTGGCTCAGTGGGTTAAAGCCTCTGCTTTCGGCTCAGGTCATGATCTCAGGGTCCTGGGATCGAGGCCCGCATTGGGCTCCCTGCTCAGCGGGGAGCCTGCTTCCCCCCCTCTCTCTCTGCTTGCCTCTCTGCTTCCTGTGATCTCTCTCCCTCTGTGAAATAAATAAAATTAAAAAAAAATAAATAAAAAGATATTTTAAAGTAAATTCAAAAAAATATTGTAGAAATTATTATGAACTTGGAAAATAAGGTTTTTGAGATGGCTAAAGAAATCAGGACTGTTCATCTCAGAAAAGAATTGGTTGAAAATAATTTAAGTCTTCAGTTTAAGAATTAGGATATCATGGGTGCGTGGGTGTCTCAGATGGTTAAACTTCAGCCTTCAACTCAGGCAATGATCCCAGGGTCCTGGAATTGAGTCCCACATCGGACTCCCTGCTCAGCGGGGAGACTTCTTTTCCCTCTGCCTCTGCCTCTCTCTCTGTATGTGTCTCTCATGAATAAATAAATAAAATCTTTAAAAAAAATTAGGATATCAACTGAATCTTCATCTTTTCAGAATTTAGACTAAAAGAAAAAAGGGGGCTTAAATTTCAGGACCCGGGAAACTTTGTTAGAAAGAATATTTCTTTTTGAAGACAAATCAAAAAAGAATTTGGTAGGGGTATTTAATAAGTGTTTCTGCTCCTTTTATGAAACATTAAACAGGGAGCAATTTTGGCTAGTCACATGGTAAATTCTTGTTAAATACAGTTTGTGAAAATGTGTTTATTCAACAGTATTCAGTTGGACTGCCTTTCATTATAAATTTTAATAAAATAATGGTAGAATCTTGGGATCAGGAAACCTATTCGTGGCCATTTATAAGGTTTGTTAATAGTCAACAACATCATTCTTTAACCCTCTGCTACTCATCACACCAACCCACCCTTCGTCCCTCATACTCAGGGCAAATCATAGGTAAATAAGAAATTTCAGTTATGCTCTTTGTAAATATTTGTCTAACCAGACATGTTGATAGTTTGGTCAGTATTTTTTAACCCAGTTGCTTTGACTTTAAGTTATGCTTTAAGTACGCTCTGGTCATAAGTATTATTAGATTGTTTAACTGTGATAGGGAGTGAATTGACCTCAAAAGTTCATTTATTCTTTCATTCAACAAATTTGCACCCCTTATGTGCTAGACGCTGTTCTAGGTACTGCTAATGGTTTGGGTAGATGTTTATCTGCTTATTTCCCTCATTTTGATATCTTTTCACAGATGTAGCCATACTGAGTTAGAAAAGATGTATGAATTTTTTAAAGCCTTTTGGTATACATTGTACAAGTTATTTTGTGATTTTATGCATTCTATATGAGCAGCTTCAGTTTTAACTATAAACAGGAACAAAAATCTGCATTGGAAACATTTGTTCCCAAATGCTGTTTTAAATATTTATTTATTCTTCACCATACAAATTATAATTTATCAAGGCTTGTTAGAAACCTGTAAGGACCCATAGATCCTGGTCTGAACTAACAGTTTTCAAACCATAATGTTTTGGCCCAGGATTTCATGATGGGTGTGTGTGTGTAGGTGTGTATGTGGGGGGGTATATGTGTGTGTGTATCTAATCTATGCAAATGAGCTCCATTTCCCTTTTACTTATATAGGAGCACTTCAAACACTGTCCTATTTTCCGTTTAAAAGAGTAAAAAATTCAGTATATGTATTCATTTGATGATAATGATAATGATGCCACTAACACAATTTAGTGAATTTTCCATTGGTGGTGGTGGTAAATTTTGAATAACCCACATGCTTTGGCAGTCCATAAATTTATAAATACCTAAAGGACTGTATATTCATTTGTCTCTGGTTGTACAAATTAATTATAAATGGTAATTTATCATTAAACATATAAATTTTCCTCAAAGTGTGTTTATTACAGAATTAAGACTTATGATTTCCTACAAAAACTTAGCCAACTCTTTTTATGAAAATATCCTACTTCTGGTTTTTTTTGAGGATTTAAATTATTTCCTTATTGTTATCCTGTTATGAATACAGGACTTGGTCTTAAGTGTTTGATTTGACAATTAGATTATTTGAAAGGCTAATTAGTGTTTATGTTCCCTGTTCTCTCACTCCAGCTGGAAGGCCATAATGAGCCAGTAGTGTTGCAAGTGTTTGTGGGTAATGACTCTGGTCGAGTGAAACCACATGGATTTTATCAGGCCTGCAGGGTAACTGGGCGAAATACAACTCCCTGTAAAGAAGTGGACATTGAAGGCACTACTGTAATAGAAGTCGGTCTGGATCCAAGCAACAACATGACACTGGCGTAAGTACTTAGTATAAAAAATTTTCAGTATGCATTACACTTTTGCAGTGGGCTCAAAAAAATTTTTGTTTTTAGTGTAAAAAAATAAGATTTTGAGCATTTTATTAAAATGTTTTAAACATTATAAATACAAAAATGGATTATTGCAGAATGATAATGGGTAAAAATGGACTCTTGCCCTTTGCCATGGAATGCCCATGATGAAAGACAAGGAAATAAAAGCCAGGTGGAATGCTGACTTTTTTAAAAATAAAATGGACTTAGTTTTTGGAATTAATAAACGTAACATTAAAAAATACAAGTTACAATTTGATTTGCTCTCCTAAATTCTGCTTTTTTTTCCCCCCTAAATTCTGCTTTCTTAGTGTTTGCATTAGAAACTCTTTGACAGAGACCGCTCATGGTATCTTGACCCATCTTGATGTGAAAAAGGATATTGTTGTTCTAAATTCGCCTTCTTTTCTTATTTTCCTGTATTAAAAAAGAGTATGTTCTGGGACTTTGTTTTTTTTCATCTTATGCATTTTCAGTGCCTAAAAAATATTAGAAGTATTAATGATTTAAATTAAAAAATTCCTTTAATCTTAAAAATGAACCGTAACAACAGCAGATATTTTGTAATTATTTGCATTAGATAGGCACTGTTAAAAGTGCCTCTATTTAGTTTTGGCACTGTTAAAAGTGTCTCTATTTAGTTTTGAGTTTCCTTTTGAAAGCCATTTTTTAAAAAATTTTTTTATTATTTGCCCCAGGGGTACAGGTCTGTGAATCATCAGGCTTACACCTTTCACAGGACTCACCATAGCACAAACCCTCCCCTTGAAAGCCATTTTGAATAGATTAGTTAAGAGGTTAACTGGAAAGGGAAATTTTGAAAAATATTTATTACAGACTTATTTTTTAACTTTTAAAAATTATAAAAATAAATATATATAGTGGAAGAAAGGGAGTTACTGATTATAAAAATAGGCCTTACTCATTATAAGTTGAAAATATAGAAAAAATAAAAAATAATAAAGAAAAATGAATAATAATAATAAACTAAAAACATACCTCTCAAAAGCCAAGTCCCCAGAAATAACCACTATTTTTTTTTTTTTAAATTTGAGAGAGAGTGAGTGAGCAAGAAAGAGAGCACAAGCTGGAGGAGGTGCAGAGGGAGAGGGGGAAGTAGGCTTCTGTCTGAGCAGAGAGCCCAGTGTGGGGCTTGATCAGGATCATGACCTGAGCCAAAGGCAGTTGCTTAACCGACTGAGCCACCCAAGTGCCCAGTAACCACTATTTTGATATGTATCTTTTCATTCTTTTTTTCTGATAACATTGAAATAATACTGTACCCACTGTTTTGTAACCTTGCTTTCACTTATCATCAGCATTTTCCATATAGTAAATATTATAGCATTTTTTTTAATAGCATATGTTTTAATGGCTATATAGTATTCCATTCTTCTGGGGACAGTTGCTAGTTTTTTTGTTTGTTTGTTTTTTTAAGTAAAATTCATTCCCTCTATTTTAATATATGAATTAGCTGCAAAAATAGAGGATACATTTATTTTTTTTAAAATGGCAATTGGGGTGCCTGACTGGCTTTTGATCTCAGTGTTGTGAATTTGAGCCCCACACTGGGTATAGAGCATACTTTAAAGAAAAAAATAAAGGGACACCTGGTGGCTCATTCAGTTAAGTGAGCCTTCAGCTCAGGTCATGATCCCAGGTCCTGGGATTAAGCCCTGCGTTGGGCTCCCTGCTCAATGGGGAGTCTGCTTTTCCTACTCCCTCTGCCTCTCTCCTGCTCATTCTCTCTCTCTCTCTCTCTCTCCAATAAATAAAATCTTTAAAAAAAAATAAAATAGAGGGATGCCTAGGTGGTTCAGTCAGTTGAGTGTCTACCTTCAGCTCAGGTCATGATCCCAGGGACCTGGGATAAAGTCCCACATCAGCCTCCTTGCTTAGCAGAGAGCCTGCTTCTCCCTCTGTCTGCTGCTTCCTTTGCTTGTGCTCTCTCTCTCTCTCTCTGACAAATAAAATCTTTAAAAAAATACAATAAGATAGAAAAAATAAATTAAAATTTTAAAATGGCAAAAGTATCTCTTATAAACCCTTATGTTCAGATTTTGAAATAGTGGCTTTACTTTACTATTTTTTCCACTATTATAAATGAAAAGTTGACAAGAATTATGAATATTCAGAATTCACTCTTCTGTATCATTTTAGTTTGGAAAGTTAATATTATATTACATTTTCAAGAAAATAATCAGCAAAAATTTTTTAAAAGAAACTTATTTGGGGCATATGGGTGGCTCAATCAGTTAAGCTTCCGACTCTTGATTTCAGTTTAGGTCCTGATCTCAGAGTTATACAGTAGAGCCCCTGTCAGGCTCCATACTACACGTGATATCTGCTTATTAAGAAGATTATCTCTCTCTCTCTCTCCCTCTCCCTCTGCCCCCCCCAAAAGAGACTTATTTGGTTAAGAGTATTGCACTATTTATACAACAGAAAATATCAGTTAATGTCTTTTTCTTTATGTATTAGGGTGGACTGCGTAGGGATATTGAAATTGAGGAATGCTGATGTTGAAGCCAGAATAGGAATTGCTGGTTCCAAGAAAAAAAGCACTCGCGCCAGATTGGTTTTTAGAGTTAATATCACAAGGAAAGATGGCTCCACTTTGACACTGCAAACACCCTCTTCTCCGATTTTATGTAGTAAGTAAGAAAATATATATGTAATTTTTTTCGTTTTCTGTTAATTTGCAGACATCTCTAAATTTCAGATGTATCATATGCTCTAGCTTGTGATCTTGCAAAACTTGAAACATTTTAAAAAGCTGTAGTCAAATTTTCTAGACTAAAAGGTGGATAATATCAAATAAAATTCTAAAGGTGTATAGCATTTTGTAGTTCCCTGTTATTATTCCATACTAATTTTAAAAGTAATTTGAGGAGTCACCTAACTGGCTCAGTTGCTATAGAATGTGACTCTTGATCTCAGGGTTATGAATTCAAGCCCCCTACATTGGGTATGGAGCCTGCTTCAATTTTTTTTTTTTTTTAATTTTGAAAAAAAAACTTTAGGGGCACCTGGGTGGCACAGTTGGTTAAGCTTCCAACTCTTGATATCAGCTCAGGTCTTGATCCTCAGGGTCATGAGTTCAAGCCCCGTTGTAGGGCTCCCTGCTTAAGAAAACAAGAAAATGTACTCCGAATGGTTTACTTGAAGTAAATTAGAAGTCCAAAGAATTTTTTTGCTGCATCTTTATTGTGTGATAAATTGCTGTGATCCTGTCTATTTTCTATTAGAACATAAGAAACACTAAGGTAAGCAGAACTTTGTGAATATACAGCAGTTGGAGTTCTGATTACAAATTATGGTATTAAATTATAGTGTTGGGAAGTGAGAAAAAAAATTCTTACTTTGGTCATCTTGGCATAGAAAGTAAATGTGTGTGTGTTCTCTGTGTGTGTGTGTTTAGATTCAATCATGTTGTATTTGTCTCACCATATATTCTGATATCCCTCTAAGAAGTACTACTACAAGTAATAATTAGAAAATTTTTTCCTTTATGTGTCACTTAAGAAGATTTTCATTGAGTGTAATTTTCCTTGGCATTGTGTTTTTTAATTTGTACCTGAATTCAGAAGAGCAAAAGAGACTTAGTTCCATTCTTTTGAATTTCCTTTGGGTTGTTTTGGGTTTTATGACCTTGCTACCCCTACAGAACCTTTGTTATTGTATTTTAGTTTTGTCAGATTGTTCATCCTTTGTAAATCTTATTTTTCCCTTTCTTTTAACTCACCTCCAAAATGATTACATAGCCATACTTTAGCTTAGCAAGCACCCTACCTTTTTTTTTTAAGTACTAAAATATTTTTCTGATGTCAAGAGAGCTCAGTTGGATTTCTCTGTTTTTCATTATTAAGACAAATTTGTGTTGATACTAGTATTTCCTTGGGCTATTTCTGGGTGATATGCAATTATAAATAGACTGCTTTTACAAATCATAGATTCCATGTCCATTCTATTGCATTTAGATAAGGACAAAATAAACAATCTGTAGATGGTTTATTGAGTTCTAAAGCTGTTTGTTTGTTTGTTTGTTTGTTTGTTTATTTATTTTTATTCTTTGCCCCAGGGGTACAGGTCTGTGAATCATCAGGCTTACATCTTTCACACCATTCACCAAAGCACAAACCCTCCCCAATGTCCATAACCCACCCACCCTATCCCTACCCTCCCACCCCCCAGTAACCCTCAGTTTGTTTTATCATTTAGTCCTCTCTGTTACCTTATATGGATTCCATTCTATAGTTGATGAAACTGAGACTTAAAGAAATTTAAATAACTCCTTCAAGGTCACATAGCTAGCAAATAGTAAGACCAGGATTCAGAGCCTCTGCTTTTAACCACTATGCTGTATTGTCATTATAATCACTTAAAATCGCAGTGCTGAAACCAAGTTTAAAAATTCATTTCATCCTAGCCATAGCCTCCGGGTGGTTAAGACTATGGTTACAGAAAGAGAATATATTAATGAACTGTTTCCTCTGTTTAGGAGATTTATTTGTGTAATTTAGGCTTTTTATGAATTAAGAAAATGGATCTCAGTTCATATTGGGGGATTTTACTTGAATACCTATATTGTCCCTTCCATTTCCTTTTATAGAAGTCATTTATTATAGAGGTGTAGGATATTTATTTTTATTCCTTTAGTTGACTGTCACTTTCCTTCTGCTTAGAGAAACTAGATTAGATAAATGTGAGCAGTACTTTCTTTGAAATAAAGGAGTACCAAAAAAGATGTGGTCTTGCCATTCGTGACAACACAGATGAGGGTTTTATACTGAGTGAAACATGACAGAGAAAGGCAAATACTGTTGATTTCACTTATATGTAGCATCTAAAAACAAAACAAATGTGAATAAACAGAAATTAGAATAAGACCTAAAAATACAGAGAACAAACTGATGGTAGCCAAGTTGCTGGGGGATGAGCTAAATGGGTGAAGAGGAGTGGAAGATACAAGCTTCCAGTTATGGAATGAAAGAGGATAGAGGGTGGTGCAGCATAGGAAATATAGTCAGTGGTATTGTAATAGCATGGTGACAGAGGGTAGCTATACTCCTGGTAGAGCATAGCATAAGGTATAGAGTTGTTGAATCACTATATTGTATACCTGTAACTAATGTAACATTGTACGTATGTTAATTATACTTAAATAAAAAATTATTTTTGAAAGAAAGAAAAAATAAAGGGGTACCTTGGCAGAAATAGGGTTTTTTTTTTAAGATTTTTCATTTATTTATTTGACAGGGAGAGATCACAAGTAGGCAGAGAGACAGACAGAGGGAGAGGGGTAAGCAGGCTCCCTGCTGAGCAGATCCCAGGACCTGAGCCGAAGGCAGAGGCTTAACCCACTGAGCTACCCAGGCGCCCTAGTAATAGCTTCTTTTAATTAATCCATACTTCTTTTCATTTTCAAATACATTTACATGATGGTTTTCATATTTATTTCTTTTTTTTTTAAGATTTTATTTATTTATTTGACACAGAGAGGTCAGATCACAAGTAGGCTGAGAGGCAGGCAGAGAGAGAGAGAAGGAAGCAGGCTCCCTGCTGAGCAGAGAGCCAGATGCGGGCCTCGATCCCAGGACCTTGAGATCATGACCTGAGCCGAAGGCAGAGGCTTTAACCCACTGAGCCATCCAGGCGCCCTCATATTTATTTCTTTTTTTTTTTTTTTTTTTTTTTTACAGAGAGAGAGATTACAAGCAGGCAGAGAGGCAGGCAGAGAGAGAGGAAAGAGGAGGAAGCAGGCTCCCTGCTGAGCAGAGAGCCCGATGTGGGCCTCGATCCCAGGACCCTGGAATCATGACCTGAGCCGAAGGCAGCGGCTTTAACCCACTGAGCCACCCAGGCGCCCATATTTATTTCTTATTAAAGTTATTTTCATGGAATTTCATACAAATAGGGTTTTTTTCCTTAAAAAAAAAACTAGCTTAAAATATTTCTAATAGTAATTTCTATGACTATCAATTACACCTAATCATTTAGGCAAGAATCTAAGCCTCCTTTTTAAAAAAATGTTTATTTAAGTAATTTCTACCCCCAACTTGGGGTTTAAAGTCACGACCCTGAGATCAAGAGTCGCATGCTCTTCTGACTGAGCCAGCCAGGTACCCCTAAGCCTCCTGATCTGTACATTCCTAATGGATTGGTGATTTGGTTTTTTGAAAAGCTATCATTATATGTAATGAATGTCATCATTCTTTGGTCAGAATGTAACTTTACTTGATCTTCATGGGTTTTCATTAAATATACTACCTAGCAGCCTATAGATTGATCAGTCTTTTTTATTGTTTAATTGGCAACAAAATGAAATATTTTAAATTTTTTATTACTTTTTAATTACTTTAATTTAAATATTAGACTAGATATACAGAAAAAGGTATTAATATCAATATTACTTTTCACAGTATTATTTTATCTCTGTCTTATACTCTGTGGTTTATAAAGCGGTTTCATGTATGCTGAGGTCTTAGGAAGTTAATAAATAAATGTTTCCCTTGTAATTGGGAGTTAGACACATGGCAGTTGAGAAATTGAGATGATAATGCCAACTTGACTACTGATAAAACTGTTAGAAAGAGGACTTTTTCATCCCAGAGTTGGATATATCTATCCACCCAGTCAGAGCAGCCTTCTACAATTGCAGGCCTCTTAGCAACTGGCACAAACCATCTAAAACATATGGTTTGGGGCACCTGGGTGGCTCAGTCGGTTGAGTGTCTGCTCAGGTCATGATCTCAGGGTCCTGGGATCGAGCCCTGCATCAGGGTTCTCTGCTCAGCAGGAGCCTGTTTCTCCCTCTCCCTGCTGCTCCCTCTTCTTGTACTCTTCCCTCTCTTTGTCAAATAAATAAATAAAATCTTTTAAAAAAACAAATTAAAATAAAACATATACTTTGTGCATGTAGGCAGTTGCAGAAGAGGGAGGAAAGAAGACTGAGCTAATCATGCCCAAGCCCTGGTTCCATATCCACTGTAGTTAAATCATTCTTCCTTTCTAGCATTAATCTAACAGAGTTTTCAATTAATAAGAGTACTACATTATCCCATTTGATCTTGAAAACAACTCTGTTATTAATAAAGTAGAAATGATTAGTTTCACTTTTTATGTAATAGAATAGGGACGAAACTGTTGAGAGTAGGAAATGGTAGATAAGAGATAATCTGATTTTTTTGTTCATTGTTTTGAGCTGATATCTCCTATAAAATATAGGAAAGAATTTTTATCAACTTTAACATAATAGTGGGTATACTTTTTAAGCTATATAGCTTATAATTAGGGTTTTGGGATATAGGCATTTAATTATCTTAAATTCACATACAATTAGGTTCATGCTTTCCCATAATAGTTTCTATTTTTCTCTTTTCTTTTATAATACTTTGGTGAGATATAATTTGCATACCATGCTTTTAAGCCTTTTAACGTGTACACTTTTTATCATATTCACAAAGTTGTACGACCATAACCGTTATCTAATTTTAGAACATTTTTATTGCCACCAAAAGAAGAAATCCTGTACCTCTTAGCAGTCACTCTCCATTCCCCTTTTATGCCAGACCCTGGAAACCAGCGGCTGCCTTCAGCTCAGGTCATGATCTCAGGGTCCTGGGGTCCCTGCTTAGCAGGAAGTCTGCTTCTCCCTCTCCCTCTGCTCCTCCTTCCCTCTCTCCCCCTTTCCCTCCCCATCTCCCACTCCCTCCGTCTCTCCCTCTCCACATATGTGTGTATGTACATATGTATGTGTACATATGTATACACATAATATATATTATATATTTTATATCTATTTAGAGTACCATTATAGAGTAATATTATATTATAAATTATATAGATAGATATGATGAAGAAGTGGTAAGAGTTGAAACTAGTAGAGCTAGGCAAGATCTGTTTTATAGGAACTTGTGTGTTGCGCTAAAGAATTTAAATTTTAACCTGACCATTTTAGAAAGCCTCGGGCTTGCACTTAGGCTTTAGAGTGGGGATATGAGGGAAGAGGAAAAGTAAACATACAAATAAGACACAGTGAAACAAGGGGCCCAAAAAATCTTTTTATTTAAAAAATTTAAAATTAGAATGTTTGTTCCATCATGAGTTCTGGTTTATGTTTATTTCCATGAATATAACCTTTTTGACAGGCTTAAGCAATTGGAATAGAAAGAGAGGTGAAAAGGAAATAGGTTAGTCAGAAGGGTTAGAATTGGAATGGGAGGTAGAGGGAAACAGGAAGATGAGAGGGAGGTAGAAGAGGAAGAAGGGCCAAAGGGTGATAGAAGTGGAAGGGAGGAGAGGAAACATTTGGTCTGCCAACTAGAGACACTCAGTGGAAAGAAGGCTTTTTGCCAGAATTCTTGTTGTGCTTTGTGACATTGAAAAAGGTCTGCTTTTACTTGCTGGTTTAACAGTGACCATTGGATCCATTATCTGGTTTTTTGTTTGTTTGTTTGTTTGTTTAAAGATTTTATTATTTATTTGACACACACAGAGAGAGATCAGATCACAAGCAGGCAGAGAGGCAGGCAGAGAGAGAGGAGGAAGCAGGCTCCCTGCTGAGCAGAGAGCCCGATGTGGGCCTCGATCCCAGGACCCTGAGATCATGACCTGAGCCAAAGGCAGAGGCTTTAACCCACTGAGCCACCCAGGCGCCCTGTTTGTTTTTAAAGGGGATGGAAGAATTATCCCCTTTTATTTCCTTGACCTATTTCTTTTTCTCCAGACAATACAGGTATACATGTTTTTTTGTTTTAGTATATCGTGTACATTATTTGGTGATACTATATAAAATTAAGAATATCAATTTTCATACTTTTTTGGTATCTATCCTCCTTTGCTAATTTTTAAAATATAACAAAATTAATTATAGCTTTCTTCACAATGATATATATTGGATTAAATCTGACTGAATTTAACAAGTTTCTACTTCCCTTATTTCTTTGTATCCCACAACTTTAGGAAAAGGATAATATTGAGTAAACTTTCCTTCTCTTCACAGACATTATTAAAAAGCTTTAATAATTCTTTTGGCATGTTGAAATATTTGCTGTTATTTTTCAGTATTCATATATTCTTTTTTTTTTCAGCTTTATTTTTGAGGCTACTATTTGAAAAGCATCTAGAAGCACATTGTTTTTATAGTACCAGAAAATTGGCTGGTTTTTTTGGGTTATAATTTTTTAAGCGGTATGATCAATTTCAAGAGCCGGCTTACTGATTACTTAAAGATAAAATAGTTAATGCTTAAATAATACTGACTGGTTCTGTTGAGTATGGTGTCGGGGCTGTTAGGTAACCATTAAACTTTTTAATAGAGAAGACCTTTTAAGGTAAAAAGTTAAAAGTTAATTATCTTGAACAGTGACAGACTAGTTCTTTGTGTAGTGTAAATACAAATATGTAAAAGATATATACACGTTGTACCTTCCGAGGAGCCCCATTTGGCCATCATATGCCCTTAATACATAAAAGGAAAAAATGAGAAAGGGGGGAAAAAAGCTTTGAATAAGCATCAGTGGAGTGGAATTTCCACATAGTATTTGAAAATGGGGGGAAAGGTTGTATACTTTCCATTCTTTTCATTAATACAATATATCCATATAATTTTCACCTCTTATTGTTTTCTAATCAAAATAATATTTACTGGGGTGCCTGGCTGGCTCAGTCAGTAGAACCTGCAACTCTTGATCTTGGGGTTGTGAGTTCGAGCCCCATGTTGAGTGTAGAGATTACTTCAAAAATCTTTCAAAAAAATGTACTGTGTTTTTCTTGAATGTCCTTCAAAAACAGCTACCAAGTTCCAGTGTTACTCTAAAAAGCTATAAATAAGTTCAGTTAATTCTTCACTTAAAAGGGCATATAATTGCCAGTATTTGACCAATAACAGTTTCCATTCTCTTCATATATTAACCCTGTGGGTTCTAAGGCGTGTATATGGATATATATTCACAATTTCTTTTCAACTTTTAGACATGACTAAAAGTGTCATTTGCCATTTAAATATTTAATAAGTACAGGATAGTTACTTGTTTGTATCACTAAGTGAGGCTAAATGATGCTGCAGTAACAACAACAACAACAAAACTCAGTGCTACTCAACAACAGTTCTGTTTCTCTCTCACATTATGGTAATATTGGCTATGCTTTGGAAGCATGTCCATTCTCTTCACTCCAGGATCCAGGCTGAAGAAGCTGCCTTTATCTGGGACATTGCCATTTTAGTAATGGAGGGGAAAAAGGAAAAAGTGGAACCATGTGAGGTTATTAAAGCTTTTCCTTAGAACTGGCATATTATTTCAGTTCACATTTCATTATACAAACAAGTCACATGGCCAGTCCTGACCTGAGTCCACAAGGAAGGACCTAGGGAAAGAGGGGCAGTGAATATTTTGACAATAAAAATTTCCCATATGATGTTATTATAAAGATAAAATTAACGATTTAAATAAATGTGTCTACAGAGAAAAAAGTTAAACTTTTCCTAAAGTTTAGTAGACTCTTACTAATTTAGAAGTTGATGAGTTACACAAGCCAAATTTAAGTTTACCTTTGCAGTACTTATGTTGTGAGGGTTTACTAGAACAACAGATACTGTAATCTATGTGAAAGAGCTTAACCTCCTGGGGAGCAGTTTTTTTGAGTACTTATAAGGTATTTATTTGTATATACCAGCATCTCAAAGAGTATTTTGGTGGAAAACTAGTCCTTAAGTGTCAATAAGGAAGAATGTTTTTGGACTCAAATATATTGGGGAACCTGTATACTATATTCACTTCTCAGGTATTTGTAGTGTTTATCAGAATATTAAATACTGGGGAAATAAATCCTTTTGTTCATTTAGCTTTGCTTTAAACCAATATTTTCCTAGATTTACTCAACTTGGGAACCTGTTTTGCTAAGCAAAACCTATTAAATTTTCTTAAGGAAATCCTGGCGTGAGAAAGTTGGTAGGCTGGTTGTAATTTATTCATTAGATGTGTGCCCTAAGTACTTTACAACTTCTTTATTTTAGTAGTGGTTACTTAGTCTTTATGCACTAGTTTTTCAATTGTTTTATTTTTTAACCTCAGGTTATCCTAGTTCAGGGAGATTCTCTGGTAGAAAAAACTATTCTGAGTTGGATTCAGTCTTTTTTAGGTGTTCTTTTGGTGTGGGGCCTCTGAGTACTGGGTGTAGATCCTTAAAGAAGCCCTCAGTACCACCTAGAGGCAGATACTGCCTCAGAAGTCTTGTAATGGCAAAAGCATAGCTGACATTTTTGAGGTTAGGATTGTGGAACAAGCTTGTTTTTAAATAGAATTTTTTAAAAATATTATCAAGACAAAAGTTTTTTAAAAATATTGACTAAGTGCACATTTTAAAACTTGTTTATTATTCACGTAACGATAAAACAAAGGTGACATATAATAAATTAAAACCTCACCTTTGACATTAATCCATCCCTATAAAATCTTATCAGAGTTATTAAAAATTAATATGGATTTTCCTGGGGTTTTCTCTGTTAGGGTGAAAGTTAAGTTGCAGAGTAAAGGAAGTCAAATTCAAGTGTCAACAAAGACAATTTCTAGAACTGATTTTAGAAAAGAAGTGTTGGTGGTTCTTTTTATGGAATGCTTATGTGTACCCACAGCTCAGCCAGCAGGAGTGCCAGAAATCTTAAAGAAAAGCTTGCATAGCTGTTCAGTGAAAGGAGAGGAAGAAGTATTTTTAATCGGCAAGAACTTTCTGAAAGGAACTAAAGTTATTTTCCAAGAAAATGTTTCTGGTAAGTAGGCATAATACTGGTATGGAGATTGTCGCGTGTTCTGCTTTGTTATAAAGATATAATAATAGCTACAAAGTAAAAAAAGTTTTGAAATTTTAGTAAATTACTGTTTTTATTTCAATCAGATGAAAACTCTTGGAAGTCAGAAGCTGAAATTGACATGGAATTATTTCATCAGGTATAATTTAAGCCTTTTTGTAGTTTAATTATTTACTCTCTGATAAATTCAGTTTTGTTCTGAAATTTTCCTGAATCAACAGATTAAATTTCTTCTTTATGTGGGATTCATACAAATCATTTAAGTTTCTTTCTTGAATTTCTATAACCGAAAATTCCACTGATGCTAGAAATGATAGTTCTCTATTTTTAAAAGTTAGATGCATTAGTAATTATCATTGTTAATAAAAGAGGCATTTATTTCCTAATATTTGTTTTTTCTGAGGATTTGGATTATCCTAGCATACTATTTAGTTAAATCAAAGGGGAACTTATTTATTGAGTACCTGCTATGTCAGGGGTTTTATGTTTGTTAGTCACCTTTTCACAGAGGCACTGTTTGTTAAACTTATATAAAAGAGTTTGTATTTGTAGGACCTCACCATATGTTGCTTTCAAAATGACAAGGAAAAAGAGCTTCAAAACAAGGATAAAAAACTGACTGAAGAATTAGAATGTAGAACAATAGTACCAAACTTACAGAAATTGAGTCTAGCAGGAAAGGACAAATTTATGAACAAATCAGATAGAAGGCATATACAGAAGAATAGCATATATAGGCATAGATCTTGGACAGAGAACAGCAAAGCAGGAGCAAATTAATGTGTAAAATACCCAAAGCCTAAAATTTACCATAAAATGTTGATTGGAGTAGAAAAGAGCACATGAAAAAAAGTAGAGAGATGTAAGAGGCAAAAATTAGAGACTGGCCAATTTATCAAAACATTTATAATCTTTAGTTTTTAATTTTTTTATTCCTTTATATTTTTTAAAAAATAAATTTTAAAATATGTATCCAATAAAATACATTGTCATATTCAAACCTAAGGGCACAGTGTTCCCTCATCTCAGATACTGGACAGCTGCAAGTTCAGGGATCTCCTGACCACTCTCATTTTTGAACAGTTCAGAAACTGTTTTTGAACACTTCAAATTTAGGGTTTCCCACTCCTCACTTAGACTTGCTAGACTAATTCACAGAATGCAAGAAACACTATATTTTATTTCAGTTTTACTATAGCAAAAGGATGGTAATCATAACCAGCCAAAGGGAAAGACACATTGAGCAAGATCTGGGAAGGTCCCAAAGGTGAAGCTTTTGTTGTCCTCAGGATGCCTCACACTCTCAGCACATCCATGTGTGACAATATGCAGAATATTATCAATCGAGACGCTCATCCAAGCCATTGGTGTCCAGAGTTTTTGCTGGGGCTGTCATATACTGCCCATGCAGCTAACCTTTAGTCTCCAGTTCCGTCAGAGGTTGGAACTGATATGACATCGCAAAGTCCCCTTCATAAAAATCACATTGTTAGACTGTCCAGTGGCCAAAGCACCCAGTCAGAGATACTCCTTTCAGAGAGGAATTTCTAAGGTCTTAGAGATTATATTTCAGTAGCCAGGGTCAAAAACTAAACCTTAGGGTAAAGTTAATTCTTCACAAAATAGTATCCTATAAAGTGGAGCTTCTTACATACCTAGACAAATGCTATATAGAAAGTTTTTCTCTGGCTTTATGCTACTACACGCTGTGAAAAAAAGATAATAGAATGTAATAGTCATTCCTTTGTCACATATACTGTTGGGCAGTCTCTGTCTTAACTGAAGTTACAGCATTTGCTTTGTCACTAACAGTCTTTGTTACCTAAATAAGACAAATCACTTTTGTGCCCCAGTTTTCTAATCTATAAATTTTTACTAAGTTATTTGAGGGTTCGTTCTAACTCTGACATTTTGTGATTTCTTATATAACTTATTTGATCAGACCATTCCCACTCCCCATGAACCAGTAGTGGCTTCCTTTTGAGGACTTCCAGAGGTTAGGGACAATGTATTATGACTCTTCTGTGTTCCTCATAATATTAAACACTTAACAGATACTCACGAAAAACTTGTTGGTTCATTTTATTCATTTTGAAGAAAATGAGGACTCTTGGGTCTGAGTTTCCTTATTCTTTCTGAGGACACTTTAAACCCTGATTTCAACCAGGCTCTTACATGCCTATAGTTTTGGTCCTGACTAAAGCTTAATTTATCCATGGAATACTTCTGTGTGTGCCATAAACATGTTTTGTTTTTTTGATGAGTTGGTTAAATTAATGTAAACTCCTTTGCTAGTAATATTCTGTTATAATTTCTCTTCCTTACCTTATCCTATGACTAGTTCTGGAGACTGAGAAATTTCCCCTATAAATTTTACAAAATATTAATAAGATAGCCCCAAGAAATTATAGTCTTGCTGTTTCATGTAGAACTTAATGTTAAGAAGTCTTTCTCTTCCTCCTCTCCATCTTCTGCCTCCTCTTCTTCTTCCTCCTCTTCTTCCTCTAACTATTCCTCTCCCTCTTCCTCTCCTTCTTTCCTTCCTTCCTTTTTCCCTTCCTTCCTTCTTTACCTTTGAGGCATGGGGTAGTTAATATTCTTAAAACACTTTTTTTCAGGGTAGTTATGCCAGCTACAATAGATTAAAGAAGAATAATCATAAAAATAAGACATGGTGGAATGGAAAGGAATTAATGTCCTTATTTGGTGGCTATATCTAGAGGTCCTGGGGTTTTTGCAAGCAAGTATGTATAACAAACTAAAACATAATACGATCTTTCATTAATTCTGTGGTTGTGCTGTTCACTTTTTAATTTTAATTTTTTTCAGCGAGCTTTCTGTCTTCTTTTTCTTAAGGGACTTTCTGGGACATGTTTTAGAATGGGATCACAGTGGAGATATAAAGAATTGATCCAACAGATTATAGTAAAGGGAAAAAAAAATTAAACATTTAGGGGTGCCTGGCTGGCGCATGTGACTCTTGATCGTGGATTTGAGCCTCTGTGTGGAGTTTACTTAGAAAAATAAAATCTATTTAAAAAAAGTAAGCATTTAGAGGGAAGCATACTCAGAAAACAAAAGAAAAGAAAATTGTAGTCAGTAAAGAAATACCAGGCCTATACAGAAAAGCTGAAAGGACCTCTATGATATTAAAAAATGACCAAAAGATAGTGTAGTAGAAAAAACCATTTAAAGAACTTTGCAAGTTGCCATTATGAATAATTGTGATAACTATTCATTTACAACCCCAAAATCAACTCCTCAGACATTAAGCTCTTTTATTTTTAAAAATCGAGGGGTGCCTGGCTAGCTTAGTCAGAGGGGCATGTGAATCTTGATATCAGGGTTGTGAGTTCAAGCCACATCTTGTGTGTAAAGATTAAGAATACATAAAACTTTAAAAACAGACTTAAAAATTGAGATTGATGAAGTCTGGGAAAGTAGTTCTTTGTTTAATATCTGGCTCTTCTATTCAAAGAAGACATAATATGTCTCAGGCACATGTATACCAAATATGGTAGGCACAGAGTCATTATATCTATTCCTATTTTAATAATTCCAGTTAAATTCTGTAGAAATTGCCTATTTAATATACACAAAAGATATATATCTTAAAGATCAATCTCTAAGAGATCTCTTTTACATATATATAGATATATATAGTCTCTTTCTATGTGTATATCTGTATATACATATAGTCTTGAAGATAAGTTGGTTTTGAAAGAAAGCAAGAGAGTCTCACAGCTTGGAATACGGAGGTGATTTTAAAAAGGGAACTAGGAGCTAGGAATGGGCTTTTTAAACTAAAGTATACAATTCGATTTAATAACTTGTTTTATAAAACATAAAACAGGCGTTAGCGTATCAAAAATACAGTTGTATAGATTGTTATTTCTCAGCCTTTAGTCTTCTGGGTTCTTTCTATTACATTCTTTAGAGGGAGAGAATAAAAAAATAAGGAGAAGCTTTGGAGTTTTGGAGAAGATGGAATTTTTAGTATAAATATAGAAAGAAAGCTCTTGAAATGCCAAAAGAGATCCTCAGAATTTTGGGGAACATCTAGACTAAACAAAGGCTTGAGAGTTAGGGGTTATGTATTTTCAAATGATTTTATTAGGAATTTTGTTTTGTTATGTGTCTTTAATTATATATATGTATATATATCCCCAACTACAAAATGAACATGGAGTGATAAATTACCATTTAGGAGAATGAAAAATACCTAGCACCGGTGCTTACAAGTTCTAAAAAAGATTATCTGCTGAGAAGAAGAAAATTGTTCCTTTGAATCCAAGCAGATTTTTCTAAGAAATTAAAATTAAGATTGCTTCTATTTTTACCCTAGAGAATATTGAACCTGCTCCAAGGGCCTCCCAACCCTTTGTATGTTTTATCTGTGTTGTGCTCCTAGCTTAATGGTAGTTAATTGCTCCTAATTTCTTAAAATAGTATTTAAAAACAACTTTGTATCACTATTCATAATTTAGTTTTTAATTCAAATGACTTATAGAATTTCTAGAATCAGACTGAGGGAGTACGACAGAGTGGTATCAAAATAGGTTCATTTGGTTTTTTAAAGGTTTCAGATTAGGGTTGTTTAAATATGCTCTCCAAAGCAAGTAGAGGAAAAGTTTTTATTTTATTTATTTATTTATTTTTAAGATTTTATTTATTTATTTGAGAGAGAGGTTACAAGTAGGCAGAGAGGCAGGCAGAGAGGGAGAGGAGGAAGCAGGCTCCCCGCTGAGCAGAGAGCCCGATGCAGGCCTCGATCCCAGGACCCTGAGATCATGACCTGAGCCGAACGCAGAGGCTTTAACCCACTGAGCCACTCAGGCGCCTGAGTAAAAGTTGTTTGGTTTTTTTTTTTAAGATTTTATTTATTTATTTGACACAGAGAGAGAGATTACAAGTAGGCAGAGAGGCAGGCAGAGAGAGAGGAGAGAGGAGGAAGCAGGCTCCCTGCCGAGCAGAGAGCCCGATGCGGGCCTCGATCCCAAGACCCTGGGATCATGACCTGAGCCGAAGGCAGAGGCTTTAACCCACTGAGCCACCCAGGCGCCCAAAAGTTTTTAAATAAAATATGCATCTGACTTTTAGATACTAATTCTGTTACTGATTACCAAGAAACAAGATCTTATTCAGAATAGTAATTTCAATTACAGAATTTGCCAAATAATTTTAAGACTAGAAAGATACCTCACAAGTTCATCCATTCAGCCATCTCTTTAACTGTAGGTAGGACTGCTTTGTGACGTAGTTACAGTGTTTAAATAAAAAAGTAACATTAAGAGTAGGAAGGATTTTAAAACTGTTTATTAGAAGTTGGATCAGTGCAGATACATTTTTAGATGACCTCATGTGCATTTGAATATGTGCTTTCAGATTTTTGTTCCTCGATATCTGTGGATATACACATGTATACATGTATATATGTTTTATCATCTGTCTTAAAAAGTGATATTTGGGAGGGGGATGGGCTTAGGAGGCACAATGACATAAATCAGAGGTGTTTCTTTATTTATAATGTGACTATTTCAGAGAGTGTTTTAAGATGGTTTAGAAACAAATTAAGTGCACAAAAATTGAAATCTTGACCTTGGCCCCACTTGTCACTTGATCTGTCAGCTGAGTCCACCAACTGTAGTCTCGCTAAATAAAAAATGTATTCAAACTCTCGTCATCCTCATTTGTCAACATTGGCCTCCAGCATATCACATCCTCAGTAGGAAAACATAATCACTGCCCCTTAATATTCCTTCCCATTACTGTAATATACTAAGGAAGAAGAGCAGAACTCATATATGGTTTATGCTCTCCTCCAAGAAGATGGAGTCTCCTTGAATGAGTGCTGATGAAGGATTTATGAGCTTTTTGCTTACGAGGATGCTTCTGCCACTATCCCAACAAAAAAATAACTTTGATTCGCTAGGGTTTGGGTACACTGAACTCTATTTGACTTTAAATGAGAATTAAAGTGGTTAGGAAGCAGTTGTGAACTGCATCGCAAAGTACATCTCACAATTAATGTTTTACAAAACATATGATAACTGACATTGTGCTTGGTGGACATATTTTTTTTCTCAAAATTTATTCATTCTTTTATTCAACAAATACATTTAAGAGTATTTGGTGTAAGGTGCTTTTAACAGTGGATATAGAACAAAGAACAAAACATACTAGGTTCTTACAGAGCTTAAATTCTTGTGATTGGAGAGAGACAAAAAAACAAATAATCACAGTAATTTCAAGTGGTGATAAATGCTATTTTAGAAATAAACAAGATTATGTGACCAGTTTGGGAAGGGGTGCTACTTTAAATAGGATGAAGGCCTCTTTGTGGAGGTAACATTTTGAATAAGACCTGAAAATGGGTAAGGAACTAGCCATTTGAAGATGTGAAAAAGAAGATTCCAGTGGGAGAAACCAGCAAGTTGTAATGGCTATGAGGTAAAAAAGTGAATTTTAGTGTGTTAAAAGAATGGCCTGAGAAGGTCAGTGTGGTCAGAGTATAACAAGGCTGGGGGGAATGTAAAAGAGATAAAGTTGACAGGAGAAGCATCTTGTAATCTATTATAAAATATTAACACCACTTTTAAGATTAATGTCCTGATGCCTGTGAACCTGAACTTTAAATTGCATTTTTTTTTCTAGTCAGACTTTTTACACTTTACAGCTAACAGGAAATGTACTTAATTATAATTATTTCAAAATTTTAATTTAAATATTGCTTCTTTTTTAACTGTTGTCATTTCCTTTAAATTTAGAATCATCTTATTGTGAAGGTTCCCCCATATCATGACCAACATATAACTTTGCCAGTATCAGTGGGAATATATGTAGTGACCAATGCTGGAAGATCTCATGATGTTCAGCCATTCACTTATACTCCAGACCCAGGTATGTCAAAATAAAAAATTCTGAAGTAAAATCAGTAATTAATTTCTAATTGTTTGGAAGTATATGAACATCAGCAAACCAAAAAGAAAAAGTTGTGTGCTAAGATGAATTGATACTAAGGGCATTAGTTCCTAAGAAGTTGGCCACCAAATAATGTATTCACTCTTACGTTAAGGGTGTTATTTCTGCCTGTGGTCTAATAGTAAAAAAAGAAAAACTAGGAATGCTGTAATGTACTATTCTTCAGAATTATATCACGTAGATTACTTCTTAGTAAGAATTACCATTCATTAAGTACCTCTTCTGTGTGGAAAGGTCAAAGTGACAACGTTGGGAAACTGTTAATAGTTTAGTCTGTGTATGGCTTATAGGATGCATTTTGGGAGAGGTGAGAGATAAGCTTGGATTGATAAATGATAAAAATCACAAATAGAGTTATATGCATGTAACAGTTTCTAATTTCTGTAGTCAAAAATATTAAAAGACTGCTGGTTAATGAGTATTTTAAATATAATTTCAAGAATTTTGGCAAAATAGTTGTTTTGGAAGCCAGAGCAATAAGAACAATTGAAATGTTTATGAGTTTAGAAGATCTCTTTGTAAGAAGTATCATAAGAATTTTTTGCCTACATTCATTTAGTTGCCTAGAGAAGAAAAGCCTTTTCCTGGCAAAAGTAGGGAGAACATTTTCGAAAATGAAACTCTTCACATGTTCCATTGACCTAGGCTTGGTTTCTGCCATGTTTACCATTGGTTCAGTTCATTTCACTCTCAGGCGTACTTCAGAATTAGCAGTTCTTCCATATTTGTAAGCTTATCATTTATGTTATTCCCAAATAGTTCAGGAATCAGCGAGGTGCAAAGTGAATAAAGGTGGCAGGGAAAAAAGTCCTGGCAAGAAAAAGCGATGGAAACAGTAGCTGGGACAGAGTTATATCTAGTCTTGATAGTTACTTTCTATCACTTACATCTCCCCTTTTTATTTTTTTTTATTTTTTTTTATTTTTAAAGATTTTTTATTTATTCATTTGACACAGAGAGAGAGATCACAAGTAGGCAGAGAGGCAGGCAGAGAGACAGGGAGAGGGGGAAGCAGGCTCCCTGCTGAGCAGAGAGCCCGATGCGGGCCTCGATCCCAGGACCCTGGGATCATGACCTGAGCCGAAGGCAGCGGCTTTAACCCACTGAGCCACCCAGGTGCCCACATCTCCCCTTTTTAAAAAATAATGTCTGAATTTCACAGCATTTGCTTGTTATCCACCAGTTTGCTACAAAAGTATGCCACAGTTCATAGCATTAATGAATTAATATTTGTTTCAGTTAAATAAAAGATTAGCAGTAAAATTTTAAGACAGCAAAAGGCAAAGTTTAGAAATAATATACTGGTTTCAATAAAAATAGGAAAGAAAAGATACTCAAAGATCAAATATTTGTTGTTTTCTTTCTAGGAAGGTCTCAAAAATCCAAAAAGTTTGACTTAAGCTAATGGTAGTTAATGCATTTTAGTAACTGCTAATTACTTAAATAGTGGCATTTATTATATTTTATGAAGAGGAGCTTACTCATGTTGGGCGAAAGCTGGCATAACTGATACAGAAGAACATTTTTCCTAATGTGCCTCTCTCTATCATCTGTGTGGAAAGGGAAGAGGGAAGTTTATGTGTGTGGTCAGGGAATTGCCTTAAAGATTTTGCAGTCCTGAGAATACTGAGGTTTTGTAGTTGTTTTTATTGATTAATTATGAAGAACATTAGGAGTTTGAAGTGCTTAGCATTAGCACTAAGAATCCTCATTTCTTTTCCTTTTTTTTTTTTTTTTAAGATTTCATTTATTTATTTGACAGAGAGAGACACAGCGAGAAAGGGAACACAAGCAGGGAAAGTGGGAGAGAGAGAAGCAGCTTCCCACTGAGAGGGAGCCCAATGCGGGGCTCCATCCCAGGACCCTGGGATCTTACCTGAGCCAAAGGCAGACACTTAATGACTGAGCCACCCAGGCGCCCCAGAATCCTCATTTCTTAGTGATACGTGCTGACGATTAGAAATTTCCCTTTGAAAATTGTCAGATAAAACGACTTAAGTCTTCTGCTTCACAATATATACTAATTGGCTATCTTTGGCCACGTTTTAAGTTTTTCGTTTCATATTTTGTATTCAATAGGTAGCATTCACTATCAGAAACTCTTAAATAGGGCGCCTGGGTGGTCCAGTGGGTTAAAGCCTCTGCCTTCGGCTCAGGTCATGATCTCAGGGTCCTGGGATCGAGGCCCGCATCGGGCTCTCTGCTCAGTGGGGAGCCTGCTTCCTCCTCTCTCTCTGCCTGCCTCTCTGCCTACTTGTGATCTCTCTCTGTCAAAATAAATTTAAAAAAAAAAATCTTAAAAAAAAAAAGAAACTCTTAAATAAATACATAGTATGCAAGCTTTGTAACAAGACCTCATGCTTCAGTTTCTGCCTTTATGTTTTAGCCAATTAAAGAATCTTCCTATAATTTTACTTATGTTTTATAAAATAGAGTAATCTTTTCAGGTATACATGAGAGAGAATATGATTTTAGGAAAACTTGCTTATAGACGCTTTGCACTATATCATTATGATAAACCAGTTGCTGTTGTGATTCATCTGGGGCCTGTAGTTAAACATTTGAATATGCAGTTGTGTAGAATTATAACAGCAAAAACTAGGCCTGCCCTAATATTCACAAGTCAGTGTAGAAATGGCGACTATTATACTATTTGTCTAAATATTTAAAAGTTATAATTAAACTAGCAAATTAAATATATTCTATCGTCCTGATTTGACTAAGATACTTTCATATCAACCTGGAAGGTGAGATTTGAATTTAGGATTATCAGAATGCTTGGGAGTTCCAAGCCAGATATGGCAACATGAGGAAAAAGGATTCCCCACCCTGCCAGCCTTCTTTTCCCTTTTTTTTTTTTTTTTAAGATTTTATTTATTTGTCAGAGAGAGAGAGTGTGTGTGTACAAGCAGGGGGAGCAGGTGACAGAGTGAGAGCCAGGCTCCCCATTGAGCGAGGAGCCTGATGTGGGACTCTATCTCAGGACCCTGGGATCATGACCTGAGCCAAAGGCAGATGCCCAACTGACTGGGCCATCCAGGCACCCATCTTTTTGTTTTGTTTTGTTTTGCTTTAAGATTTTGTTTATTTACTTGAGAGAGAGAGAATGAGACGGGGGAGGGTCAGTCAGAGGGAGAAACAGAGCCTGATGCAGGACTTGATCCTGGAACATCAGGATCATGACCTGAGCCAAAGGCAGGCTCTCAACCAACTGAGCCACCCAGGCGCCCTTTTCTTTTTTTCTTAGCTTCATTCTATACCAAGAGGGCCTTCATGCACCAACTAGTGCTTCCAAGCTCTGTCCACTCTGTAGGCCTGACTATACACATAGGCTAAAATAGTTATGCAGAAAATTTGGGGATCTTGGGTACTTGGTACATGGTCTAAAAGTAGGATTGGGACAATGGTTCAAGTGAACATAAACTGGCTCTGCACACTCTGTCAGACATGAACCCCTCTAAAGCCCTCTGAGTCTAGTATTGCTAAAAAATACATTGCATGTGCATGTTACTTTGCAGGGTCATAAAACTTTGTTTCATTTCTAGTCACCAAAGCTTTTACTTCAGTCTGTTAAGACACATAAATCACATTAGCTATTTTTTGTAGTGACTCAGCAGTGATTTCTATAAGAAGTGAGGGATGTAATTTTCAATTTTTTTTTTTTTTGCTGTGACAACTGACTATAAATTGATTTTAAAAGTCAAAATTTAAAGTGTTTTCAAATATTAGTTTCTTTGATTTTAAAATCTGTAATTGTTGGGGCACCTGGGGGCTCAGTTGGTTAAACATCCAACTCTTGATTTCAGCTCCAGTTATGAGCTCAGGTTCATGAGCTCAAGCTGGAGTCAGGCTCCACACTGGGCGTGGGGCCTACTTAAGACTCTCTCTCCCTCTGCCCCTCCCTACCCCGCTCACACATCTGCTTTCTATAAATAAATAAATTAAATAAATAAATAAAATTTGTAATTGCTAGGATTAATGTTATATTTTAAAATTGTGAATTTCTTTTCCATTCAGTTCTCTATATGTCATTTGTTGGACTGCCTATGTAGCACACTAAGATAAGTTATTTAACTTCATTCTTAGATGTGTACATTTTGTCTTTTTATTCACAATTAACTAGCTCTTTATAGTCTCTTTATAAATATAAATTCGTATTGTCATGTCAAAAATAAGAAATAGAAAATAAGGTGGAGCTCCTGGCTGGTTCAGTTAGTAGCACATACCATACATGATCTCAGGGTTGTTAGTTCAAGGCCCACATAGTTTACTTAAAAATAAATAAATAAAAATAAAAATTTAAAAGAAATTGAAAGTAAGGTGACTCAGTTCCCATCCTGAACAAGTTAGGGAATATAAAATAAATACATTGAAAAATAGAAATTAAAATATTTAAATAAAATTATCGTATAGACATTTTAAGCAAAAACTTGGAATTTATTTAACTTTATCATTTCAGAACTAAACCCTATTCTTAGGCCCATTAAATTTTAAGTTGCCATAGTAGCTGTAGTTGATTTGACTAGATGCAATAGTCCAGCAATTCTCCATTAATAATATACAAAGATTATTTTTTCTAAGGCTTTACAAAAGGAATGATCATGTTATAGAATCTCTGTGTTCATCACAGCTTTTTTCAAATTTAGTTCAATTAATTGACTAATGTTTCTCAATCAGTGATTTTTTTAAGTTGTTGTTGCTTTTGTTTTCATAAGTGAGCATGTGTTCCTGCCTATTTGGTTAATGAATTTTAGGGCATAGATTGGTGGTCGTAAGAACTCATTTCTTGGACACCTGGGTGGCTTAGTCAGTTAAGCATCTGCTTTTGGCTCAGGTCATGATCCTCAGGGTCCTGGGATCGAGCCCCACATTGGGATCCTTGCTCACTGGGGACCCTGCTTCTCCCTCTGCCTGCTGCTCCCCCAGCTCGTGTGCTCTCTCTCTCTCTCTCTCTCTCTGACCAATAAATAAATAAAATCTGTAAAAAAACCAAAAAAACAAAAAAACCCCCACGACTCATTTCTGCTTAGATTTTCTGCTAAATAAATAATTTAATAATGTTTTATGGGAAATATTTCAATTAAAGATTTTTAAGATACATATATTTTTAGGAACAGTTTAAATAAATACATCAATCTTTTTGTTTTGTTTTGCTTTCATAGCAGCAGCTGGTGCTTTGAATGTAAATGTGAAGAAAGAAATATCTAGTCCTTCAAGACCTTGCTCTTTTGAAGAGGCCATGAAAGGTACCATGTCATTTCTTTCCAAAAACCATAAATAGGTGATCCTATTTATTTTGTCTAACAACTCTTACTATTGTGTTTTCTCTTAGCAGGGTATCTTCCATATCACAAAAGAAATATTTGTTTAACTTTACTGAATCCAGAAACTTGTTTCCCAACTTGATATTTCCCTTTATTCAGCATATGAACAAACTGTTTTAAAGCATATGTTGGAGTAGAGGAAATTTTTTTTGTTTTTTTATTCCCCAGTGTTAAAAATGTTAAAAAATAAAATACAATAATTTCTGTAAAATAGAGTCTATAAAGCTTTTTGCTACCAAAATACTTGTCATTGAAATTTTAAAACTGAAAAGACCAAAATTTGAACTATTTTGAGAAAATTCAATATTTGAAAAGTTTCTTTAGTTTTTTCAGTTAACATTCTTCCTTCTGACATCTTTATTTACTCCCTGCCATCCCAAGAAACAATGAAGATATCTTCAGGATGTTATAATGTAAGAGATTAGGTCTTTCTCCTTCTCTCCTTCCCACCTTCCCTCCTTCCCTCCCTCTCTTTTTCTCTCCTCTCTTTTTCTCTCTCTTCCTCTTTTTCCCTTTTTTTTTTTTTTCCAGCATGCAAACTTTACTCTGTGCCCAGCCTATAATACCTTGGGTGGTGGAGGGGCCAGAAGGGAGTAAATATTTTTTCTTAAGAGATTTATAACACAACTAGATATTCACTGGTGATGCTTCTTTGCTATTACATATGAAGGTGTCAATTACATAATGGCCATTGATTTATTATAATTCTAGCCTGTATTTATATTTTTCTGCCATGAAATTCATGGGTTAAATCAAATTAAATTTTTAAATTAAAAATACTTAATCAAATACAGTGGATTTTTTTTATATTGTCAGTAGTGAAATTCAGCATTCGTATACATACCATGTTCAGTATAGCTTGTCATTTTAATTTCTGACCATGAACACTTCCAGAGTAGATTAGTGAGGAATTATGCAATAGTAAGTAAACTGCAAAATTTATCTGATTCAACTACAAGAAAATTTACAAATCTGTATAATGGATAACCCTAGCTTACATTTATTGAATGTATATTACAGTGCTAGGCAATAAGCCTGATGATTCACAGACCTGTACCCCTGGGACAAGTAATTAAAAAAAAAAAGTGCTAGGCAATATGCCATAGTCTTCACTAGCACTATCTCATTTAATCTTCCAAATTCTATGAGATAGGTAATTTACTATTCTCATTTCACAGATGAAGAAACCAAGATTCCAGAGAGGTTAAATAATTTGCCCGAGGTCACTTACCTAGTGTTAAAAACGGATAGTTTGAGCTCTTGTGCATAAAAAGACACATCTAAGCAAAAATAATTTAAACCATGTTTATTAGATGAATAAATCCATAATTAATGAATAATTGAAGAAAGTTGGGGATATTTGTGGTCTATTATTTGTCAACTTTGCTGTCCCTGCTTTTCTCCAAAAATTTTTTTTTTCTCTAAAATTTTTTGATAGTACTTTCATAGAGTGTCAGACTAACAGGACACTAATCCAGTTTGAAGTGTCTCATACAAGATAATGAGTTGAAGGTTGGAAGGTTTTAAATGTCATGTTTAATTTTCAGTAATAAATGATTTAGTCATTTGATCAAAATCTTAAAAGGCTAAAAAAATGGATAAGAAACACACACATGTTATTTTTCACAATTCAAATCTTATTTTGACAGTTTTAGCAAGTGAAATCATGGTAAAATTTTTTTTGAAGATAGAAAATTAAATTGAATGCTAAACATTGATTTAAATTTTTCACTTGTCATTTTAAATGGAATATCATTTGGAGATTCGTGATCAATGAAGAAAAAATAGTAGCCTTCAGAACCAGCAGTTTTCCTTGACATATGACTTATTTTTATGATTCCTTGAAATGAGAGCTTTAGTATAATGCCCAAGGTGTCATCTCAGAGATTTAATTAAGTATACTTTAATGATGAAGACTGATCAACATAAATGACTTCTAACTGTGTTCTGGCAGGAATCTTCTAAGTAACATTCTTATAAATAGCCATCAATTACATTAAGATTTAGAACTTAATAACCAAGTAATGATATTATTGAAAGATATTGAAAGCTTTTGCTTTAAAGTAAGTTTCTAATTCCTTAGAGAGGGTTTGGAGGGAGTGGGTGGAGAGTAAGGAGGATAACTGCATAGCTCACTTAGTGAGGTATTAAATCTAGAGCCAGTATATCATGATTCATCTTCGGTTTTACTCAGCTGTGTATATATCCTTAATACAAAAGTAATACAAATTAAATAATGTAAAGTGTACAGTGTAAACTACTGTTAACAGTTTCTTGAGCGTATTTCCAGGAAGTTTTCTGTATCTGTGTAGACATAGGTAGAGATGAGAGGACACTCTAGAAAGATGGCTCAGAGACTCTATGATACAGGTTTAGGACCCAGGGATAAAGTATAGTTGACCCTCAAATAACTCAGGTTTCAACTGCACAGGTCCACTTATATGCAGATCTTCTTCAATAAATATAGTGTATTTCTTTATGATTTTGTTAATAACCTTCTTTAAGCCTACTTTATTGTAAGAAAACAGTATATATCCATATAATATACAAAATATGTGTTAACTCTTTATGTTATTGGCTAGGCTTCTGGTTAACAGTGGGGTATCAGTAGTTAAGTTTTGAGGGAGTCAAAGGTTCTTTGTGGGTTTTCAATTATGTGCCATGGTCAGTGCCTCAACCCCCACATCGTTCAAGGATCAACTTGTATTGATATGTGTTCTCTTGGTTTCGGCTTTGTAAGGAGTGATTAATTGGACAAGTGTGCAAAATAGTTGAGAGCATATACTTTTATCTAACTGATTTTAGCTATGTGGAAAGGTTTAGGAGCTTAGAGGAACCATATCTCAATCTCATTTTACAGGTGAGTAAACCAAGGCTTAGAGAAGTTAAGTAATTTGCTCAAGGTCACACAGCTAGTAACTGACAGTTTGCAACTTAGATTTCTCCCACACCTCTGGTTTTTTTACTCCCATTATTTCTTCCCCTATAAATCTTAATCTGTATTTGAACCGAACATACTTGTACTTGATCTAAATGCTGCTTGATGGTAACGAACTTCTAGTAAAGACTGTTCTGTTTCAAAGATTATTTGGCATGAATGGAAGTGAACACTTTTTAAAAGTTGTTTGGCATAAACTATCAGTACCATTATTCTTCACAAATTCAGTTTGATATTTGAATGGTTAAGTATGTCTGTCTTATTTATTACCTTGTGGATTCTCTGAATTGGCTTAGAACTTTTCCCCTAGCCCTTACATAATACACAGGCTTCACATGTTTGATTTTTTTTTCCTCCTTCACTAAAATGTAATTTCCGGGCAGTAGGACTTTATCCATCTTAATCATGACCGGAGCATGAAACAGTGCCTGAAACTTTGTAAAGGATCATAAATATATAATGAGAATGTAGGAAGGAAAGATAGGATGATCTCTCTCAAGCTATTTAATATTGTTTACACATCCATTAAAGATATAGTTGTGGGTTCTGGGACATATTAGTATAGACTTATTTTTCCCTGTCCCTCCCATTTAAATCTACCAAATTACCTGGGAAATCATTGAACAATCATAAAAGCACTTTGAAATATAGAGAGAAGAATGTGGACTGGCTAGGGACCTTAGAACTTGAAGATTGACACCAAGTGCGTTTCCTCGGTTTTCTTTAATCTACCATTTATCTGAATTGGGCACCAGAGAAGTCTGAGACTCAGAACTGGCAACAGGTACAGAGAGAAAGAATAAATCAATAAAATAAGCATGAATAGCCTGCTCTCAGAGTAGGAAAGGCAAAGACTAGCAGAGTTTTGGTGGGATGACCTATACCTAGTGACAGCAGCTGATCCACTAGCAAAATTTGGGGAATAACTCATCCCCCACCCACATGTGTAATAGCAACAGCAGAACTTGATATGGTCAGCCCATCACATGCCCCACACCTGCCAAGTAGCAGTGGGCCCAGTGTACTAACAGTAAAACCAAAGAGGGCCCAAATATAGGCTTCACATAAACCAGAAGCAGCAGGTCAGTCTGTCCTGTATCACACCAGCAATGGTCTTTCAAATTGCCATGTGAGATGGGTCTAAAATAATGAAACAAGATGGGTTGGGGAAGGAGACAAACCATAAGAGACTCCTAATCTCACAAAACGAACTGAGGGTTACTGGGAGGTGAGAGGGTAGGGATAGGGTGGATGGGTTATGGACATTGGGGAGGGTTTGTGCTTTGGTGAATGGTGTGAAAGATGTAAGCCTGATGATTCACAGACCTTGTACCCCTGGGGCAAAGAATAAAAAAGAAAAAAAAATACTTTTAAATGCCTGCCTTGTACCTGATCTAAGTTTTGTCTCAGTCAAAATTGGATTGTGAGTTCCATTGAATCTAGGTGAAAATAGGTCTGAGAACTCATGAATAAATGTTCCATTTTTCAAAGTAATAAAGTATAGAATGTCAAAAGTTAAATGAACACTTTCCCCTCCCTCAAGATAATCAGTTCCCACAGGAGTTGTTTTTAGCCAGTTAGCTGTGAGACAAAATTGAAATTAGAATTCAAACATTTTTAAATCAAATTATTACAAAGCTAGCTATACTGTTCATACACCATGTGCCATTTTAAAGTTGTCTTTGTAGCCAGTATCTATTCTCATTATTAAATTAAGAAGTTTAACAGCTATGTCTTCTGGGGAGTTTGTATTTCTCTCTATAGGGTTTCAAAGTATTGGTAAACTCTTAGGTCAGAATTTGGCTAGGGGTTCAGTTCAGAAGACTATCATTAGTGATACCAGTAGACTGCACTAAGTACCAGTAGTGCAGATGTTAGACAAAAAAAGAAGTCAAAGAAAAGGAATCAAGGAGAAAAAATAGATAATAATGAAATGGTAGAACCTACCTTATCTGCTATGGATGACCTCTCCTTGGTGTATATCTGTAACTATTCCTGCAAACTGGAGTAGGGAGAAAGTGGAAAATACTTGCTGGTTTTGCTTTGGAAATTTAATCGGTAAACCTAAAATAGTGCTTAAATTTCTGAAATGAAAAAAAATTTAAGTCCTGTCTAAAAGGGAAATGTGCTGGGGCACCTGGGTGGCTTAGTAGGTTAATCGTCTACCTTTGGCTCAGGTTGTGATCCCAGGGTCCTGGGATTGAGCCCCACATCAAGCTCCCGGCTCAGCAGGGAGCCTGCTTCTCCCTCTCCCACTGTCCTCCCCCCTACCCCTGCTTATGCTTATTCTCTCGCTCTCTCACTCTCTAATAAATTAATAAAACCTTTAAAAAATAAAAATGAAAGAGAAATGTACTCAGGTGTCAAGTTAGCCTATTCAAGGTTTCTAAGACATTAAGCTAGAAAAGCAAAGTCTATCTGGTTACTTGGTGGCATATTCTAATGAGACACTTGAATTGTGTTGAGAAATGTTCAAACAATCCTATTGCCCTTAAAATGTTTTGACTTTATGTGGCCAGGCAACCATATGCTAAGAGGAGAGTTGTAATTGAGTAGCTTTAACCTGGATATTTCTAGGCTGGATCCTCTAATATATTGTGGTCATGTCGATTAGTGTAATTCATGGTACTTTGAAAGGGCCCTGAGGGATATAGCTTGATAATTGAACTGCGTAAGCTTGTTGATACTTAACCCAGTCTCAGGCTCCTGTCAGAAGTCCTCAAGCCTCTAGTACTTCAAAAAAAGGGAGGACACATTTTGATGCACCAGTTTTATATCTCATGTTGCCAGCATAGCATCAAAAAGTAGACATTTAAATCATGACAAAGATTTGGCGTATCATAGAATGAAATAGTTGATGATGTTAGTGATTTTAAACTTTTCTTTCTTTTTGTGTTTGTATACAGCAATGAAAACTACTGGTTGTAACTTAGATAAGGTAAATATTCTTCCTAATTCTCTGATCACTCCACTCATATCAAGCAGTATGATTAAGAGTGAAGATGTTACTCCAATGGAAGTAACAGCAGAAAAAAGATCTTCCCCTATTTTTAAGGTGAGTTACATTGTTTAGTGCCCCACATCTTCATCTCAGTTATAAAAATTGCTAGTTTGATTTCTTTTCCCCATGTTTGTGCTTTTTACTCTTCCTGTTTCTTTCACATATGTTTCTCTTTAGATACTATTAATGAGTTTTGCTTTTCAGGATGATTTAACCTGCTAATAAAATAGCCTGCAAAGTAACTTCCAGTATACCTTGATAAGGGAGGAATTAATGTTAGCTAGACTTGTGGGATATGGGGTATTAATGAAAGTACAGGTTTAGTATTTTCAGAACTGGAGACATTTTTATTTCTTTTTTTTCCGCAGTCTTTTTCTGTAGCTCTGTTTCCCTTTTTCACTTACTCTTTTCTCTTCAAAATGTTACCAGTGACCACAAGATGGAGGTATTTTTAAATTTACTATTCATGAGCTGTAGAATTAATTTGTTCTTCCTGTCCTAAGCAAATCAATAACTGATTGTTACAGTTTTTTGTTTGGCTATCTTTGCTTATAACATTTATTAAAAAGATAATCCTAATGACAGTCAGATATGGTATCACTGAGAATCCTAGTCTTACTGTTTTCTAAAAAAAGCATGTAGAGTGGAAAATAGGTCCTGCATATATATATCTTTTTAGAATACTATTTTTGAAGTATCATATGAGTTAATTTAATGTTTATATAGACATATTATTTGGGGATTTTTATTTTTTAGACTACAAAGACAGTTGGATCAACTCAACAAACATTAGAAAATATATCTAACATAGCAGGAAATGGGTCTTTTTCATCATCATCCTCTTCCCACTTACCTTCTGAAAATGAAAAGCAGCAGCAGATTCAGCCCAAGACATACAACCCAGAGACCCTGACAACTATCCAAACACAGGACATTTCACAGCCTGGTACCTTTCCAGCAGTTTCTGCTTCTAGTCAGCTGCCCACCAGTGATGCACTACTGCAGCAGGCTACCCAGTTTCAGACCAGAGAAGCTCAGTCTAGAGAAGTGCTACAGTCAGATGGTACAGTGGTTAATTTGTCACACCTGACCGAATCATCCCAGCCACAGCAGCAGTCACCACTGCAAGAACAAGCGCAGACTTTACAGCAGCAGATTTCATCCAATATTTTCCCATCACCGAATAGCGTGAGTCAGCTACAGAGTACGATTCAGCATTTGCAAGCCGGAAGTTTTACAGGCAGTACTGCTAGTGGCAGCAGTGGAAATGTTGACTTGGTCCAACAAGTTTTAGAGGCACAACAACAGTTATCTTCAGTTTTATTTTCTGCTCCAGATGGTAATGAGAATGTTCAAGAACAGCTTAGTGCAGACATTTTTCAACAAGTCAGTCAAATTCAAAATAGCGTAAGCCCTGGAATGTTTTCCTCAACAGAGCCAGCAGTCCATACTAGACCAGATAATTTAATAGCTGGAAGAGCTGAAAGTGTTCACCCACCGACTGAAAACACATTATCCAGTCAGCAGCAGCAGCAGCAACAGCAACAAGTGATGGAATCATCAGCTGCGATGGTGATGGAGATGCAGCAGAGTATTTGCCAGGCAGCTGCCCAGATCCAGTCTGAGCTGTTTCCTTCCCCTACATCGGCAAATGGGAACCTTCAGCAATCTCCAGTTTACCAGCAGACATCTCACATGATAAGTGCATTATCTACCAATGAGGACATGCAAATGCAGTGTGAATTGTTTTCTTCTCCACCTGCAGTTTCTGGAAATGAAACTACTACAACCACCACACAACAGGTTGCAACCCCTGGCACGACCATGTTCCAGACATCAAGTTCAGGAGATGGAGAAGAAACTGGAGCACAAGCAAAGCAGATTCAGAACAGTGTCTTTCAGACCATGGTCCAAATGCAACACAGTGGGGACAGTCAGTCTCAAGTTAACCTTTTTTCATCTACGAAAAGTATGATGAGTGTGCAGAATAATGGTACTCAGCAACAAGGTAATGGTTTATTCCAGCAAAGTAATGAGATAATGTCACTCCAGTCTGGGAATTTTTTGCAGCAGTCTTCTCATTCACAGGCTCCACTTTTTCATCCTCAAAATCCTATTGCTGATGCTCAGAACCTTTCCCAGGAAACTCAAGGTTCTATTTTCCACAGCCCAAGTCCTATTGTCCATAGTCAGACTTCTACAACGTCCTCTGAACAAATGCAGCCTCCAATGTTTCACTCTCAGAGTACCATGGCTGTGCTCCAGGGCTCTTCTGTTCCTCAAGACCAGCAGTCGGCCAACCTATTTCTTTCCCAGAGTCCAATGAGTAATCTTCAAAGTAACACAGTAGCCCAAGAAGAGCAGATTTCTTTTTTTGCAGCTCAGAATTCAATTTCTCCACTTCAGTCAACATCTAACACTGAGCAGCAAGCTGCTTTCCAACAGCAGGCTCCAATATCACACATCCAGACCCCTATGCTTTCCCAGGAACAGGCACAACCCTCCCAGCAAGGTATGTTCCAGCCTCAAGTGTCGCTGGGCTCCCTGCCTCCTAATCCAATGCCTCAAAACCAACAAGGAACAATCTTCCAGTCTCAGCATTCGATAGTCGCTATCCAGAGTAACTCTCCGTCCCAGGAACAGCAGCAGCAGCAACAGCAGCAGCAGCAACAACAGCAGCAGCAGCAGCAGCAGCAGAGCATTTTGTTCAGTAATCAGAATACCATGGCCACAATGGCATCTCAGAAGCAGCCACCACCAAACATGATGTTCAACCCAAGTCAAAATCCAATGGCTAATCAGGAGCAACAGAACCAGTCCATCTTTCACCAACAAAATAATATGGCCCCAATGAATCAAGAGCAGCAGCCCATGCAATTTCAGAACCAGCCTACAGTTTCCTCTCTTCAGAACCCAGGTCCTACCCAGTCTGAGTCGCCACAAACCTCCTTGTTCCACAGCTCTCCTCAAATTCAGTTGGTCCAAGGGTCGCCCAGTTCTCAAGAGCAGCAAGTGACACTGTTCCTCTCTCCAGCATCCATGTCTGCTTTGCAGACCAGTATGAACCAACAAGACATGCAACAGTCTCCTCTTTATTCCCCTCAGAACAACATGCCTGGAATCCAAGGAGCCACATCTTCACCTCAGCCACAGGCGACTTTATTTCACAACACTACTGGAGGCACAATGAACCAACTACAGAATTCTCCTGGCTCATCTCAACAGACTTCTGGAATGTTCTTATTTGGCATTCAAAATAGTAAGAAACTCTTTCTGATTTCTTATTTCTTAAATGTTATTGGTTGAAATGGTCAGATCATTATTATTTTTATTAAAAGGAAGCAAAACACAGGGATCTTAAGAACGGAGATTATATATTTAAAACTGAGTTCAAGTCCCAGCTATACCACTTATATACTGTGAGATCGTGGACAAGTTATGTGACTTGCAAAAGCTTCAGTTTCCACATCTTAAATGGTGGTAGTATTATGTACTTACTCAAAAAGGATATTGGGAGGACTAAATGTGGTCATGAATGTAAATAAATGTTTTGCCATTTTAATCTATAAACTTGAACAGAAAATGAAGTAAGAATGACAGGAAATATCTCTGCCAATTAAAGCAAGTAGTTTCCAATGAGGTAGACACTCATCTTTAATGTTTATATACCAAGGAAAATGTGTAGGACTTATGATTAATGAAGCGAAGTTGTATTTGTATATCACTTAGAGGAGATCTGGGATGAATTCCAATACTGTTTGGTGAAAACCTTTTGGGGGGGCTGTCAGGTAACTCCCTTCTAGTTGTCTCTTGAATAAGCACAATAATGAATTTCCCCCAGCAACTAAGAAATATCTTCTTAGGAATCTTAACAGAAAGTAACTAATCAGGTAGCTTCTCTATTTTAAATGTCTCTGCAGACTGTAGTCAGCTTTTAACTTCTGGACCAGCTACCTTGCCAGATCAATTGATGGCCATAAGTCAGCCAGGCCAACCCCAGAATGAGGGCCAGCCACCTGTGACAACACTTCTTTCTCAGCAAATGCCAGAGAATTCTTCACTAGCATCCTCTATAAATGCCAACCAGAACATTGAGAAGATTGATTTGCTTGTTTCATTGCAAAACCAAGGGAACAACTTGACCGGCACCTTTTAACTAGATGAGTAAGTATTGCAGTTTGGCTTCTTTTTTGTTGAAACACATCGATAAGTTGTATTATTCTGATATAAGTTGTATCAGATTTGGGTTTAAATAATAACACTTTTTAGACCCTACTCTTTTGAAATACGACTTTCTCACAAGACCATACTTTTTCGATTTGCGTAAGTTACTCTGAATGATAGCTTGTAGTTGTTAGTACTAGGCAATCCTTCTGGCTCTAAGTTTCCTTGCCGTGGAATGACAGAACATCCAACGAATGTACTGTGTATTGGGCATATTTACATCTCATTTCTCCCTTTCTCAAGAAATAAATACTGGGTCAGAAAAGTCTGTGGAAGTATAAATATGATGAAGTATCATTTATAGTACTATAATATACTTTGGGGTCATCCCGGGTAATGAGAAATTTCTAAATGTTTTCACTCCCTAGTGAGCTATATTCAACTTCTCCTTCTTTTTTAGAAATTCCATGAAGAAAATTCTGATTCCAAGATGTCCTGAGATCATATGATTCCATGAGGATTTTTGAACTGTTACTTTAAAAACAAAAGAAAGTATGAAAAACTGTGATTGAGTAAATGAATAGATTTTACTCTTACTGCAAAAGAGCACATCTGTGCTGCCTCTTACAGTGATTAGCCACCATTGTTAACATCTTCATATTTTATATTCCTAATAACAGTGATGACTGAGAGTCTATTTGAGTTTCCAGCTGACAGAATTAATTCTTGCTCTTTTCCTAGGCATGATTTCTTTAAAAGTACAGTTTAAATCCAAAAGCTGGACTGCTCAGTTATTATTGCTATTAGAAAGTAATTCGTTATATCATGTTTACTTTTGTTCTTTATTCATATTTTCTTTCCTGCATTGTTTTAGTCAAGTAATTACTTTTGAAAAAGGAAAGTTCAAATAGTAACTAAAACTAAGGCTGTGAGTTTTCAATATAAAAAGCACAGCTATTGGCCAAAGTGAAGGAATCTTTTTTCAGCTTTTATGGAGAAACTGAAGGGGTAACATTCTGACAAGTAAGCTGTATTAAGAGCTCTACACAGATAAGAGACCTCTTTATCACAAAAGCAGACAACACACAAACTGAATGCTATTGATTTTATTTTTCGGAGAGTTGTTAATTCTCTGTGTTTCTCTTAAAGGGTTTAGCCATAACCATGCATAGAAGAATAATTATCTTGCTCTATCAAAAAAATGAAGGGGATAATATGTGGTAAATTATGTTCTGGTATCCTCCTACAGCAGTTAAAACTGACAGCAATTTGAGTTTGCTTTCTTCTTATCCCAGTCGTGGACCGATGTTCCCTTTTTATATTCATTTATATTCTTCTTCCCCTCTTCTTCACTTTATTTTAGACAATTAGTAATACACTGTTAGCTTTGTGACCCTGTAACAACTTAAAGAAAAAGGCCACTTTGGTGTGGGGTAACCCAGCAACTCCTGCAGTGCAGGTGGGACAGGAACCTACCCATTCAGGGATGAGGGGAGCTGATTCCTGAGAAATAAGAAACAATGCATTTTTTTCCATGAACGGTGCTGTTCTGAAGTCTTCAAATTTTCCCTCTAATAGGAAACAGTGTACATTTTAATTAAAAAAAAAGGCAAACTAAAATTTCTTGAAACATCACTTCTCCCTGAACTGCAGTGAGTATAATTCACTTGTCACCTCAGTGCTTTACAGTTTGAAGTGGTCACTTATCTGATGGTTCCCACAAGCCTTAGGCTTTACAGGGTCATATCATTAACTTAAAATGAAGAATTAACTTGTGTTACATCTATAGAGAGCAAAATTACACACTCCAGAATTTGCAGTTGTAGCATTAGTTATACAGTTTTGGGTGTTCTTGCCACCCAGGGATGCCTGCTTCTCACTACAACCTGTTGTCTGGACACATGCTTAATGTCTTTTTTTTCCTTTTGGCATGTAGAAAGCTGTTAATACAGTTTAAGGCCAAATTGTGTGTGGCTTCTATATGTAGATAAGATATTTTGGTATTCATGTCCATTTCATTTATTTTTTTTAAGTGTACAAAAAAATAGCCTGTTAATTGTTTGTTGAAGGCTACTTTTCTGTTTTAATTTTTTTCTTTCCTTTACATTTAGTTGACCTTTGTGGAATTGTGGTGTTGGTTTTGTTTATACAGCCAGATTTTTTCCCCCTTTTTGTGGTCTTCCTTGGTTCTTTGAATATGCTCTTCTTCTAATTTGTTTTTTCTCTTTGTTCTTATATATTCTTTCCTCCACCCCCAACCCTTTCTTTCTTTCTCTCTCTGATTGAGAGGCATTGAATTACGTTTTCAGTAGTACAGGCTTCTTGCCGATATGAAGGGAACTTTTCAGAAAGAGACCTACTCTGGGTCATTTACTTTTGAATACAGTTTTCAATCGTTCAAGTTTTGGATGGTTTATATCTAATGTGTGTTTCATTTTTTTGGAAAGCTATATTTTGTATTTAGGAAATGGTATACTATTTTGCTATTTGTACTGAGTGAGTACATTGGCATAAATATAGAAATTTATATATATACATATATATAAACTATTCTTTTTTTGCCACACATTTTTGTGGTTAAATTTGTGAGTTTGTCTGATGTTCTACCACAACGTGGCGTCTGATAACAGTGAGGGGGGGTTTGTTATGTCTTTATTGAGTATTTAAGTATCTTTTGAAACAAATGACCTGTTCATCTGTGGCCATTCCATCGGGCAGTTCCTTGATGTTATTAGTGGGCTAAAGGCAGCTTACTGTGTGTTTGCTGGATCTTTCTACTCAGCAAAATGTTAAGAGTAAGGAAACCCATCTAGGCAGTTATGTCAAATGGTGTTTCATAAGAATGAGCCATTTAGTCCTTGCTCACTATATATTTAATATTTTATTGTTGTTATTGTTATTAATTGGCTTTCTGTATTCTATGCCTTTTATTTATAATGACACTAAAAAAATCCCATGTTTGTAATTTTCATAACAATTTCCCCATCTTGTAATAATACCCAGAGCTACTTTTAAATTCTCTGAACCAAAAGCATTTTCCTCAATATATCATCTCTCCCCACCCCATCAGGAAAAAGTACCCAATATAGTTCAGGTTATAAGAAGGACCAGCCACACAATCCAGTGCTTCAGTTTTAAAGTGTAAAACTCTAACTGCAGAGGTATAAAGAGGTAGCTTACCCAGCTATAAAAATAAGAAGTAGAAATAAAATACTGTAAGTTTATTTCTGAGTTTTCTGACTTTTTTTCTAAGAGATTACACAGGAGACTTAGGAAGTCTGTTCACCAAGTTCCAATTAGAATGTTTGTTAACACTGCTCTGTGGATGAAGTGGTAGCAAGAAGACTGGCTTGTGTGCTGACTTCTGTTCTGTTGTTTAGCAAGAGGCTTATCATTGTAAAATGCTGATTGCCAATGCCAAGTCACCAGGGACCAATTTTCTGTTTTATAGTATCTAAGTTTAGAACAGAACATACACCTGAACTGTATAGTGGCTTGATTGGATGGAGGCAGAAAACCCAATTTTTATTTTCATAAATATTGTGGTTATTTATACAAGGGCTGTGCTATGCTACCATATTCTTATTCAATAATGATCAATTTTTTTTAACATTGTTTAACGTTCCTACCCCTAAAGGTCAATGTTAAGTACAGCATTCTGAATATTTGGTTACAAAAAGCATTTGTCTTCTTGTTGAAAAGTTAGCTCAGTGGTCAGTGGTTGATACTTGTGCTAATAATACAATTTCCAGATTACTGTTACAAATTAAAACTACATATGGGAGAGATTCCAAGAGCTACCAAAGGCCTTGGAAGCAACAATTTAATAAATTTATTTATGGCAGAAGGACCTAAATAAACTATGAACCTTTTTTATTCCTCTATATTGTTACATTCAATTGCTCTTGCTTTTAGCAACTTACCTTAATGCTTGGAGCTTATCTGTGTGTGTGTGTGTGTGTGTGTCTGTGTGTGTGTGTTACTCCTTATTGTCATTCCATTATATATCCACACCAACATGGGAGAAGATAACTAGAAGTCATATTTGCTTCAGAGCTTTGTCATGTTACCTTTGTAGAGTACTGTGCTGTTATCTAGTCAGTGCAAATCTGTTTTTGCCAGTCTCCTTAGAACAGGTTTTTAACGGGCTTTGTTTATTACAAAAGCAGAATTAATGAAAGATCTCCCTTCCTTCCTTTCCTTTTTTGGTAACATTGTATATGCTATAGTTGAGAATTTCATTATAGTGCATTTCTTGTCCATGACAACTTTAGTTAATCTGCCTAGGAAAAATAATGTCAAAGGAAATGAGAGAGAAGTTATATCTGAGTCCATCTAGAACTAAGATAACTCCTTTTGAACATTTAAACTGTTTTGGACAATTGTTTTGGAAAAGTGAAATCTGTTTAGACAGATCAGTAATTAAAGACCAGAATTAAATGCTGTAATAATCGAAGTCTCAAAATAAACATGGCTTATAAATACTCACTAGGAGTAATTTGAGAATTTTTCTTTGTTCTCATGAAAATTTCCATTCTAATACCTGTTTCCTAGTTGATTTTTTTTTCTAACTAATTGAAAATGATATGAGGCCTGTTAGCTTTACTCTGCTTCATGACCACAGGCTTCACCCCTATGCAGTGCAGCCGTGTTGTATCTGCACACCTTTGGTTATAAGGAGGGACTCAGTGAAGACAGAAACTGTATAGTTTGGCAGCATTATTAGAAAAATAGCTCAGAGTTCATGCTCTAGTAAATTAGGTTATTAGAATCTCATTTAAAAAGAGGTTTTCTCCTCTGTTTATGTCACTGAAACTAAATCATGGACAGAATGTTCATAATACAGAATGCAGTAAATATCAGAGTAGCATAGTGTCACTTGTGAATTGTCTCAGTGCTCTAATTCTTTAATCCCTATTTGTTTTCATGCCATTCTAGCTTCATTCATTAATAAAATTCTATTTTTACTCCACTTTAAGGAAATTTTTTTAAATTAATATTTTTACCTAGATCAAATGCTTATGGAAAAGTGCCTTTTTACCATGATAGTGCCCCTTTTTTGTAATTTCATTTTTCTCTATTGCCAAAAACAAATACACAAATGATTTCATTAGGTCCCAACATCAATTTTTTCATTTAGTCATTCTTTTCTCCATTTTTCAGTCACCATAGAAAACAACTTTATAAATTTCTCCCTTTGGCCTAAGAGTAACAGAGAAGATATATTGCTAGAATTGTTCCTTTGAGAGATGGTAAGTAATGGATTATAGAATTATACTGTTTCAGCTTTATATAAATTATCTAAATTTATCTTCATCTTGACCAACTAATGATAGGTCCTTTCTGAAAGCTAATGAAAATTGTATTATCTTTGAGACTCTATACACAAATGATTGTAGTTAAATTTCAGGAAGGAAGTATTTAAAGCATCTTCTCTGATCTTATTAGATGGATGAAAATAAATCACTACACATAGTTTAGGTAAAAGCTGGTAATGTCAACTTTTCTAACTAGACAAGGCCATGTAATTCATTGTAGTGCCCCTCTTGCCTGTCAGAACCTTCATAATCTTTATGAAAAATCATGTCAAAGGAAATAAAGAAGTTTTATTGAAATCCCTCTAGAACTAAGATAATTCCTTTCAACAAAATACAGTTGGATTGAGTGTCCCTCTGGTTTTTGTTAATTTGCCTCTGTTCTAGCTCCTTATTGCAGTGGTGGTGCCTAATGAGAGGGCAGGGTAACAGTCGCTTTGGGATAGAGCTGCTTTCCCCATGTGAGTATTTCTTTGACTTAGTGGCTCTGAAGACTGCAAACCTTTATGCAATATTCTTTTTTTTTTTTTTTTTTAATTTTTTTTTAAAGATTTTATTCATTCATTTGACAGAGAGAGATCACAAGTAGGCAGAGAGGCAGGCAGAGAGAGAGGAGGAAGCAGGCTTCCCGCTGAGCAGGGAGCCCGATGCGGGCCTCGATCCCAGGACCCTGAGATCATGACCTGAGCCGAAGGCAGAGGCTTTAACCCACTGAGCCACCCAGGCGCCCTATGCAATATTCTTAATACCCTAATGATATTATGCACTTTAATCATTCCAAAGAAGTCAAGAATGCTGTATAGTGATGATTCCTTCTAAATGAATACATCTTAACTATTTGTGTTCCTTTTTATTTTGGATAGCCAGCTTGGTATAAGTATTTGAGTATTTTCTAAAATGACTATATAGTAGGACTTAAGATTTTGAAATGTAATTAATTGACTATATGAGGAAATGATTATACTTCAGCAAATCATTTTAGAAATATTAAATGTTCAGCTTGCTAATCTATATGTTTGAGACTTAATTAAAACCAGCTCTCTTCTAGTATATTTTGTGTCATGTTTATAAGAACCTTGTAGTATAGAGTTTTCTACATAAACAGTGTAAACCAGTGGTTTTCAAAGTATGGTCCTCGGCCCACCAGCCAACATCAGTATAGCGTGGGAACTAGTTAGAAATGCAGATTTTGGGCCCTGTCATAGACATACTGAATCAGAAACTCTGGCATGGGGCCTAGCATTCTGTGTTTTAACAAGCCCTCCAGGTGATCCCGATGTATGCTCATTTGAAAACCACTGGGGTAAATGTTATACAGTAGGATCTAGAAGGGTTCCCCCCCAGTCATACAAATATTGTTCTTTATGTAAATTCAGTTTAACCTGGTTATCCATAATCATTTATTGGCAATGATAATTTATTCTCAGTACTGCCTATAGAAATATAGTATGTTTTATGTACATAAACAGTTTAGTTATTGATAATTCAGTTAACTTAGTTTGGCATTCTACTACCATTTACTAAAAAGTTTACATTAAATGATTTAAATATATAGGTGCAATCTTCTATATTTCTTTTAATTGTTATGATATTTAAGTAGCTAAAACAATTGACGGGTGCTAAAGTCTCCTGTTTATCCATGAAATGGGTACATTGTGGGCAGTGATAATACAAGCTTTCTTTTTTCATTGCCTCTTACTTTACCAGCAGACCACAATCTTGGTCTGGCTAGACCAACTCTCAGAACATCATTCCTTGTATTTATATTTGTATCTGAGATATTAAACAAGATGGCTGGCCAGGTCAACAAAGCACCTTATTTAATTTTTTTTTAAATACATAAAACTTATTTAAAAGTAGCTTGGTTTGTATGAGAACTGATGCAGTAGAGATATAGCTATTCTTGGAACTCACGCTTCAGGCAAGTATTATTTACTAAAATAAATATTGGACAAGACAGTGCATTATATAATCTGGGCATTTCTCCCTTCTCAATTGTATGCCTCATGATAAATATAAAGTAACAAGATAAGTAGATTTATCCATTCATTTTAATCTCCTGTGTAATTCAGTACCTCCATAATTGCTATAATCTTCCTTCCACTGTTTATAAATCACCCAATTAATTAACTCATTGAAGAAAAATGCACATTCAAAATAAAAATAATTGTATACTCACTTTATAAAAATCACCACTGCTGTCTTTGCTTAATACTAGCAGTGGGAACATAAGTGGCTTACTCTACAAACCTTGGTGCTGGCAATATGCATAGGCAAACTGTGGGGAGATGCTCTAGGTACATTCCTCCTTTCTTGTTCCCTTTCCCCTCTTCCCCACTTTATTGCATAATATTTCCTGTATCCAAAGAATTCTACCACAATTCTATTTGACCCCAACTTGTAATATCTCTTAAAAGACCCATGTTTAACCATATCATCCTTGCTCTCTTTTTTTCCCCAGAAGTAATTTGGTTTTAAATAGTTTATAGGGGTTGCTTCTTATTTTAGCTAATGAACCTCAGGACAACACACACATACACATACACACACACCATCTCAGATGTTTGAGAGTGGCTTTGGAATCAGACTAATGTGTCCAATAAAGAACTGTCCTGCACTGAAGTGTTTATGACTTCAGTAGCTACGAATTGATTCCAATGACATTGAGCTAATTTCTTTTGAGCTAATGAATGTATCTGCTCACCTTGCTCCCTTCTAATTGATAAGCTCCAAGTAGTGGCTACTTCTTTTGGTCAACTTTTACTGAGTTTTATTCACTTCTTTTACTTAGTCTTTTAATTAACATAGTGCAAATATTTCATTAACATACTCTCAAGTGCTTAAGCTACCATTCTGCCATTTAAATTTTTTAATTTTATTTTATTTTGCTTGAGCGCGCTGGTCAACCACTGAACTGCTTTCTTCCATTGTCCTACAGTGATATAAGGATTACATTTTTGTGTATATGGCTTTCATAGTTGGGATTTCAGAGCACTGATACCAGATATTTTCAGTTTGTTCTGTGGGGGAATTTCATTTGCATCTATGTTTTTAGCTATCTGTGATAACTTGTTAAATATTAAAAAGATATTTTGCTTCTATTGGAACATTTGTATACTCGCAACTATATTTCTGTAAACAGCTGCAGTCAAAAATAAAACATTGAAAGTTTTCATTTTGCAGTGGGTAACTGTCTTTTTTCCTCAAACTTTGTGAATGAATTCATATCTATGATTGTCAGTTTTGAGCAACACAAGTATGCAGCTGAAGTTATAAAATCATTTGGAAAAGGTATGAAATACGGATCTATTTTTGAGCATTTACTTTGTGCCCAGTAATTTTGCCAGGCAGCATACAAAGTAGACTTATTGTGGTAGCAGATCATATAGCACAGAGGTGATTTCACTAAAAACCAAATCTCTCCAGCCCTCAGGCAAATATCCAGAGGCAATAATCTCTTTTTGTTGTTCTTCTTTCAGTTATTTCCAAATATATAAATTGGTGTTTACCAAAATGTGGTGTATATGTAACATATCACTAGTGGTATTTGAAATGAGACATGAGTAAACATATATATGTCTTTGTGCATTAGAAAAAAAAAAAACCAACCTATGTCCACCTACTAGACTATGGAGAAATGTAATTGATATTAAAAACAAATACAGTGGGGCGCCTGGGTGGCTTAGTGGGTTAAAGCCTCTGCCTTTGGCTCAGGTCATGATCTCAGGGTCCTGGGATCGAGCCCCGCATGGGGCTTCCTGCTTTGCAGGGAGCCTGCTTCCTCTTCTGTCTCTGCCTGCTTCTCTGCCTACTTGGAATCTCTCTCTCTCTCTCTCTGTCAAGTAAATAAAATCTTAAAAAAAAATACAGATAATACATAGATATCATGAATATGATATATAAATAAATGAAACTTCAGAAGCAGTGCTTTAAACAGTATGCTTATACCTTCTTATTAAATAGAGACTGTGTCTGTTAATTCGATGAAAGTGACTGAATTTTCAACATACCCAGCTGTATACAAATGTGAGTTGTCATTTTAGGAGGCTGTATGTATTTCAACAATGCTGCCATTGTTCTAAATGTGTTTAAAAGTTGTCTTTTGGCATTTATTGACTTCAACAGCACTGGAAAGGAGTGATAATGAAAAGAAATCGAGTAAGTATAAATATCAAAAAGGGCGGTGGATGGGTTAGATGGGTGATGGGTATCAAGGAGGGCACTTATTATGATGGGCACTGGGTGTTGTTTGTAAGTTAGGAAGCACTGAATTCCACTCCAGAGACCCATATTGTACTGTATGTTAATGACCTAAAATTTTAATCAAGAAAATTTTTTAAAGTAAAAATAATAAAAGGGTGAAAAAATAAAAACAAAATAACTTGGGTCTGAAAAGCAGCCTGTGTGGGCAAAAGTCTGATCTGAATTTGAGACTTTAAGTGACTGCCAGGAAAGCTGATGCAATCCTGGGTTACATAATTTAAGTTACAGTGTCCAGAATAGGGGAGGTGGTTGTCCTGCTTTACTCCAAACTGATAAGAGTACTTACTCTGTCATGTTTTAAGGAGCAAACACATTCTCAGCAGCCATGTAATCAGGCCTGTAAGAGAATTGGAATATCATTTATGCCTGCTCAGGACACAACAGGGTCTCTAGAAGTATAAAAGTAGCTACAGTTTCTCAACAGCAACACTTAATGGTCTTGCTGTCAAGCAGAAGTATTGAGGGGCCCCTGGATGGCTTAGTCGGCTAAGCGTCTTCTTTCGGCTCAAGTCGTGATCCCAGTGTTCTGGGATCGAGTCCCACATCGGGCTTCTTGCTCAGCAGGCAGCCTCCTTCTCCCTCTGTCTCTGTCTGCCACTCCCCTGCTTGTGCTCTCTCTGACGAATAAATAAATCAAACTTTATTTAAAAAAATTATTGATAGCTACTCTCATGCTCTCTTTCATGGTGCCATTGTCCCTGCTTCAACTGTAGTACTTAAAAGCAACGGCTCTTGAGTTTCCCACCTCAGTGAAGTTCTGGCTCCTGCTCATATTATTTAACCTCTCCATTTGTCCTTCTCCTTACTTATAAAGTAGAAACAAAAATAAAACCCCCCTCTTAGGGTTATTACAAGAACTAAGTAAATTAATCCATGTAAAACTACTTAGTTCCTGGCACACAGTAAGTACCTAATAAGTGTTAATCTTGTTTTAGTATTACTAGTCCTGACACTACTTAGCTATTCTGTCCCTTGTTCGCTAGATCCCAGATCCTTTTGTTTTTGTTTTTATCAAAGATGTGTCCCTTTAATTGTCTTCTTTCTCCAGCATCCACACCTTGTCTCTCCGAGTCATTCCTACTGGCATATAAATTTGCTGTAATGTCCTTTATCCCTTAAAAAAATCAAACAACTTTCCTTGACCGCACAACTCCATACACAAAGTTTGCACTTCCTCTCCTTCCATTCTTTCTTGAACCCATTCCAATCAGGCTTTCATGAAACCACTCTCCAAAAATATCTCTTGCAAAAAATCACCAAGATAGCCTCCACCTTGCTATATGCAAAGGTCAATTCTCAAATGTATCCTACTTGGCTTATGAGTAGTATTTGACACACTTGATCACTCCCTCTTTGAAACACTCTCTTCTCTCAGCTTTCAGGACCCCACACTCAGCTCTCCTGCTCTGCTGGCCACTTTTTTTCATTCTCATCTTGACCTCCTAACACAGGAGAGCCCTAGAGGTCAACCATTAGATCTCTTCTCTGTCGTATTTTTTTTCCTAGGTAATCTCATCCATAACATTGCATTATGTACTATCTCTATGTTGTAGATTTCCCTATGTATGCCTCCAGTCATAACTTCTCCCCTAACTCCAGGTACCCTTCATAGACATAAAATGTTCGAGACCTCAACTTCTGCCCCCAGTATGCTTTCCAGATTCTTGATCATCTTAGCAAATGGAGTTGCCATTCTTTCAGTTGCTTAAGCCAAAATACCTTCGAGTTTTTTATTTGACCTAGATCCAATCCTCTACCAAATACTGTTACGCCAACCTTTGACATATATTCAACCTTATAAATACATCCACTTCTTGACACCTCTGTTGCTCAAAGTATTTATTAACTAGATTGTCACACTGTCTCATAAGCACAAGCCATGCTTCCATAACTGTCTTATACTTGATTCCTCACCTCCCAGCCAGAATTAAACATGAGTCATATTATACCTCTGCCCAAAACTCTCCAGCCACTTCCTATCTTTATATTCTTACAGCGTTTGTAAGACTGTGTGAGCTGATCCCAGCTATGTGTCTGACCTAGCCCTCTCTTCCTTTCTCAGCTTTGGTCACATGAATGTCCTCTCTCTCTCTTACATTATGCATGCTCCTGCCTCAGATATTTGCATTCTGCCGTCACTGCTGCCCAGAGTGCCTTCCTTCACACATCTGTGTCTCACTCTCTCACTTTTTCAGGTCTTTGATCAAACGTAGCCTTATCGGGCAGGTCTTAATAATAAAACAAAACTACTCATATCCTGTCTCTCTCTTAGCCTGCTCTCTCTTCCTAGCATGAGGTACTTGGTTTTCTTCATTGCTGTGCTCCCAGTGCCTAGACGAGTATCTAGCCTTAGTGACTGGATAAATCAGAATAAATCAGGCAAATCACAATAAACACTGCTACCCCTAGGCATTTGTTTACTGACTTCTACATTTTTCTTGATTTCTGTAACATTCTTATCTGGATCTCTCTAAATGTCCTGTAGACTCCCTGCAAGGACCTTAATAGGTTGTTTCTTTACCATTCAGTATGAAGCAGCCCTGTTGGGAGAGCTCTCAAGTTGTATAGGCTTCTGGCCATTTGTTCTTAAAGATTTTATTTTTAAGGAATGCTCTCCACCCAACATGGGGCTGGAACTCACAACTCTGAGTTCAAGAGTTGCGTGCTCCACCAACTGAGCCAGCCAGGCGCCCAGGCCAGAATTTATTATTGCATGCTCTGATCCTGTCTTCCCTAGTAGATTCCACTTTTGCCTGTGTGCCTCCATCAGTAGCTTCACTGAAACCAGTGAGTATGGGTCTGTTTTGTAGAAATGGGCTTTATTTATTTCACTGGGAACTTTGAGAAATTTACACAAAATTGCAGTGAGGATGAAGGCAACAAGAAAATATTTTTCAACCTGAAGCACCTAGCCATCTGCCATTGTATATATTGTAGGGGAAGAAATACCCAAGTGCCTGTCAGCGTCTGGCACATGAGGCTCTGGCCTGCCACCCTCATTTTCTTGGCAGGTCCAGGACCTACCTGTTCCCAGTTTCAGGCAACCTTGCTTTGCCTAATCTCTCCTGTTTCCTTTCAGTGCACCACAAGAGGGCGGCATTTCATCATATTCTACTTGAAGGAGACCGACTGTGAGTCCCACTTCAATAATTGAAATTGGAAGTTGGAATATTATGTCAAAATTATTCAAAGTTAATGAAATTCTAGGATTACAATTTCATCCTCAAAATTGTGGGACCAAAACACACCCAAAAGGAAAGTCACCAGTTTAGCAATGATAGAAGGAAAACTTCCAGGGTGTTAAATATAACTTGGAAATAAAATACTGATTGTTGGGTTTTTTTTAAGATTTTATTTATTTATTTATTTATTTGAGAGAGAGAGAGAGAGAGAGGGAGAGGGAGAGTGAGAGAGAAGAAGGTCAGAGGGAGAAGCAGACTCCCTGTGGAGCTGGGAACCTGATGCGGCACTCAATCCCGGGACTCCAGGATCATGACCTGAGCCAAAGGCAGTTGCTCAACCAGCTGAGCCACCTGGGCGCCCTAAAATACTATTTGGAGAAGGCTGTTGTTAACTCTTTCTTGAATTCATTCATTGCAGCAGATGTAGTATACAGATGTGTTGGCTTATTTCTGCAGACATTAAATTAGAAGATTGAGATAAAGCAGAGATTTCTATTTTATCTGAAGGTATATGTAGGTACTGTATACAAACAACAGAAGTTGAAACAAGAGTAACACATTAGGCATATTAGTCACTGTGCAGTAATTAAAACCACTATCATAAACAAGCACAGATTAGTACCTACTAAACAAGCCCCTTGGGTCAGATTCAGTCATTTCTTTCTCTGAGCAATTCCCTTCTGCCATAAGCCACAGAGAGGTGATTAAAAGAAAAATATATCATTGGAGAGTTGGATGCTGCCTTGCCAGATTTAGCCCTAAAAATTTTTCTCTAATAAGAGGAATTTTTTAAACTTTGTAGAGGACCATAAAGAGTATTGTCTGGCATCTTTCTACTCCTGTCCCTGCTTTATATCCTAAGTGGCCTCTTAAGCCTAATCAGATTTTATCATGATAGCAATCATAAGAATCAGTTACATTTAATAAAACTATCCAAAAATATATTAGTACAGTCTATTCTGTCTCCTATTCATTCCTTGTGGAAAAAGAAAAATACACATCTTAAAAGACTAAGGGAAGTCTGAATAAGAAACCTTGATTTGGCTACATTATAGAAGGAAACCAAGTCTTGTGGTGAGTCTCATTTTCTGGCTTTGATCTGGTTGTCAGTTGGGATGGACTTGCCCAAATGATGGCCCACAGAAAGGCCAAATTTCTCATTTTTCTGCTCATCCTGCACTTCCTTTTTCATTAAGAATCCTGCCTGGAAGTTTAAGTCAAAGAGGCTACTTGGAGCAAAATACAGTGGAGTCTCATCCCAGATATTCTCCAGGCGTTTCTTCCATCCTTCCAAGATCTGAATTCGGACATCCATAGGAGTGTGCCCAATGCTATATGTCAGTTGAGGTTCCAAGACTTGGAAGCCACAGAAATGCAGAGTGCCACTCTGGGGATACACAGAAGCACAGACATGAGTCACAGAACAAACCCTACACAGCTTGTGCCATATACAAACAACAAAAGTTAATCTAGGTTTTCCACTAAGACACTCTGATACGGGGCCTGAGGCCCCCCTGGAGAATCAATTCATAGCTATTTTCTCTCACCTGCGCTCTATTCCTAGCTGTTACCTATTTTAGCTTATTCAGCTGAGCTCCTTTTTAAATGAATAAAACCTTGAAACCCTGCCAGCCTGGGATCCTCTGCCAAAAACGCCGGAAGTTCTATTACATAAGGGAGTTTCAGCTTCTTGGCAGCTGACTCGCCAAGGCACACGGATGTGCCTTTTCCTGCCTCTCCATTTAACGGGATGAGTCTATTTAAATGATTCTTATAATTTATTCTCCAGTATTAATAGTCCACTATTACAAATGGCCTCCTCATTTGCTCTTCTCTCCAACCCTCTACCTTGGAAGAGATTATCTTGATAGTCCAGTGACCAACCCCCAAAAAGCTTACCTCATTCCTTACTCTTGTTAGCTGGACTAAATAATTTCTTACAATTTTCTAAGAGTTTGTGAGGCCGTAGCAGCAACTTGGAGAAGGTCAGAAAGCTCGGAGAGAGAGAATTGGGGCACAAAGCTATACAAATCTAAGGGTTATCTGCATGAGTCCTTGGTTAGGAGCCAGCAGTGTTTGCACATGTGCATACTTGGTTTATTCTTGCAGTACAGGGGCCTGGGAAGACAAGCAAGGCCTAGAAGGGAGCTCCCTGAAGTTCTGAATTATTACATTCCTTTCATGCTCACACCTCCGGTCTGTTTTCAGCTGCGATCTTGAGGATCTGGACCCCACAGAAAACTTGATTAATTAACCCCCCTGAAGGTTTATTGAAAACAAGTAACCTGAATTGGCCAGAGAATGATATTCATGTCTCCGTGGATCCCCTGCAGAGAGTACATGGAGCCACTGCCACCAGTAGTGATGGAAAGAACCGTCTTCTTATTCTGTAAGAGGCAAGTCTTTGTTTCCCTCCACATCTCCATGGTGACAGGAAGTTAATGAAACAGCCCCCGGGGGAAAAGAACACACAAGTCCGCCCACCTGCGATTAATGTTACTACAGGCATTGGCTCCACTGAGCCACTCCAGTGGGACTCCAGGAGTCACACCCAGGGCTAGCCCAGCACTCCATACTACTGGTAACAAATCTGGGGGACTACAAAACCAGTGTGGACTGCTGGCGCTTAAGTGGAACTCTGTTGTTTCTGTCTCCCCACAGTGCTATGCGTGTATTTAGGCATGGAATCCAGAGGGCCTCAAAATGTTTCTTGTGTAGTAGTTGGGTCTCTAAAAAACTAAGATCGACTTTCTTTTTTTATCTGTATTATGGAAAATGTCATACATAGAGAAAATAGTATAATGATACTTGCGCCCCACCCCACCCCCAGCTTCAACTCTCAGTATTAGCTATAGCTCATACATACCCTTGCCCCTTAGGTTCCCAGGCTATTTTAAAGCAAGTCCTAAAGTCATGTCTAAATACCTCTAAAAACGTTGCGATCCATCCCTCCCAGGAGCCTGACCTTCATATTCAATTGTGTTCAAAACCCTGCCTCAGGAGAGAATCGACCCAACATGTAGCTGATAGAGAAAGCAGAATCATCCACCTACCCGGAAAGGTCCCTTGTCATACATCGCGGCATATGTGTAAGCAAACTCCCCTATGAGCACTCGTTCGAACCAGCCTTTCAGGATAGCAGGGACTCCAAACCACTGCAGTGGGAACTGTGGGACAGAGGACAAAGAGGTCAGATGAGAAGGCGGCTCAGGTGCTCAGCTGCTGCCTGTGACATCACAGAAGGGCAAACCGTTTTTGGTTGGGGCCCTTGTCATTTCTTTTGGAGGAGTTAGCACACTAAAATTATTGTCCTTGGTCAGTCAACTTGACACTCCTTGACTTGACATCTTTCTCTGATATTTGAATGATTATTGACCTACAGGAGAGGGGCAAAGGGGGTAAGGTTTTAGAACAGAAAGAACACCAGATTGAAAATGAGATTGTGTTCAAAAAAAAAAAAAAAGGGCGCCTGGGTGGCTCAGTGGGTTAAAGCCACTGCCTTCCGCTCAGGTCATGATCCCAGGGTCCTGGGATCGAGGCCTACATTGGACTCTCTGCTTAGCGGGGAGCCTGCTTCCTCCTCTCTCCTCTCTCTCTGCCTGCCTCTCTGCCTACTTGTAATCTCTCTCTCTGTGTCAAATGAATAAATAAAATCTTTAAAAAAAATTTAAAAAAAGAAAGAAAATGAGATTGTGGGGCGCCTGGGTGGCTCAGTGGGTTAAAGCCTCTGCCTTCGGCTCAGGTCATGATCCCAGGGTCCTGGATCGAGCCCCGCATCAGGCTCTCTGCTTGGCGGAGAGCCTGCTTCCCCCTCTCTCTCTGCCTGCCTCTCTGCCTACTTCTGATCTCTCTCTGTCAAATAAATAAATAAAATCTTAAAAAAAAAATTAGATTGTGTTCTCACCCTGATTCTGCCACTGATGTGATGCAAGACCTCTGCCCCACAAACCCCTTACTTTCCCTAAGTCTCATGTGCCTCAGCTCTGGAAAGAGAGGTTTGAGGAATCTTTAGAGGCTTCTTATATTTATTTTATTTTATTATTATTTTTATTTTAAAGATTTTTATTTGACAGAGGGAGAGATCACGAGTAGGCAGATAGGCAGAGAGAGAGGGGGAAGCAGGCCCTCCGCAGAGCAGAGAGCCCGATACAGGGCTCGATCCAGGACCCTGGGATCATGACCTGAGCCAAAGGCAGAGGCTTAACCCACTGAGCCACCCCGGCACCCCAGCTTCTTATATTTATGACTCTGCAACTGTGAGGGGCCAAACCTGCAGCTTTTAAGAGAAACGTATAGGTTGTTTAGACAAGTAGATTTGGTCCTTGTGAATGTGCTACAGTCAGAGCTGAAAATAGAATTGCTTGACTTGCAGGATACTGAGTTTATTTTTCCTCTGGTTGTTCTTGGAGAAGTGAGGAAAGTGAGCAGGAGGCTAGCCCACATGACACCTCGGTATGAATTAAAGTACTCCTCCTCAGACACTGTATTTCCATGTTGAAAGACTATCGTACACAGTACACTGATTCTTCTATAGTAATACTTTGCCTGTCGTCTGCTGGTAACATGTTCTAATAAGTCTACAAATCTGCAGTGTATATACATTGCCCTTTGATGTTGCTATTTTACAGTGCACAACCTGCACAGTTGTACTGATAGTAAATTAAACTTATGTGTCAGATAGAAGCTAGATTAAAAGACCACCAAGGTCTGCTCCAGTTCTAAAATATGAGATGCAGACTTGAAAGCTGCTCCTGCTGCTGCCTTGGTTGCACCAGGATACGATGCCACAGAAAACGCACCAGCTAATGGTGCATGGCTTTGATCTATAGCAGCAGGCCTGAGGGTCGAATAAAAGACCTAAAAGTTTGGATTCTTTGCAGCTGATTGAATAATTGCAAAAACCACAGCTGGTGTCACCCTCCTTGTGCAGTTTCCAGTGTCACAGACATCCCACGTTCAATATCAAAAATCTGGTTAGAACCGGGAGAAGCAAAGCCACTGAGTCCAGTCTGGCATTTTCAGGAGAGAGGACTGACAAAAAGCATATGCATGTCCAGTACTGACTGCCTAGGAGGGAGACAGCTTCCAGGAGAAGAAAGGCCCCGCTTTGCAGCTGGAACACATTAAGCAGGGCAGCGGGCCCTTCTGCTGGGAGGCTCCAGCCACAAAGGTCAGTCTCCCACGCTTCCCTCCACAGACCACTCAGGGCGCTGATGCAGAAAAGGGCGGTGGGGGGGATAGCAAACTGGGAGAGATCCCACAAGGAATCCCTAATTGAAGAAAAGCGCCAGGCTCACGTGTCATCTTTGTAGTCACATATTTTCAAAGAGGAGTATGGCCAGGTGCACTGGGTCTGTAAATCTGTGTAATAGTGCACATTCCTTACAGGGAACCTGCTCAAGTGGGTAACTGACTTTTCTAAGATCTCATAGCTAATGAGGTGACTGGGCTCGGGCAGTGAGAACTCAAGTGTCCTGACACCCCTTCTGATGTCCAACCATACCTGAAAAATTACAAGGTCTGCAGCTTCCAGCTTCTTTTGTTCAGCCACAATATCCGGGCTCAGACGGCCTTCTTTATAAGCTAGAACAGACTCGACAGGATACTGAAAGGTCTCCGGGTCCCTCAGTGTGCCTGCCGCAAGGAAAAAGACAGGTTGGAGCCGGAGGGGCCCAGGCTGGGCCAGAGAACCTGCAGCTGAGATGTGCCACGGAAACCTCTTGAAAGGAGAGAACTGTTCCTACCTGTGATGTCCTTTCTTGAGATGACAGGATTGAAGTTCATGGCATACAGGTCCGACACAGTGACCTCCCATCCCTTCCTCTTCAAGGCCTCCACTGCTGCCTCCTTCATGGCATAGTTGAAGGATGTCTTCTCTGCGTGGGCCAGGACAATCAGTGCTCTTTTGGCTGGTCAGGGACAGCATAGGGAGAAAATCAGTTACCAAGCAGCAAAGCTTCAGGTGCAGGGCGCCCAAACCAGGATCCACAAGGCAAGAGTCAGCTTCAGGGGTGCCTGGCTGGCTCACTTGGCAAAGCAGGGGACTCTTGATCTTGGGGTTGTGAGTTCAAGCCCCACATTGGGCATAGAGATTACTAAATAAATAAAGAAACTTAAAAGAAAAAAAAAAGGAGAGTTGACTTTGTTAGTCAGTAGGGGATGCAGTCACCCACTGAGACCAGAAACATATTTTCTTTTTTTTTTTTAAAGATTTATTTATTTATTTATTTCACAGAGGGAGAGAGATCACAAGGAGGCAGAGAGGCAGGCAGAGAGAGAGGGGGAAGCAGGCTCCCTGCCGAGCAGGGAGCCCGATGTGGGACTCGATCCCAGGACCCTGAGATCATGACCTNGATTTTATTTATTTATTTGACACAGAGAGAGAGATTACAAGTAGGCAGAGAGGCAGGCAGAGAGACAGGGAGAGGAGGAAGCAGGCTCCCTGCTGAGCAGAGAGCCCGATGCGGGCCTCGATCCCAGGACGCTGAGATCATGACCTGAGCCGAAAGCAGAGGCTTTAACCCACTGAGCCACCCAGGCGCCCACATATTTTCTTCTTAAAAAGTACCAACGAATAAAGGATTCATCTTAGCTTAGTGGCTGATTTTTTGTTGGCATATTTAATTGGCCACCTGCATGAAAATGGAATTACCCCCTTAGAAAACTAATGTAAGTGTTAGGAGTCAGGACCATGGTTCCCTTTGTCAAGGGGTAGTGACTGGAAGGGCAGAGAAGGGGCTTTGGGGGCGCTGGCAATGTCATATTTCTTGATCTGGGTGCTGATCACACAAGTCTGTGACAAGTCACTTTGAATTTGTGCACTTTTCAGTGTGTCTATTGTATTCAAAACATATTTTGAGTGGGTTTCTTTCTTTTTTTTAAGATTTATTTATTTATTTACTTGACAGAGAGAGATCACAAGTAGGCAGACAGGTAGGCAGAGAGGAGGAAGCAGGCTCCCTGCTGAGCAGAAAGCCCGATGCGGGCCTCGATCCCAGGACCCTGGGATCATAACCTGAGCCGAAGGCAGAGGCTTTAAACCACTGAGCCACCCAGGCGCCCTCTTTTTTTTTTTTTTTTTTTTCACTATCCCACAAACACACCATGTNGCCCCCCAGGCGCCCTCTTTTTTTTTTTTTTTTTTTTCACTATCCCACAAACACACCATGTAGAGCAAATAAATTCCTGGCAGACTAAAGCTTTAAAGGGAGAATTTGTATAACCTCAAGATACCTCAAGATAGAGAATATTTTTTTAAGAAAGGCTAGATATTCAGAAACCATGAAGGAAAAGCTTGCCAGATAAAGCCATGTGAAAATTAAAAATTTGTGTGTATCAGAAGGCACCATAAACAAAGTCAGAAGACAATCAGCTAGGAGAAGGTACCTGCAACTCTTATCAGAAAGGGTTAAAATCCCAAAGAATGCCTACGAACAGAAAAAGACAATGCAACAGAAAAACAACTCAAGGTCATGAACACTGCTATTCACAGAGGAAGAAATGCAGATGACAAAAAAAGGAGCAAGTGCCCTACTGGGCACTTTAGGGAAGTGCCCTCAGGAAAAGAACATTAAAATGAGATATTATTATTTACCCATCAGATTGGCAAAGCAGGGGCACCAGGTCAGCTCAGTCCGTGGAGGGTGTGACTCTTGATCTTGGGGTCGTGTGTTTGGGCCCCACGTTGGGTGTAGAGATTACTTATAAGTAAAATCCTAAAAAAAAAAAAAAAGATTGGGAAAACAATTTAAGACAAAGAACACTGAGGGCTATTAAGACTGCAGGAACACTGGCACATAAAGACACATAAATCTTTGGGGCACCTGGGTGGCTCAGTTGGTTAAGTGCCTCTTGATCTCAGCTCAAGTCACGATCTCGGGATTGTGAGATCGAGCCCTGCGTCGTCACAGAGCCTATTTAGGATTCTCTCTCCCTCTCTGCTCATTCTCTCTCAAAAAAAAAGAAAAAGAAAAAAAAAGAACACCTAAATCTTTGATCTAGCTCTCCAACTTTGGGAACATAAGGATACATGAACAAGGATGTGTATTGTTCTTTTCCTTGGCAAAAATTGGATACAACCTCACTATTGGGAGTATTTGAATAAATTACGGTACATAGAGACTACAGACTAGTATGTTGTTAACAAGAGTTAACTTATATATATATAGTCACTCAGAAAAAAAGATATCCATGATATATTGTTAGCTGAAGTAAATGAAGTAAATGTGAACCCATTTTTATAAAAGACAAAGAGGGGCACCTGGCTGGCTCAATTGGAGCATGCAACTCTAGATCTTAGAGTCGTGAGTTCAAGCCCCACGTTGGGTATAGACATTACTTAAAAAAAAAAGACAAAGAAACAAACTTCATATATGTGTGCGTAGATTTGCAGTATACAGGTCTGAGGGAAAATTAGTTTTCTTAGCTAAGAGATGGCAAGGAGATAGAGACAGAGGGGAAAGATTTACTTTTTTTCTTGGCCCTGTGTTACTAAAGTTGTTAGAACAAGAATGCGATATAGTCTTACAAGAAGAGCATTTATTTATTTATTTATTTTTAAAGATTTTATTTATTTATTTCACAGAGGGAGAGAGATCACAAGGAGGCAGAGAGGCACAAGGAGGCAGAGAGGCAGGCAGAGAGAGAGAGGGGGAAGCAGGCTCCCCGCTGAGCAGGGATCCCAGGACCCTGAGATCATGACCTGAGCCGAAAGCAGAGGCATTAACCCACTGAGCCACCCAGGCGCCCAAGAAGAGCATTTTTTTAAAGATCTTTTTTTTTTTTTTTAAAGATTTTATTTATTTGAGAGAAAGAGAGCATGAACAGTGGGGAGGAGGGGCAGAGGGAGAGGGAGAAGCAGGCTCCTCTCTAGGAGAACCAGGCTCCTCGCTGAGCAGGGAGCCCGATGGGGGGCTTGATCCCAGGACCCCAGGATCACGACCCAAGCCAAAGGCAGACGCTTAACCAACTGAGCCACCCAGGCGCCCCAAAGTTTTATTTATTTTAAAGTAATATCTATACCCAAGGTGGGGCCCGAACTCATGACCCAGAGACCCAGAAGCCTGTGCTCCTCTGACTGAAACAGCCAGGTACCCCTTTTTCTTCTTTATTTTAACTAAAATATATTTGACACACACTGTTATTTTCATTTCAGGTGAACAACACAGTGACTCTACATGTCTGTACATTAGGCTGTGCTCACCCCAAGTGTAGCTACCACTTGCCAGTCACCACATTATTCTAACACCATGGATTATATTCCCTGTACTGTACTTTTCACCCTTGTGACTTATTCATTCCATAACTGGAAGCCCATATCTCCCACTCCCACTCCACTTCCCTAATTTTGTCCTTCTACCCATCCCACTCCCCTCCGGCAAAGTCGCTTAGGGTTTTTTTTTGTATTTATGGGTCTATATCTTTTTGTTTGTTCATTGTTTGGGTTTATAGATTTCACATACAAGGGAAATACTATTTGCCTTTCTCTGCAAGAATAGCAGTAATTGGTGCTTACTATGTGCTAGGCACTGCTCCAGAGCTTTGCATTCTTTTGCAGTTGCCACGGCAACACTGAGATGGCTACAGTGACTATCCCCATAGGGCGCCTGGGTGGCTCAGTGGATTAAAACCTCTGCCTTCGGCTCAGGTCATGATCTCAGGATCCTGGGATCGAGGCCCGCATTGGGCTCTCTGCTCAGCAGGGAGCCTGCTTCCTCCTCTCTCTCTGCCTGCTTCTCTGCCTACTTGTAATCTCTCTCTCTCTGTCAAATAAATAAATAAAATCTTTAAAAAATAATTTTAAAAATGAGTATCCCCATATCATAGATGGGAACACTGAGGCACAGACAAGTCAAGAAAGTTAACATAGGGGCCCCTGGACGGCTCAGTCTGTAAGTGGCTGCCTTCCATCCAGGTCTTGATCCCAGGGTCCTGGAAGGAAGTCTGCTTCTCCCTCTCTCTCTGCCTGCTGCTTGTATGCTCGCTCTCTCAAAATAATAAATAAATATTTTCTTTAAAAAAAGAAAGTTAATAAAGGGGGTGGAACTGGAGTATTTTTATTTATTTATTTATTTGAAAGAGCGTGACAGCAAAAGGGAGAGAGAGACTCAGAGAACGAGTGGGGGGAGGGGCAGAGGGAGCCTGACGCGGGCGGGACTACATCCGGGACCCTGGCATCAGGACCTGAGCTGAAGGCACACGCTTAACCAACTGAGCCACCCAGGCGCTCCTGTAACTGGAGTAAGTTTAAAATATATAGACAATAGACATAGGGGCGCCTGGCTGGCTCAGTCAGAGAAGCGTGAGGCTCTTGATCTCATGGTTGAGAGTGCAAGCCCCCACGTTGAATGTAAAGATTACTTTTAAAAAGTGTGTGTGTGTGTGTGTATACACACGTGCGCGCGCGCACAACCACGTGCGGGCCGCAGAGGGGAGGGACCAGAGAATGTTAGAGAACGGACTACCCCAGCACCACCGCTGCTAGTAACTGGTATCACTGCCTCGTTTCTTACTCCTCCTAACAGTCGTGCGCACGGCCGGGGGCGGAGCTCCACGGGAGCAGCTGCTCCGCGTTAAGTTCAGCCAGGTGTGGGCTTTCCGCCCCCGGCCGGCCGAGAGCGCCGTCGCCAGGCTCGCTCCTGGCGTCCAAGCTCTGTAAACTCAGAGGCGGAGGAATGTAAGTTTGATACGGGATTTAAATGCTATGAAAGTGCTTTATCGGCTTTGGACGGCCAGGGGAAAGGGGAAGGAGCTCCTGGGGCTGCCTCAACAAACTCCTACTCGCCGCCTTTTTTTTTTTTATCAACTCCAGGACTTCCCACTGTCTGGAGAAATGTGAGTATATTAAGTTCTGACGAGCATTTTCTCTGTGACTTACCTTTGCATTAGTTATATCAATGTTTACTGGATACTGCTTTGCCAGTTTTTTATTCTCTTGGCTTCCTACCTATATATAGATATAAAGGTTTTTTTGTTTGTTTTACTTCTTAGCAGTATCAACAAGCATTTCCTAAGCAGTGAAATATAAAGGCACTAAACGTAAAATGAGAACATCAGGCTATCTATCCTTTACTTTCAAGGAGTTCATCAGCTGTTAGTCACAGGAAGCCTGATACCTTCAAACACAAGCAATGTGAGACAAGACACAAACAGGAAGGACATGTTTGCAAGAAGTATAACCAACAAAGTTCAGTATCTGGAATATATTGATTCCTGGAAACAATACAGTAGGCAAAAAGGTCAAAGGTTCTGCACACACAACAGAACATTCATTTGCGGTCCACAGAGCGGTCGCACTCCTTTGCCAGAGGGAAAGGCTAAACGGGAGAGTCTCTGCCCCACATCATCACGCCAAGTCACTCGTCAGGTCCTTTTCCATGGACAAACCTGCGGTCTTTGGACTTGAAGGGGTCAGTGGCCCTTCTTGCCACTTAACTAGCTACATGACAAGTTTGATTTTCTCAGGATTTACCCTGAGAAGGGAAATAAGACAGGCACACAAAAAACTAACAGCGTTAGCCTGACAGGGGAGACCAGGGACAATATTCCTGACGAAAACTGTTCACTTCAGGGCTGGCCGAGGAGGAAAGGCTTCAGAGGAGCCACCACCGAAGGAGAGGTTTTAAAGACAAATGGTGTTACCATCAGTCATTCTAATTTAACATTCATTTCTGCTTGTCAGGTACATCATTGACCTAACAGAAGCCATTGCTTGTCCCACAGCTGAGCCTGTCCTCGTTGATGCAACTCTCCTCAGATTTCAGTCCCTGCTTGAAATACGCTCCCCTTCTGTCCTTCTCTGTGTCCTAAAATCCCTCATTCCTTCCCCACCGGCTTTTGTGTTCTCTATCCACCCCAGTCAACTTTTTTTCTCCCTCTCCAATGCTCCTGTTCTCACTAACCCATCCTCTCAGCCTCTCCACCAGGCTTGAGTGAGCACCTCCTACCCACTGGGCACTGCTCTGGGCATTTGGGATACACCAGTGTGCAAAAATACACACATCTTTTTTTTTTTTCTGTAGAGCATACATTCTGGTGGCCAAAGCATCCTATTTCAGGGGACCTGACCTCTGTCCTCATCTAAGGGTCCCACATTCCTACAATTCTCTGCCTTCAAACCCAATCCAAAACCAAGTCTTCACAAACATTCCAGGCTGCACTGTACTCTATCCAGCTGCAGTTTCATTCAAGACCGACATAGAACTTAATGGCAGAGAAAAATAAAGCTGGAAGAGAAAGAAAGGGGTCGTGGCACTTTGTTTTAAACGTAAAGCATGTCTAGATATCTTTACCAGTAAAAGATACATTACCCACACGATCATTCTGGCAGGAAGAATAAACAATCAAGGAAAACCAACACTAATAGAGAATAAGGGCAAGCATAAGTTTGTGCATTCTGTTTCTGCCTCCTGGGTTCCTTGAGTTCCTGGAGGAACACGTGTGTGCCAGTCAAAGGCACCTCGTGGTTGCAACAAACGCTCTGGATGCACAGAATATTCTGTAACATCGGAAAATCAGGAACTAGCTCTTGCCCTGTATTAGAGGAGGGAGTGCCAGTGCCCTGAGGACAGCTTCGAATGAAGTAGGACCCCTAAGGTGCATGCAGGAATCCTTGTCAGCTGCAATGCAGTCTCTCCCAACCACTTCTCTAGATTTCTAGAAACTCCAGGTGGGGTTCCAATCCCCGGGTCAGGCCTTTTCACAGAGATTCTGATCCTAGTTTGTCAACCGCAACAGCAAGTTCATCCCCTCACTTGCTTTGGGAAGATGAGATTCTCTGCATGTGTGTTTTCAGAAAACAGAACTAGGTTCAGAGGGAAGGAAATTGCAAGAAGGTGGAGTTCTGTCCCAGTTGGAGAAATGGCTTCTTAAATGGTAGCACTGTCCCATCTGGGAATGAGGCTCTCTAGGAAAGAGCTTCCACCACCTGGAGGCATTGCTGCTGGGGTGTCTTTGAGGCCAGGCGTGCATCAGGTAAACTTGGGGTGACCCGTAAGGTCCCCCTCAGGTAGATGGTGGAGAGGGGAGGCTCTGTCATTCCCAAGGGTCACAATCCAAACTGTCCCCTGGCCAGGCAGCCTGGGGCTGGTCTCTATCCAACTAAAGGGAACAACTTCCCTAGCTCCAGCCATCACCGGATCTTTTAATTTTCCTCCAGTAGCAGAGAATTCACCTTTTTAAATGAAATCATCTATATGTACTGTAAATAGTAGCAACTTTACCAAAGTGTTTTAAATTCTGTGGGGCCAAACAAGGTGTGCCACTGGGCCAAGATTTGCCCTCGGACGACAGGTTTCCAGCCTGTTTTGGAAGGGATTTTTTTGCTTCCGAGGTCAAGTCTCTTTCAACCGCCCACCCCAGTTTGTGCGAATGGGGTAGAAACAGGAGTTCCCCTTCCCGCAGTGTCCGGTTGGGGCTCATCCCGGGATCCAAAATGCCTTTGCTTTACAAGCCCCTCGGAGCTCCCGCGGACAAACGAGGGCCTGTGCTCCGGAGCGCGGCGAGGCACTCACCAGCCAGGGCTCCGGCGGTGCGTTGATTGGGGGCGCTGTTGGTTGTCAGGGCCTCGCCGCTGCAAAGTCGTCGCGGCGGAGTGGAGTACAAGGTCTTCAGGCAGAGGCTGGGGCTCCGGGGTGCCCCGTGCAGAGCGCCCGCCACTTTATAGCTCCCCGCGCCCGGCCCACTGGAGCGGGGCCCGCCGGGGCGGAGCCGGCCTCTGGGACCTTGGGGCGCAGGGCGGGGCGCGCCTGGGCTGCGGTTCTGGAAAGGGCTGGAGTAGGGACTAACCCGGCGTGGAAGAAGGGGGAAAAGGGGCCCGGAAGACGCAGAGTGGGGACGGGAGGGCGCGGCTAAAGGGTTTGGGTGCGGGTGGGAGGCCTGCCCATCCGGACTCTGTCCAGAAACCACCTGGGGACACCAGGGGGCCAGTTCCTGGTGGAGTCCCGGCGCGCCCTGGTGCCTCTCCCAGCCTCGGGAAAGCGCCTTCGCACGGAATGGGGTTAGACGGGGAGGAGGGTGTACAGGGTTGTGGTCCTTAAGCCTCAAATTCGCTGAGTCACTGTGACTGTGGACTTTGATTTTGATGCCTGGGGTAGCCTGGGTTACCTGTTCCAGGGAAAGGGAATTCGTTTCTTCCTTGGCACGGTTCAGTTTCTGCCCTCAGGGGTCCCGGAAGATGCATTTCCCTTAGTGCCAACGCCTGCTCCTCAGAATTGGAAATCCCTGGATTGGTTTTGTGCCCCAGGAGCTCTTCCTGGGGGTGATAGCAGTTAACAGGGAAGCATTTAAGAATAGCCAAGACAAATGAAGGTGGAGTGACTTTACAAACAGCCCTGCTTGGGGCAATTGAACATTGCAGAGAGAAAAGTTCTCAGTCCCTACCAAGTGAAAGTTAAAGTCTTCATCCTACAGTTTTTATTGTGCTTGTTTTAGTCTGCTTTGCAGATACTGAATTTTTTTTTAATAAATTGAAAGTTTGTGGCAACCTCGCATTGAACAAATCTGAGGGCACCCTTTTCCCAACACCATTTGCTCATTTTGTTTCTGTGTCACATTTTGGTAATTCTTGGCAACATTTTAAATATGTTCATTATATTTGGTGTGGTGATCTGTGGTCAGTGATGATAACTCCTTGAAAGCTCATATGATTAGCTTTTTTTAACAATGGAGTATTTTTAGGGTTGCCAGGGTGGCTCAGTGGGTTAGATGCCTGATCCGGGAGTCCTGGAATCCAGCCTGGCTGCAGGTTCCTTGCTCAACAGAGAGCCTACTTCTCCCTCTGCCCCTTACCCTGCTTGTGCTCGCTCACTCTCTCAAATAAGTAAATAAAATCTTAAACATGCACACACACAATGAAGTATTTTTAAGTTAAGGTATGTACATTGTTAGATATAATGCTATTATACACTTACTAGAGTAAGTGTGGGGTAAACATAATTTTTATATGCACTGGGAAACCAAAAAAAAAAAATTGATGTGACTTGCTTTATTGTGGTTGTCTGCAACCAAACTCGCAGTATCTCTTAGGTATGCCTGTGCTACCAAAGCAGAAGGAAAAAGAAATAGAACTTTAAAGCGTAACCATCAGAAAAATTAGAAATGAAAACTAAGAAAATTCAGAGGGAAGGGAGATGGAAGGTACATGCTTAGGGTAGGGTTTGCAAAATTGAAGGGTGTGCTAAAAAACTCAATAGTTAAGATAAAAAACTATCTTTAAGTCTGTTTTTTTTTTCTTTTTAAAGGTTTTATTTTTTAAATAATCTGTATACCCAATGTGGGGATTGAGAGTTGCAAGTCGCCTTGTCAGGGCAAGCCAGGCACCCTGATAAACAACTCTTTAACACAATGATTTTTGAAAATCATTTTGCAGAAAAAAGTCATGACAATCAAAATATACAAATGTTAGGGGCACCTGGGTGGCTCCGTCATTAAGTGTCTGCTTTGGGCTTGGGTCATAATCCCAAGGTCCTGGGATCGAGCCCCCCATCGGGCTCCCTGCTCAGCAGGGAGCCTGCTTCTCCTTCTCCCTTTGCTGCTCCCCCTGTGTGTGCACCCTTTCTTTCTCTCTGTCAAATAAATAAACAAACAGAATCTCATAGATATATATATATATATATATATATAAATGTTAAATAAAGATTAGTATAAGTGCCAAGCCATGTTGAGCCTAGAGAAAAATGAGGATTCACTTAATACCAATTCATTTTTTATTTTGTTAAAAAATAAAATTAAGGAGTGCCTGGGTGGCTTAGTCATTAACTGCCTGCCTTTGGCTGTGGTCATGGTCTCAGGGTCCTGGATTGAGACCCACATCGGGCTCCCTGCTCAGTGGGGAGCCTGCTTCTCCCTCTGCCTGCTACTCTGCCTGTTTGTGCTCACTCTGTCAAGTAAATAAATAAAATCTTAAAGAAAATAAAAATTAAAAAGTAATAATAAAATTCAACTGAGTACATTTGGAAGAGGCTTTATTCAATGATTCATGAATCAGGCAGCATCCAGTCTAGCAGGTAGAATGAGGGTCTGTGGAGCTGTACAAAATGAGAGACTTCCATAGGCAGAAAGGAGTGGAAACAAGGAAGTTACACTTTGTGAAAAGTGGATTGGTTTCTTTCAAGATTACGTTCCTTTAGGGGATGGTGGGAGTCTACCTAACTATTGCTGATCAGGCTGTTTTTTGACTGATTTACTTAAGATTCCGGTTCAGGGTGAGCAGAACTGCAAGTCTGTTCGGGAACATGGGGCTAAGCATAAGTGACTCCATTTTGGGTCTGTTGTTTTGTTTTTAACAATTGCCCCTTTCAGTTAGACCCTCAGCCTAAGAGATGTGATTTAAAAGTCCAAGTTTTTAGGGATGTCTCAGTCGGTTAAGTGTCTGCCTCCAACTCAGATCATAATCTCTGGGTCCTAGAATCAAGCTCTGCCTGGGCTCCCCGTTTGCTGCCCTCCCCCTTCTTCTTCCCCCCCCCCACCAGCTCATGCTCACTCACTCTCGCTTGCTGTCTCTCTCTCTCATAAATAAATAAAATATTTTTTAAAAATATGCAAGGCTTTAGTCCTATTCCCAGCTATTCTCTGGAAGTTTTTGCTGAATCTGTAATTCACAGGTCACACAACAGTGGGCTCACATTCTTTAAATCAATTATTCTCTTGGATTCTATTCTGATGTTTTAATCTTAGGGAGATCATTTGCTCAGTGGTGGAGGGCCGAAAATATGCTCTAAAGCTTTTGAGAGAGTTTAGCACACTGAGGTGACTATGGTTATCACGAGCAATATAATGCCGAATGTCTGGAGTGCACATAAGAACCATGGCCCCCAAGACCCAAGCCAGTCAGAATCAAATAGGTCAAAGAAAGACCCCAATTGCAGGAGTCACTTTTTATAGCCAACTGACTTAATCAGTGGTCTTATGCAGCTGAGTCTCAACTTCTCAAGAATTGTCCGCCGGAGTAGAGCACATGGTGTCGGCGATCACGCAAAAACCTCTTGCTCAGGGGCACTTGGGTGGCTCAGTCATTAGATGTCTGCCTTCGGCTCATGTCATGATCCCTGGGTTCTGGGGTCCAGCCCCGAATTGGGGTCCCTACTCTGCCGGGAAGCCTGCTTCTCCCTCTCCCCCTTTGGTGTTCCCTCTCTCACTGTATCTCTCTGTGTCAAATAAAGTCTTTAAAAAAACAGAAAACAGGGCGCCTGGGTGGCTCAGTGGGTTAAAGCCCCTGCCTTCGGCTCAGGTCATGATCTCAGGGTCCTGGGATCGAGGCCCATATCGGGCTCTCTGCTCAGCAGGGAGCCTGCTTCCTCCTCTCTCTCTCTACTTGTGATCTCTGTTTCTCTGTCAAATAAATAAATAAAATCTTTAAAAAAAAAAAAACAGAAAACAAAAAAAACCTTTTGCTCAGCTAAAAGATCATCAAGGGTTCTCCTCTTTTCAGGAATGATGTTGGCCAGAGAGACTAGGGATTTCTATAGGGCAGCCAATGCTTTAAGCAGCAGATTCTGCAATATCTTCAAGAGTTAAGGAGAGGGTCCTGATCATAGCCTCATTGGCACTTACCTTAACCAGGACAGGACAGTAGGGGTCCGCCACGGTAAATGAATTTTGAATCATGAGTAACTCTCTGTAATTCCCATTTGAATCTGTGACTAGAAACTGGAAAGGTGACAGTCAGTAAAACTGAAGGGTCTGCAGACTACACGGGCGGTTTATTCTGGTTACCCTCACCTTGTGTCCCTTTCTTTGAACAGAGACACAAGTTTCCCCCTGATTTGGGGTCGCTAACCAGAGTCCAGGAAAGGGTCCAGGGTTAGGGAGCCTAGCATGATAAAAAAGTGGCTGAGTTTGTTTCAGAGAAACTGAGGTATTGGGAATCAGGGAAAAGTTGTAACAGGCAGATCTACCAGATCACTAGCTTGGTGGCAAATCTGACAGTTACTTGGAGGTTGGATTACCACCCCTCTCCCCACACACCTGGAGTGGCCTAAGCTAGGCGAACAATGGCATCACCTTTCCAGGCCAGAACAAAGCAAAAGGTGAACAAAAGAATCATCCAGACTTCATGGTGTAAGAATTAGGAGAAGGATGGTCAGAGAGGGAAGGAAGGACGCAAACAATGTCAGACCAATGTCAGTTACTTCTTTTCTTCCTCAATTTGATTTTTTTTTTTTGAGGTCTCTGGTGTTTGCACAGGGCCAGGTACCAGGTGATACCTTCTTCAGCTGTGAGATGTGTACCCCAGGTTTGACACTTTGCAACTGGGCGGCAGGGTCAGTGGTCAAGAGTACTTGGTAGGGTCCTTCCTGTGAATCTTCATTTTGCAAAAGCATCAGAGTAAAACAGGAACTGTCTGTAAATGACAAAAGACTTTATTTTTTTTAAAAGATTTTATTTATTTATTTGACACACAGAGAGAGAGATTACAAATAGGCAGAGAGGCAGGCAGAGAGAGAGAGGAGGAAGCAGGCTCCCCGCGGAGCAGAGAGCCCGATGCGGGCCTCGATCCAGGACCCTGAGATCATGACCTGAGCCGAAGGCAGAGGCTTTAACCCACTGAACCACCCAGGCGCCCAACAAAAGACTTTAAACTGTCCGTGGTTAAACATCTGATGAGAGTTCATTATAATAGAATTGACAAGGACATTTGGTTATTTCTGTGATACACAGTATTTTAAGATCATAACTGGAATTATGACTGATAACATTGTTCTAGGACTGGGGCGCCTGGGTGGCTCAGTTGTTAAGGGTCTGCCGGTATATATATACAATGGAATACTATGCAGCTATCAAAAGAAACGAAATCTTGCCATTTGCAATGATGTGGATGGAACTAGAGGGTATTACACTGAGCGAAATAAGTCAATCAGAGAAAGACAATTATCATATGATCTCTCTGATATGAGGAACTTGAGGGGCAGGGTTAGGGGTCGTGGGGAGTAGGGAGGGAAGAATAATGAAACAAGATGGGATGGGGAAGGAAACAAGCCGTAAGAGACTCCTAATCTCACAAAACAAACTGAGGGTTGCTGGGGTGTGGGAGGATAGGGATAGGGTGGATGGGTTATGGACATTGGGGAGGGTTTGTGCTATGGTGAATGCAGTGAAAGGTGTGAGCCTGATGATTCACAGACCTGTACCCCTGGGGCAAATAATAAAAAAAAATAATTAAAAAAATATGTCATGCTATACTTAACAACGGACAATTCTTCTGACTTTATTATCCCTTCCTGTTAGAAAAGTCAACAGAATTTATTCCTTTTTCCATACAAAATAGGAAGTAATAATCACTAATTTACTGACCAGGCAGCAAGACCTGTGCTGAATACACTTACATGTATTAACTCATGCTAATCCTCCACACAGCACTCTGAGGGAAGTGCTATTATAATTCTCATTTTTAAAAATAGATTTGAGATATGTAAGACTTGATACTCACCCATTTAAAGGGGAGAGTATGATGGCTTTTAATAAATGTGTAGAGTTTTGCAATGGCCACAGTAATCTTTTTTTTAAAGATTTTATTTATTTATTTATTTATTTATTTTTAAAGATTTTATTTATTCATTTGACACAGAGAGATAGATTACAAATAGGCAGAGAGGCAGGCAGAGAGAGAGGAGAGAGGAGGAAGCAGGCTCCCTGCTGAGCAGAGAGCCCGATGTGGGCCTCGATCCCAGGACCCTGAGATCATGACCTGAGCCGAAGGCAGAGGCTTTAACCCACTGAGCCACCCAGGAGCCCTATTTATTTATTTGACAGAGAGAGAGATCACAAGTAGGCAGAGAGGCAGGCAGAGAGAGAGGAGGAAGCAGGCTCCCTGCTGAGCAGGGAGCCCGATGCGGGGCTTGATCCCAGGACCCTGAGATCATGACCTGAGCCGAAGGCAGAGGCTTTAACCCGCTGAGCCACCCAGGCGCCCCTTCACAGTAATCTGATCTTAGCACATTTTCATTACTCCTAAATAAACCTTGTACCCATTAGCACCTCCATTTCTCCTGCCTGTGCCCCCCTCTTTGGTCCTAGGCAACAACTAATCTACTTTCTGTTTCTATGGATTTGCCCATCCCAGGCATCTCATATAAATAGTATACACTATGTGGTCTTTTAACTATCTTCTTTCACTTAGCCTAATGTTTTCAAGGTCCATCCATGTTGTAGCAGGTAACAGTACTTCATTCATTTTTATTACTGAATAACATTCTATTGTATGGATGAACCACATTTTGTTTAACCTCTCATTGGTTGGTGGACATTTGGGTGGTTACCACCTTTGGCTGTTATGAATAATGGTACTATGATCACATGTGTCTAAGTTTTTGCATGGACATGTGTTTCTGTTTCTCTTGGGTAGAAGTTCAGGGATTGAATTTCTGATTACATGTTGTTTAACATCTGAGAAACTGCCAAACTGTTTTCCAGGGTATCTGCACGATTTTGCATTCCTACCAGCAAAGTAGGAGTGTTAGAATTTCTCCTCACCCACACTTGCTGTTGTCTCATTGATTATAGCCATCCCAGTGTGTGAGAAGTGGTATCTCATTGTGGTTTTGAGTTCCATTTTCCAAATGACTGGTGATATTCAACATCTTTTCATGTTATTCTTGGACATTTATATATATTCTTTGGAGAAATTTTTATTCATTTTCTTTGCACATTTTAAAATTAGGTTGTCTTTTTTATTACTGAATTGTAAGGGTCCTTTGTACAAGTTCCTTCCTTCCAAGTAAGCTCTACACACAACATGGTATTTGAACTCACAACCCCGAGTTCAAGAATCACACACTCTACCACCTGAGCCAGTCAGGCACCTCCTTTATACAAGTTCCTTATCAGATACATGAGTTGCAAATACTTTCTCCCATTCCTTGAGTTGTCTTTTTATTTTCTCAGTGGTGTCTTTTAAATCATATGTTTTTAATTTTGATGAAGTCTAACTTAAGATCCTTTTATCACTTCTGCTTTGGTGTCCTATATAAGAAATCATTGCCTAACCCTAGACTTATACCTGTTTTTTTTTTCCTTTTATCTGTGAGGCTTTTTTTTTTTCTTTTTAAAGATTTTATTTACTTGGCAGAGAGAGACTTAGCGAGAGAGGGATCACCAGCAGGGGTAGTGGGAGAGGGAGAAGCAGGCTTTCTCCGAAGAGCAGGGAGCCCAATGCGGGGCTCGATTCCAGGACACTGGGATCATGACCCGAGCCAAAGGCAGACGCTTAACAACTGACTGAGCCACCCAGGCGCCCCAAGAGTCAGAATTCTTGAGCCCAGCTCCAGATCAGCGGCCAATGCTCTTCTCTTTGACTTCTGGTTGCATCTGTCACAACATAGGTTTCAGCTGCATTGCCTTAAAGGTCGGTCCCTCCAGCTTTAATTTGCTGTCAGTTTAAAAATTGTACAGTTCCCAGGGGGTTCTCTGAGCGGACCTTTCCCTGGAGAATGTATGTACCAGCCTTGCATGTTGACTGAAAACCGTGTCCTCAAGGTCTCTCCCACATCATCAGGGAGCCGACAGCACTGATGGTCTTCATTATCTAGAAATAAAAAAGCAGAGGTAGGAGAAACCTCAGGAGTCCCCCATCCTCCTCCTGACAAAAGAAGACAAACATCCTCATTAGTCACCTTAGCAGGTGAATGCCTCCACGAGGCTACCGCTGAAAGGCATAAGAAGTCCCTAAAGCCCCCTTGCTGTGGATGATGGACTTGGTGCAGCAGCTCGGGGCCACATGGGCCTGTCTGGGGACCTGGGCATCTGTTGTCCTCAGTGGTTCCCGTGGCTACCAGCCACGAGTCCCTGGAGGGAACAGGTCTTTGGTGTTAGGGGATTAATGTTCTACTGTAAACTTCCTCCCCTCTTGTCCCCCGGCCCCAGTCATAAGGGTACAGAACGTGCACTGTTAGGTGGACTTCTGTGTTCCTGTGTGTTCTGCTGGAACTTTGTCATGTTATATATTGTCAGATAGGCCATTCTCTATTGGGCTTAGGCAGCTATAGGTAAACTGAAATTTCTCTTGAAATGGCATGCATGTGTTGTGAAGAGATATTATCTGATAGAGCAAATTGAGTTCTGGTGTCAGATCACTGAGTTTAAAGTATAGAACGGGGGTGGGGGGGAGGGATGGGGCACCGGGGTCATTGGCATCAGGTCACTGGCTCAGTCATTGGGCATCTGACTTTGGCTTAGGTCATGATCCCAGGGTCCTGGGATCAAGCCCTGCGTCTGGCTCCATGCTCAGCGGGAAACCTTCTTCTCCCTCTCCCACTCCCCCTGCTTGTGTTCCCTCTCCTGCTGTGTCTCTGTCAAATAAATAAAATCTTTATTTTTTAAAAAGATTTTATTTATTTACTTGACAGAGATAGACACAATGAGAGAGGAAACACAAGCAGGGGGAGGGAGAGAGGGAGAGGGAGAAGCAGGCTTCCCGCCAAGCAGGGAGCCCGATGCAGAGCTTGATCCCAGGACTCTGGGATCATGACCTGAGCCGAAGGCGGATGCTTAATGATGAGCCACCCAGGTGCCCAAAATAAATAAAATCTTTAAAGAAAAATAAAGCATAAAAGGGACCCCATTTTCAATGCTTGATTCTTTTTGTCCCACGTCCCGGTAGTAACTCTTCAGCTCTGGCACAAACACCTTCAGGGGGAGGGAACTCATTTGTAATTTCCAAGAACAAACTACCAGAAAAGTTAGGGAAAAGCATTCCCTGTCTCTTGATTATTTTCTCCAGACTGGTGTGAGTCATGCATTCAATTCTACAAGCATTTATTAAACATCATTCAAGAACCTGGCAATGAGCCTCATGAAGGGTGTAGGAAGATAAACCCCACCCAGTTCCCAAGTTTGCAGACATGTGAACAGCTCATTACTGCAGTGTGGTAAATTTTCACCACGCCTCTGTGTCATCACAGGTCCCAGAATAACAGTCTCATTGTTGTCTTAATAATGCAGAAAGTTTGCATTTATGAGAATTTACTTCCAAACACGTGAACACACAAACACAGTGAGCTGGACCTGGCAGTCATTTCCACTGTAACTATCTCCCTGTCCACCTGTACTGGGGTGAAAATAACTAGTACGTGTGGGGGCTATTCCTCCAGATGTCCCAGAGTTTTGCATTTGCTGCTTGATCGTGGATAACAGTGATACTCTTTCCTAAGGTGTGTTTTGGGAATGTCACTAACAGTGCTATTAACTAATCTTGTATTAAAGAAGATAGTAGTATAGAATTGATCTGGGGACCCAGAGGGGGTCCCGCAGGACTAGACAAGAGGATCCTTGGCTTCATGCAGGAGAGAAATCAAATGTGAGTCCACAGAGCTTACTGAAGTTAGAGAATAGATAGTGTGTCTGGGATACGTGGAAAGGCAAGGAACATGAGTTTCCTCTTGGTTCAAATATAAGGATTGTAATCCAGTGTACGTGTGCTGTCAGGCATCCAGGAATCTGTTAGAACAAAGTCGAGAGCCCAGGTGTACTTCGTTGGAGCCAGAGGGTCTTGGCATAGAGGTGTCTAGCCCCAGTAGTCTGGAATATGCATATGATGGCTTTGTGGGGTCCTTCTCATCTGGCCCTTCCTTAGATGTTGTTGAATCTAGAGAAGTCATTAACTCCTTGTTCCTTACAAGGAGGACATTCTGAGCCTTGTGTAAAGTGGGGTGGGGTGCAGGTCCTGGAAAGAATAGAAGCAGGAAGAAGGAGCAAAGAGCAGATTTTTATGGGGTCCTTCAGTTTCCCTGTCTCAGAATTATCTTATTATTAATAACTAAAAGTGTCAATCAAGGTGGCCAGTAGGATTTGGGTTAAATATGAGTTTCACATGTCCTGAACTAGCAATCAAAACTTTCAAGGATAACTTATATACAAGTTTTAAACTCTTAAAACTTCAAGTCCTAAGGGCCTAAACCCTGGACTTAACTTGCTATGCATGTACTTAGAACATTTTATCCTCTTGTATCTGCTCCCAAGTTTATTTCAAAGACACTTGTATGCATCTCTACAATTTGTGGTTGTCACTAATGGCTATTCACCAAGTATTTCTAACTTCCTGCCTTCCAGCTGTTGATCGGGATGCATTTCTTGATCCTATCTGGGTGAGTGGGGCCACAGTACTAGCTCTGGCCTGTGAACTGTGAGAAGCTTTGTCCTGAGGTTTGCTTTGCTGGATGGGACCAGAGCAGCCTTTTGGTTCTAGAGATAAGGGAGGTGAGGAGGAGTGGGAACATATGGAATTTTCCTTTTTTGGTACCTGTGTCTAGGTATAGGTAACCCATTGGTTAGGACTTAGGACTTAGGGATATTTTGTGGTGGGTCGCCTGATGGGCCTGTTTGTATGTAGTGGTGAGGTTGGGGGACCCTATGGGTCGTTCTACCTGACTCAGGTTTCTGTTGTTCAAGCTGGTTGCCTAAAATTGGCCTCTATATTGGGCACATGGGTGTTATACTACCTGCTGCTTTTCTGTAAGTCTGACAGTGTGAGGAGAAATAGAAATGGACTCTTATGGGGTCTCACCCCTCCTGCCCTCTCCTCCGGCACCCTGGACAGCAGCCACATCAGCCAGCCCGTCAGCTGGCACCCCCAGTGAGTTTCATAGAGATGGAGGGCAGGAGAGCCAGTGTTCACCCTGTTTCTTATGGTCTCCACTGGTCCATTTGTTGCATAAAAGCAGATGGACTAAGCTTAAATCTTGGTCTGGACATTCACAAGCTGTGTGACTTTAAGGCATTGAATCTCATGTAGAGGATGATGGCTGTTCACAGCACCTACACCTCGTGACAATGTCCTGCCCAATAAATGGATAAACGTGGATTACATACTCAACTCAGAGCCCGTAACATGGTGAAATGCTTGAATTGGTAGCTTTTCATGACAGAGTGATAAAAACAAGGAAGATCTCTATGGATGGATATGGATTGATTTCACTGAGCCAGCCAAGCATCCCTATTACTATTAGTTTAAGAAAAAAGTTGGGGCACCTGGCTGCCTTGGTCAATGGAACACGGGACTTTTGATCTCAGAGTTGTGAGTTGAAGTCCCACATTGGGTGTAGAGATTACTTAAAAATAAAATCTTAAAAAAAGTTGCAGAACAAAACAAGGATGAAGTAGAAACAGAAGAGACCAATGGCCTGTATCTGTTAAAGTGAAACAGGAGGGGAGGGAATGGCATCTAGCTCTAAGTACACCTTTTGGTTTTTACTTTTAAAACTTTACTTATTTAAACAAACAAACAAACAAAAGAATGGGAAAAACCTTGTTAATGTTTTTGGTTTAAATTCAGTTTAACTATATGCCAAATGGGTAAAATAACCATACAAGAAAAAAACCTAATCAAGGAGCTTTTGAAGATTTACACACACACACACACACACACACACACACACACACAAAAGTATATATATGTATATGCGTATATATATATATACACACACATACTACATATATTTTTTTGTATATATATTATCAATGTATAAAGAACTTGGAAAAAGTCTCGTACTAGCTTCATATCCCAAGTAATCAAAGTTAGCGTCATTTAACATGAGACCTTATATACCTACCATTCATGGAACATTCCTGACCAGTGTTTCCCCCTAAATTTGCTTGAGGTTATGCAATCTGGAGGGACATTTAAAGAATGTGGTTTGTACTATTAAAAATGTCAACTGCAGGGGCACCTGGGTGGCTCAGTTGGTTAAGCATCTGCCTTCGGCTCAGCTCATGATCCTGGTGTCCTGGGTTTGAGTCCCACATTGGGCTCCTTACTCAGGGGGAAGCCTGCTTCTCCCTCTGCCTAAAGCTCTCCCTGCTTGTGCACTTTCTCTGATAAATAAAATCTTTATAAAAAAAAGTCAACTGCACAAGACATAGGTTAAAATTGTTCAGGCATGCCTGGGTGGCTGAGTGTCCAACTCTTGGTTTCAGCTTGGGTCATGATTGCAGGGTAGTGGGACCGAGCCCCATGTCAGGCTCCACACTCAGCATGGAGTCAGTTTGAAACTCTCTCCCTCTGCCCCTCTCTAAAATACATCAATCTTTAAGAAGTGTTCAGAACTGGGAGGAAATAATAGGAAGGATGGTGGAACAAACTGGAAAAAACTGAGTTCTGCTCTCCATCAGTAATAGCAATATATCAGTGTTGTTTCCTAAATTGATGCAAAAGAAAATCCTTTTCCTAGGAGATTCTTGGCACACTCATATGTGTAGTAAGAGAAAAACAAGGCTAAGTAAGAGTGAATCTAGGCTAAAGGCTGTAGCAGTTCAGTATATTGAACTCTCCTAAATGACTGATATGCTTCAGAGTAAGTTTTTTTTTTATATTTTATGTATTTATTTGACAGAGAAAGAGAAAGCACACACACAGAAGCAGGGGGAGGCAGGTAGAGGGAGAAGTAGACTCCTCACAGAGCAGGGAACTTGACATGGGGCTGGATCCCAGGACTCCAGAATCATGACCTGAGCCGAAGGCAGATGCTTAACTGAGCCACCCAGGCGCCCCAAGAATAAGTTTTAAAAAAGAAAAAAATAGTTGTTCTTGTTTTATTATAACAAACTTAGTATATTTTCTTGTAAAAAAAAAAATCTAAATCCTTGAGACTTGAGTATACAGCTTAAGTGTTACCTTCCAATTACCTAACAAGCAAACATTTGGTGACTTAATGAAAAGGCAAAGGAGCTTATAACCACATTTATTAGAAAAAAATTTTTTTTAAAGATTTATTTATTTGACACAGAGATAGATTACAAGTAGGCAGACAGGCAGGCAGAGAGAGAGGAGGAAGCAGGCTCCCTGCTCAGCAGGGAGCCCGATGTGGGCCTCGATCCCAGGACCCTGAGATCATGACCTGAGCCGAAGGCAGAGGCTTTAACCCACTGAGCCACCCAGGTGCCCTTATTAGAAAAATATTATCAGCTGGAAATTCCTTTCTTTGAATGCTGAGGATGCACTCCATGGCACTGTTTTTTCTGTTTTCATCAAATTCCACTCAACATGGCAGGAATCCTGGCTGTCTGGATGCTCACAGGCCAAGGGATGGCCCAGTTCTACTCTGAACCCAGCCTGACCCATCCCAGGGAGTTAGGAAGCAGCACTGCTTAAGCCAGGCCTACTGTCTGTACCCGGAGGGATCTGGAGCCTGACAGCTGGGGAAACGAGGCACCTGAGCGCCTCAGCAGCTGCAGTAGCAATCCTGTTGGCCCGTGGAGCTTGCACTTCACCTCTTCTTCACAAACTTCTTTCTGGAAGCATTGGGATTTAACCGCCTCCTCCCTGCTCCCAAGGTGTTGTCTCGGATCTGCAGGGTAGCCGACCGGCTGGAGATGTCATTCTCTGCAAAGGGAGATACCCCAGCTATGTAGTCAGGGGCAAACACGTCCGTTTTCTGCCTGGCCTTTCGGGAGAGTCTCAGCTGTGGGAAGCGCTGGTCCTCGGTCAGATGGGGGTTGATGGCGTATTTGCCCCCTTTGGGAGTGGGAAGTGAATACTGCAAACAAGATAAGTAAAGACCATGAGGCAGGGCACCCTCTTCAAACACATCAGATCCTATTAATGTCAAGTTTAATGACCACTCTGGATGCAGGGAGATGACATCAGTGGAGTTTATCATTCACTGCTACTGGTGCTGTGACTACAAGCCCTCAGCTAGCAATGGAGTTAACCTCCAAACACAGAACTCTACTAAGCAGGTACCATTTTCACTGGTGTGGGTAACTCTGAAACAAGTATTCTAGGATTGAGTGAATAAATAATTATGGAAAATGGTGTCATGTATCAGGGAGGGCTAGCATGAACTCTGCTGGGTTGAAATGGAACTTACAAACTCATTTTAAAATACAGATATATAATAGAAAATATTCCTATGTATATAAATATACATATACATATAAATATACAACGCGTCGGTTGACAATCTCTATCCATTGTGGGCTGAGACATCTCCGACCCCCTAGGGCAAGGAGCCCACCCTGTGCTCAGTTCTCTGCTTCAAAACTCCACTCTCCATAAGGAATCACAGGAATGGCTGATTCCAGGGCTGGGATGGAACTAGAAGAGCACCAGACCATCTTGTGCCACAGGTAAGGCCAGGTTCAAAGAGTCAGCAGGACAGTTACAGCCAAGCCTTTCCTGGTCCTCTCTGTGGGTTCTGATCCTGGTGCTAAGGGGTCTTGCTCTCCCAGCCGCAGGCCTGGCTGCAAGGGGAGCTGGAGAGCTGCCACTCACCCGGAGGCCCCGAGGGTTCAGCACCTTCGGGTTGCGCGAGAAGTGCATGTGTAGGCTTCCATCATCGCTGATGGTCACAGACACTTTCTTCAGGGTCTTGTTTCCACAATGTGAACAGAACACTCGACTCATGTCAGATGTGGTCCTGGAGACAGAAAAGTAAAGTCTTGGCACGGAAGCCACAGGCGGCAAACCCCGTCCCCATAGCACAAGGTGAGTCACGACTGTCAGAGGAGGAGGAGGAAGCGACAGGAACAGAGAAGGCTGACAGCCCCTGATGCGTCACAGACCACGGCCACCCAGTCTCATGCCGCCGAGACCAGCAAGCCATCACCGCGCTGCGCCGAGGGCAAAGGTGGACGAAGTGACACAGGCAGGGAGCCTGTAAACATGGAAGTTGAGCCAAATGTTGTTACACTAGTAATGAACTCTTACTGAACTATTAGGCATTATTTCACAAGTTTAACATCAAAACAATCCTATGGAGTTGGCATTCTGTCCATCTTATAGACAGGGAAACTGAGCGCCAGAGGCAGTAAGTGGCAGCTACAAGATTGAGGAAGCTGGCTCCACAATCAGTGCTGTCAATGACAGGGGTGTGTTCCTGAGGCTCGCTGCACCTTGCCCAGAGAGGGCAGCTGGGCTGCTGGGCCAGGAGGCAGCTCCAGAACTGCCCAGGACATATTAATGATTGCCACAGGAAACACTAGAAAGCTGCTCCGGCTGAATGGGTGTGGGTGTTGCATGCATGCCCCGAGGCCTTGCCCCTCTCCCCAGTGCATTCGACCCCCAACAGGGGACCTTGGACAAGAAAGCTGCTGCTGTCAAGGACCAAGTGGCAGTGTTTATACATGTCCTTGAGGAATTCCCCCTCCATTCCCAGTGGTCCGGAGATGAGCTGGATGAATCTCCTGAGAAGCCCAATCCTTGACCTACAAGTCCCTTAGAGTAAACCAAGTGCCTCTCTACAGATGCTAAGAACTAATTATCCTGTGTAAGAAACTGTCCAGTCACTGAGCTAATCTCACAAGAATGGAGAACGTTTCTAAGAGGTGCTAAGAATGCATGTTCATTTGGGGAACTTCAAGTTTTATAACAAAGGGCAATGGGGGAAATGGGATTTCATGAAGCAAGGAGCTTTACTGTCTTGAGCCTGGTACGTTTACACACTGGAGACTGACAAGAATGCAGAGGCTGGTGGTAGGGCAGGGCCCCTGGGCCATGAGTGACTGGCTGTCTTGAAGCCAGCAGGGGAGCAGTGGTCCATCTAGGCAATTTACCCTCAGTGGAACAGCACTAGGGGCTGAGGAGACACCCTGCTTCTCCACGAGATGATCTATATGATGGCCACCAAATCTAGACCGAATCTATGGGGAGGCTCTCAGCCACTGCAGCGTAAGATCCCAGGGCCATGCTTCGCCGGCAAAGCTGAAGTACAGTCTTGTCTGCTCCAAGCAGGTCTCCGGGATCCTGGGGCCTGCCCACTGCACATCAGCCCCCACCCACCCCCAGCCCTATGAGGACCACTTCATGAGCCAAAAGAGAAATAGAAGAGAAGGGAATGCTCTATGAACTAACAGGTCACCTGAGCGGACTGTGTCCTGTGTTCCAGATATCACACCCTTCTAGGACAATCAGCTCTTTTGATTTTATGCAAGAAAAAGCTGAGTTCACCAACTTTTGTAAGTTACTGTGAGACAGAATCTGGATCTGAACCTGTGTCATCTGAATCCATTCCACCTTTTTTTTTTTTTAATAGAAAATCTAAACATTAAGTAGACCAAAGAGCGCAACGAGCCCCCATGGGCCCCTCACCCAGCTTCAACAACTATCAATTGATGGCCATCCTGTTCCATCTCTACCCCACCCACTCTTCCCACCTGTGGATTATATCAAAGCAAATCCCAGGCATTTCATCCATAAATGTTGCAGTACATACGGTTAATGATGAGGGCTCTTTGCTCCACAATCCAATTAATCCTACGCCTTTAACCCTACATCTAAGATGCTAAGATAGGTCACTGGTGACCTCTGTCCCAGAGGTTTCAGCGCTCTGGTAAAGACAGAACCTAGCTGCATATCAAGGACAAGGGGGAGGAAAGCCTGCACACAGGCCATCCTTCCAAAAACTGGCAGAAAGGACCAGAAGAGAAGAGCGGTCCACAGAGAGGCCATGGGTACCTGAAACAGCCGTGGCAGCGCAGGATGTAGCTCCGGGCCTCGCGGACCAGCATGCCATTCACGGCCAGCACGTGCAGCCCCATCTGCAGCAGGACGTTCTGGAACCAACAAGCGAAAGCACCAACCAAGTCAGCAAAACCAAAGTCTAACATCTGTATGATCACAGTGAAAGGACTTGGCAAAGCCTGGTTTGGTTCATAAGGGGCTTTTGCTGAGGGAAAGTAAGATCAGGATGCCTCTCAAGACACGTAAACTAGAACTAAGACCTAGATTTCCCCCTTGTATTTGAAGGGCCCAGGTCTTTGGCCCAGGGCCCCTCACTAGGCATCTCTCTTAACAAAGACATTTATCTTGTCAAAGGCAAACACACTCTTTTGGGAGCTGGAAACCTCTACTGTTTCCAAGAACCTAACTGAGAACAGAACATGAAACATACTGAAAGAGAACCAACAACAGACCAAGCACAGTGAACATTAAAAACTAATATAAGACATATATTTTGTCACTATATTGATTTTCTAGTTTCCAACCAAAACTATAGATAATCAAAGAGCACAGGTGAAGTTTCTAGAACCAGAAAAAGAACCCTCACAGAGTAGAGCTGTACATACTCCTGTGACAGGTTATGAACAAGTCTAGGGCCGGCCGATGCCCATCCACCCACCTGCATGGCAAAGTCTGTAGTCACACAGCCAACCCGCACATCCTTTGGGACGACGCACTGCTCTGACTCCTGCTGGATCTGCTTGATGTTGCTGGGAGTTATCCAACCACCCCCGTCATCGTCGCTATCCTCATCTTTCCTTTCTTCAAATCCATCCTCTCCTTCCTCATCCTCCTCACTTGGAACAGCATCATCTTTGTCTGTCTGAAACAACAGAATTCACAAAGTCCCAGCCCATGGGAACAGCAGGAAGAAGCTGGTGTGTTGTCCTCAGGGGATCATACATAGGGCCTTACCAGCAGCTCCTGCAGTTCGTGATCAATATTAGGCAAAGGGTTTCTCCAGAACATGAAGGAACTGAATTCTAGGTTCTCAGGCTCACCAGCTGGCTGTCCATGTTGTATTGTTTCTCGTGGGGGTTTAGGCTAAGGTTAAAAGAAAAATAATTTTAAAACCTGAAAATTGAAAGGATTATAGGTGGAATGATAGATGACACAAGTCAGATCAGATGGGAGCTGGACAAATTAGGATATTAGTCTAGATAAATGTGGTTCACTGCACAAAATTTGTGGAGCTATATAGCAGAAGAGGGCAGGAGAGCGTGGCTTATCTAAGCAATTACCTTTGAGGGCAAATGGAAACCAGAAATGTGTAGAGGAGTTTCTGGGTGCTGACTTGATAAGCTCACTTTAACCTTTAAAAAGAAAAGAATAAAGTGACCGCTCTAAGCAGAGAAATACACAGTTTGAAAATTCAGCATGGAAGAGTAAGATGAACAGAAAACAAAATATTTCCCCCAGTTACTGAAAATTGGGAAACACAAAAATAATTATTCAGTGATCCCACAACTACCAAATAACCACTTTAAAACAGTTCTTTTTGGGGGCGCCTGGGTGACTCTGTCGTTGAGTGTCTGACTTCAGCTCAGGTCATGATCCCAGAGTCCTGGGATAGAGCCCTTTGTTGGGCTCCCTGCTCAGGGGAAACCCTGCTTCTTCCTCTCCCACCCCCCGTTTGTTCCCTCTCTCTCTGTGTCTCTCTCTGTCAAATAAATAAATCAATCAAATCTTAAAAAAGATTAAAAAGATCTTTGTCCTCATAAATAACGTGTTGATGAAAAACATTACTTATAAAACTTACATGTATCTTTAGTTTCATACTTAGGATAAATGCCTAAAAGTGGAATTACTCGATCAAAAGATACTGTGTTATTTTTTAAAGATAAATTGTTTCAAAGCTTCTGATACAAAATGTCTAACTCCTGGGCACCTGGCTAGCTCAGTGGGTAGAGCATGAGACTCTTGATCTGACAGTCATGAGTTCAAGCCCCACATGGAATTTACTTAAAAAACAACAACAAAAAAACAACAAAAAACCCCACAAAACACAAAAAAACCTCCGAAGACACCTAACTTCTGCCCAAAAGCCTGCAAGAAAAGGGCAGTTTTTAGGAATCATGAACTGATGGATGCCAAATGGAAACCCAGCCACCAGTCACACTGTGCTCAGTCACAGACTCAGGCTTTATGTTTCCCCTGACACACAGAAGTCTGTGTTGTACACATCAGTTTTAGACTCTTTGGATTAGAGGACTCTAAAACTGGTTGAAAACATGTGAAGGCAGTTCCAATTCATATGCAAATTCGAGTTCAAAAGTCTTTTGATGATTTTAGAGAATATTAAGCAATTTTTAGTTAACACTATTTGAAATTAAGTATTACACGATTATTTAGCCTCTAAAATCTTCTGGCCTGGAAAAAGCCAATAGGACCCATCCATAAATCAATTACTCTTTTCAACCTAACCAATGAGGGCAAGTCTCTAAAAGCACAATAGGAACCTAGAATTTTGAAGGTGCCAAGAGTTTAAAAAAAAAAAAAAAGAGACAAACGCATAGTGTTCTTTCTTGCTTTTGGAAAGGAATACAGCAAAAATATAGCTGATTTTTACTCTTTCTGCATTTTCCAAATTTAACCACCCCTTCCTAAAAACCTGCAGATCAAAAGAGACTGAGATGCATTTGCTAATTGAAACACAAGAACCTTATCAGGATTGTGATCCAGACAAACATTTAAAAAAAAAATTGTAAAATAATTGGGAAATGTGAACACTAGGTGGATATTTGACAATATTAGGGAATTACTATTAATTTTTTATAATTCTGTGTTTTGTGTGTGTGTGTGTGTTTGCTTTTTAAGAGAGATACCAAGAAATATCAATGAAATACAATGTCAAGAAATATCAATGAAATACAGAGTTCAGAATACTAAGGGCTGGGGGTCAGTAGAAATGAAACCTGGTAGATCATGACTTGATAAGTGTGGAGACAGAGTAACATGGACACTGGGTCCATCATACTATTCCCTTTACTCTGTGTATCTGATAGTTCCCAGAATAAAAAAGTTAAAAGGAAGAAAACCAATAATCCTCCTGATTTACCTTTTCTGGTTCTTGTTTTAGGTGAGACACCCCAACAAACTCTGCTTCTAACTGATAGGTGAGTGCCAGCACTTGGATATCTGTGGCAGAGAGGCTGCAATAGTCGCCAGTTTTCTTTGAAAACTCAGTCACTGTAAAGAGAGTCCCAACTTGCATTAGAAACAAAAAGCTGGGCGCCTGGGTGGCTCAGTGGGTTAGAGCCCCTGCCTTCAGCTCAGGTCATGATCTCAGGGTCCTGGGATCAAGGACCGCATTGGGCTCTCTCCTCGGCAAGGAGCCTGCTTCCTCCTCTCTCTATTTGCTTGCCTCTCAGCCTACTTGTGATCTGATCTCTCTCTGTCAAATAAGTAAAATCTTAAAAAAAAAAAAAAAAGGAAACAAAAAGCTGTATGACCTTGGATAACCATAGTGAAAGTATGAAAAAGAACTCAGGATCACTATCCCAAGAAAACCTCTTCATACTTTCATTCATTTCCTTTTTCTACTCACTGTTGAGACATTTGTACTCTCTGTCATTAAAATTCATGCCAGTTAAGTTTACTGTGACATCCTCATCCCGTGCAGACGATGGAACAGGAGAACAAAATTAATACAAAGTCACTGAAAGCATAACGTCTGCTAATGATGAGAGTTCCTTATAAAACTTTAGTATTATGTTGGAATACAAGGTCTCTTCTCTGGTCTAAAATTCTTTGATTCTAAGTATAACAATCCAGATTAATAGGATATTCAGATTCCAAAATGGGATTACAAGTTAATTCAGTTAATCATTGCTGTAGTTTATGATGAAACAAAATTACTGGATTGCTCTGTAACAACTCTGCTTTATAACGATACCACTCACATTTCCTAAACAGCAGGTATTAGCAGCTAAAATGTATTGGGCACTTACTATGTGCTAACTCTATCCTTCAACTAAATCCTATCACCATTAGTACTTCCTCAGAAAGATTAAGTAACTTGTATATAGCTAGTTACGGGCAAGGCCTGACTGACTCCTGACCCAGAGGGCCTCTCTGCCACCATGATTTCCTAGAACATGCTGCTTCTGAATCAAATGCTGATAAAACAGCCTGACCTCAACTCGCACCCGAGTCGGTCCCGAGCGGGTGGCCCGGGACCCAGCTTCGTCATCAGCACCGGGGCAGAGGCACTCACCCAGTCGCACGTACTCCGGGAAGGGCTCCTTGAAACGCAGCTCGTAGGGCAGGACGGCGAGCCGCCTGCGCGTGGCCCTGTCCCGAATCTCGCTCACCACATCCCGGATAGTGTAGATGTTCCTCCCGATGTCCTGTGGAAAGACCCGCCCAGCTCACACCCGTTCATACCACGCAATGCCACCGCCCGACTTCCCGCATTACTTCAGGGGGCGCCAGCCCAGATATTGCTCCTCTTCGCGCTAGCCCTCCTTACCTGCAGAGCCGCGTCTCCCAGGAAAGCCCCGGCATCCGCCACAACGTGCTCCACAAGCGCCATCTTGGCCGAATGCGCCCTCAGCGCGCTTGCGCCCGGAGCTGGCTCCACCCCTACGTTCCAATCTGGGCCTCTGGACGCCAGGAGGTAGAATTGTGACTTAGTGGTGCCTCCTGGCGGCCGCATAGGCACCTCCCGATTCAGGGCTACCCGTGCGCATGCGCGACGTCGCCGTCATCCCAGCCACGTGTGGGTTGGGTCAAACTTTGCGAGACTCTGTAGTAGGAGGTAGGCTCCTGCGCCCACCTCTTAGCGCCTTATTTACTTTTAAATGTAAAACCTGTATATAGTTTTATTATTACAAGTCAATCAGTACAGAGAAGCTACAGTTCGTTTTGTCACAAGTCTATGAGATAGGTACTGTTTTACAGGTAAGGGATAGCCTCTCAAGACAGCTAGGCTCAGCTAACATGTCTAGTATTTGGTTGTAAGAAGGTTAACATCTGGGGGTGACTCGACCTCACGGTCGTGCGCGTGAAGCCTACTTATAAAAGAAAAAGAGAGAGAGAGAGAAGGAAAAGAAAGGAAGGAAGAAAAGAAAGGGGAGGGGAAAAAGGAAAGGAGAGGAACGGATAGGTAAGGATACCTTCGTTAACAGACAAACCAACCCCTGAGCCACTTTCTTACCCATTATGCTCTGTTGACTGCTGCTTCTGTACTCCCACTTCATTTAGAGAGTCTTTGACATCCTCGCCCACCCTCTAAGCAAGGCACGTAATTTACTAGCAAATAAACCTTTGCCAGATGGAACTGAAAGGGAGTACTAGATGACTTCTAAATTCCTTTTCCAATCTGAGATTCTATAATGATGAGATCTGGTCTGTTAAAATTCATGCCCGAGAATTTCAGCAGAATGATGACGTGGGTTTTCTGTCATTCATCTTCAGCGACGTTGAGTCATTCCAAGCCTCCTTTGTCAAGTCTTCAGTCTTATCCCTTGATTATAATTTATTCATCCTACCCCCGAAAACCTTTCAGTGCCCTAGGCGTCCCTCTCAACAGTTGCTCAAATCGCCTGTCTTTCCCCAAACCTCTGTCTCAACTTTTCTTACCATTTATTCTCTTCAATCTCCAGAGCCAATGGCTCCAGCCCTGTCTGAAATAGAATGGTGGAAAGCTGTTTCTAATGTTCTAGTTGATCATATCAATTTTTTGTTTTTGTTTTTATTTCTCAGCTTTCTGTTTCTTTGCAAAATTTGACGTTGCTGACCATCTCCTCTTTCTGGACTCTCTCCTCCCCTGACTTTGGTAATCCTTAAGGATCCTGGCCTCCCTGCCTCTCTGATGGCTTCCCACCCTCCTTCACTGGATTCTATTCTGCCTTGCACACAGGGCACCCTCCACGGAACTGTCTTGGCCCCTTTGTTCTTCTAAGTTCTCTCCTTCAGCAATAGTATCTATCCTCAAGGGTTCAATTATTACATTATTAATTGTTGGGAGGAATGCCTCCCAAATCTTTAGGTCCTATCCCTATTTATTTCCCAATTTAGGATTCTGGAAACATCCATCTAAAAATTTTAGACATCTTGGGGCGCCTGTTAAGCATCTGCTTTTGGCTCAGGTTGTGATCTCAGGGTTCTGGGGCCCAGAGTCTGGCTCCCTGCTCTGCTTCTCCCTCTCCCTCTGCCTGCCACTTCCCCAGCTTTGTGCTCTCTCTGTCAAATAAATAAATAAAATCTTTAAAAATAAATAAAAATTTTAGACATCTTCACTAAGGACGAAGGTTAAAATTGATGTAATTATCTCTTAACCTGCTTAAACTTTTTTCACTCGTTAGAGTTCTTATTTTTTACTAGTGCCGTTTCCAACAAAGGCACTCAAGGTAAGACTCTGAGTCATCTTAATTCCCACATTCATTTTTTAAAAAAGATTTTATTTACTTGAGAGAAAACAAGAACACGAGGGGGGTGAGGGGCACAGGAAGAGGGACAGAGAGAATCCCAAACAGACTCCCCACTGATTGCAGAGTCCTACACCAGGCTCAGTCCATGACCTTGAGATCATGACCTGAGCCGAAACCAAGAGCTGGACCGATTAACTGACTGAGCCACCCAGGTGCCCCCCGCCCCCCACCTCTGCACCTTCATTTTTATTTTTTTTATTTTTTATTTTATTTTTTTTAAAGATTTTTTTTTTATTATTCATTTGACACAGAGAGAGAGATTACAAGTAGGCAGAGAGGCAGGCAGAGAGAGAGGAGAGAGGAGGAAGCAGGCTCCCTGCTAAGCAGAGAGCCCGATGTGGGCCTCGATCCCAGGACCCTGGGATCATGACCTGAGCCGAAGGCAGCAGCTTAAACCCACTGAGCCACCCAGGCGCCCTGCACCTTCATTTTTAACCAGTACTCTCCTTGATGCCACTTCTGAAATATTTGGGGTGCCTGTGACCTGTCTACATGTATTACCCTTACTCTAAATAACTTTTAATCTCATGCCTAGAATATATAATCCACTCAACACTAGCATTCTTTTCTCTCCTTCTTTAATTGATTGCTCCTCTTGCCTAAAAAGGAAGGGAGGATGTGGGAACTGGACTCCATAATAGGAGAGGTTTATTAAAGTTGGCAGCAATAATTCTGTAAACCCTAGACTGAAGAAGAATGATCTAGATCAGTGATTCTCAAACTGGAGTGTGGATCAGAATCATCTGGTGAGCTTGTAAAAACAGATGGGTAGGGGTGCCTGGCTGACTCAGTCTGTGGAGTCTGCAACTCTTTATCTTGGGGTCCTGAGTTTGAGCCCCACATTGGGTGTAGAGGTTACTTAAAATCTTAAAAACAAAAACAAAACAAAACAAAAGGATGGCTAGGCCTCATCCTCAGATTCTGATTTGTAGATCTGGGCAGTGCCTGAGAAGTTTGCATTTCTAATTAAATTTTATGTGATGCTGCTGAGCTAGGCTGAGGACCCACTTGAGAACCACAGATTTAGGGGAATAATGATGAAAAGGAAGATCAGGCTTTGAGCCATTCATTTTCCAGTAAAGACTGAGAATATTTATTAATACAAAAATGTCTCTTGACACCATGTATCTTTTGTCATTTTTTAAATAGTATTTTAATTGCTTTTCTCTTTCCTTGTAACATTAGTCTCCAAGTCCCCTAAAGCCTTAGAAGGAATTTAATTTATTCCACAAATATGTATTGGGAGCTAATTTATACCACCATGTGTTGGGTGATACAACAAAATGAGTTTGTGGCTTTGGAGCCAGATCTTGGAGGACAGGTAGGGCAGAGGCACTGAGGTATGAAAGTCCAAGTAGTGTTTAGGAAATTGAAGGTAGTATGTGTGGTAGCTGAAGATATCTGGGGACAGGATCTCTCACAGGTGAAGTGAGCCCTGAAACACTTCAATTTTTCAAAGTTTATGGCTTTCTAAAGGTAAAGAAATCTAACACACTATTACAAAAATTATGGTCACTTTAAATAGTTTGCATTAACACTTTGAAACACATGTAGAAGGATTCCATGTATGATTCATTTGGAGATAATGCCAACTTTTACATGTGAAGCCCTTTATGAAAGAGAAAGGTCGGGGCGCCTGGGTGGCTCGGGTCATGATCTCAGGGTCCTGGGATTGAGCCTCATTTCGGGCTCCCTGTTCAGCAGGGAGCCTGCTTCTCCCTCAGCCCCTGCACCCATGCCCCCTTGCTTGTGCTCTCTCTGTCTTAAATGAGTAAGTAAAAATCTTAAAAAGAGAGAGAGAGGGAGAGAGAGAGAGAGAGAAAGGTCTTACTTGTGGGCCAGTGAAAATCTGAGTTCAGTTCCAGGACTGGAACATTTGGAGGCTACGAAACTATGCACTTAACAGTGGGCTAGGGGAGAGAAAAACTTGATGTGGAAGAAACACTATGCGAAATCAATTAAATATCCCTAGAATTCCTTTGAACTTTCTCGGGAGTGTCTCAGACTTTTTGTCTCTGTCTTTGCCCTTGTTTTTTCCTCTTCAGGAAAATTGTGCTGGCCAATCACTACTTAGTCTCTAAGAAGCAGTTCAGTGGTCCCTTCTGTAAACCAGTCTCTGATTACTCAAATCAGATTTTTTCCCAAGGACAGATTTGTACTTTTCTTTTTTATCACACTTAGGACATTTTAGTACTGTTGCTCAATGAGGAGTTATTATTTTTGCTTTGCATTGTGATTCATTGTGTATTTTTTTTAAAAAAGATTTTATTTATTTGAGAGTGAGAATGAGAGAGAAAACATGAGAAGCGGGGGCGGGAGGGGGAAAGCAGACTCCCTGCTGAGCAGGGAGCCGGATGTGACTTAATCCCAGGGCTCTGGGATCATGACCAGAGCCGAGGGCAGATGCTTAACCGACTGAGCCACCCAGGGGCCCCGATTGTGTGTCTTCTTTAAGTACGTCAGAAATCAGAGATTGTGTTTTAGGGGTCTTTTTCCTCAAATGAGTATTTCAACTTAACTTTTAACTTTCAGGGGACACTTTTATGAAAACATACTTCAGATTTTTTTATGTGTCTTTTAAAAAAGTCTTCTATACTGTGAGATGTACAGCAATGTGTTCAGTGCTCAGTAAATGTTGATGAAATCTATTCATTCAGCAGTTTACTTAAAGAGACCTCCTGTGAGCCCAGCACTGCTTTAGCAATATGGTTTTAGGGATATGGTTCCTGTCCTCATAATTCTTATAGTGGGAAACAGATTACATACACACATGCATACATTCATATGTAAGTCAGATAGCAGTAAGTATGGAAGAAATATGAAGGAAAAATATTAAGCAGGAACAGGGGCTGATAGGAGGGGAAGTAAGAGATGGGTCGCATAGTTAAGTAGGCTGATGAGGAAAGGCTTTACTGTGATAGTTGAGCAAACACCGGATGAGAGATGAGGGAGTCAGCCATCTGACTCTGGGGAGAGCTTTCCAGGCAAAGGGAAAATCAAGTCCAAAAAGAGTAACTGGAGATGAGATGTGGGGAGGGATCATATAGGGCCTCATAGGTGACCATATACACCTTAGGTTTTATTCCTTTAATACACAATTGTGAACACGTTTGCTTAGTCCTCTCTTTTTTTTAAAAAAAGATTTTATTTATTTGACAGAGAGAGAGGGAGAGGGAGAGTGCACAAACAGGAAGGAGTGGCAGGCAGAAGGAGAGAGAGAAGCAGGCTCCCTGAAGAGAAGGGAGCCCAATGTTGGGCTCCATGCTAGGGCTTATCCCAGAATGCTGGGATCATGACCTGAGGTGAAGGCAGATGCTTAACTGACTGAGCCACCCAGGCACACCTGCCTAATCTTTTCTTTCCTTTGGTAAACATCTACTCAAGTGCTACCAAATCAAGGAATTCTCTCCTAATCCCTCTGGAATAAGTAAAACTTCCTTCAGTGGAACTAGAGGAGTTTTAGTAGTTTTGTAAGTGGAATTAATGTAGAGTTTAAGGTATTAGAGAGGACTGTATCTCCACGAAATACCATCTACTGGATTTGGAATGGGAATAGGAAAAGTAGAGACAAAGTGCTCAACCAATTTAATTTGCATGCATAATAGGATCCATCTAAATTTGAAAACCCAAAAATAACGATAATTAATTCACAGTGCTTAAGGCTAATTAAGTGATTAGTATTAATTTTAGTTAATGGTGATTAAGAGTGAAAAAATTGAGTCTTCATTTAACTTGTCAAAGCTGAAGGTCCATACTATTAGGTACAGAATGTTGATTTAAAATGTTCTTTATAATTAATAAAATTCTGTTTTGTAAATTAATGGAATGGGTGTTAGTTTGGTGTGGTGGGGCATTTTATGGACCCAACCTGGGGTTTTGAAACCTTACTATCTTAGCTTTATGTCACAAAAACGGATGCTCCATAAAAGGCCACTTTTATGTTTCTAGAATCTAGAATGGTGCTTAGTACCTTAGTAGGCATAGGGTTGCTGGATACATCAAGTAAAAATACAGAATGCCCAAATTTTTAGCTAAACAGCAAATACATATATATATATAGCGCATGGGAGTATTTATAGTATAATACTCTCATGCAGTATTTGGGGCACGTCTACATATTGCATAGTTGGTTACCTGAAATTCAAATTTAACTAGGCGTCCGTATTTACTGGGTAACCCTAAGTAGCTCAATAAATATTTGTTGACTTGATTGGCCTCCTCTCACCTGTAAAATGGGGTAATGATAGTCCCGCCTCCGGGGTTGGCGGAGTGAGTGAAGCCCCTGGCAGACAGAGAGCCTTCAACTTATTAGCTTGCTCCGGGACCATCTGCTGAGTGGAAACCCCTTCCATTTTGACATATACAAAGGATAAAAAAAGGCCGTCTCCCGGCCAAAGGTGCCCAAACCAGGCGTAGGTTGCCCACACCTGCGGGTCCGGCCAGCCTCTTCCGGGTCAGGTGACCGCACGCGGTCACGTGACCCGGCCCGAGTGCGGGCGG